>JAYEVH010000195.1:0-75139 GCA_036346255.1 Ampelocalamus luodianensis
TTTTATATTTAAATTGATCTGGACAAGAGGAAGCTAGTGATGGTGCTTTGTGCACGAGATTGGGATTTGTGGTGGACTTGTGCGGACCAATTAAGGACCGAACTCGACTATTCAATTCAAGTCCCCCACGTACTTCCACATGCAGTGTATGGGCGTTGTTTGGTTAAGTAAAATGTTAAGATTATTGGGTTGGAAACAGGAGAGTAAGGATATGTGTATTGACCTTGTATGGCATAGATGCTTTGGTCTTATGACTGCGTTTTATGCCATGTGAGCTTGTATGTCGATGTCGATGTTCTTAGAAGGGTGAGCGTATATGTGCTCAAATCGCATATCGTACCTTAAAGATGCTGATTGCAAACTAATATGGGCAGCGAACCCAGTTTGCATTTAATTGTTTGGGTCGGCATTCCTGACGCAACATGTGTGCCCCGGTTAAGCAGATGCTATCAGTCGTTGTTTAAGCGAGATCAGCTCACACATGGGGGTCCAACTCAATAGTGTTAGCTTGTTGAAAAATACCAAATCTTAGTTTCCCCGGTCGGCATACCAAAGGAAGTATGTCATCATTCGCGGTGATCCAGAAGGCAACGGCTAGCTAAGTCGTGTGGGTAAAGATGTACACCTGCGGGGTATTAAAGCTATTCGAATAGCCGTGTCACGGTCATGGACGATAACTTGAGTTGATGTCACTGTATAGAAGTTTTGATTTACAAATCTGGTTTCGGTTTTTTGATTTAGCATGAGGATTCATGCCTTTGTCATCATTACAATTAATTCCTTTACTTCTTTGTTCTAGTCCAACTTTGATTTATTAAATTGCTTTATCAAAATTTAGCATTTGTAGGTTAAGATGTCCTGCTTTATGCAAATCTGAACCTTTATACCCTCTGTTGTAACCTTATGCATGTACAAATTCCACTCCTTTGTATAGGTTCTAATAAACACTTTCTTTTATTAGTTTGTGTAAGACTTGCTGAGTACCTTCCGTACTTAAGGTGCTATAACCTATTGTTTGGTGAGGATGGTTATCTTTATGAAGTACCGTTAGCGCCCGATCGAGGTGACGCTAACGAGTAACGCTACTTCTTTCCTCCACGCAATCGCTCAGTGGATGGGGCCATTGGTGGATTTTCCCATTTTATTTTGCTTCCGCTGTTATACTTTTGAAGTGACCAAGTCACTTAATATTGTAGCACTGAACCGAAAGTTGTAAACTTATGTTTAATTATGTAAATGTATGGCTTGTATGTGTTTGGTGCAATGTTGTTGAAGGATATATATGCAATGGTCGTTGATGCTGGGAACCATTGTAAGATATATCCGGGAATCCTGATTATTGGATTGGTTACTTGTTAAATTTATACTTCTAGCATGATCGTTAATAAAGGGGCAGGACTGTTCCTTAATTAATAATTGTGTTACAGTATGAATTTAATTAAGTACATTTCAATACCCGGGTTCCTCACACAACACATCGCAACCATAGAGACCATGCTTAACCCAACATGTCCCAAACTCCAGTGACCATGCTTAAACCAGTACGTCGCACAAGTCTATTTACCCCAACATGTTTTATTTCAAAATTTTAAGTTAATAAAACTAACCAGTGTGACTTTGTTCACAATGCCCACGATTAAGGGCACAACTTTTCGAATAGATTCAATGATACTCTGCAGCGGTTGTACGGCTTTATACACAAGAGATAATCATCTTATAATGTCTGTCGGACACACTTCTGGGGTGTGACACTACTACAAAACAAGGATATTGTTACACTTTCTTATAACATATTCATCAATGTGTTCCAGTGAAATTTCATAGTAACACAAAATAGTATGTTACAGACTTCGGTTGTAACACAAAACACTTTTTTTATAAAAATGTGTTACTAACAATAATTATAGTAACACAAAATTAATGTTACAAGCAAATGATACAACAGTCTACTTTGTTGTAACACATAAATGGAACATATACAATGTGTTACAAATATATGCCCAATAGTAACACAAAATAATGTTACAGTCCAAGTGTTGTAAAGAAACATATACATGTGGACCTTCCTATTCATAGCGACACGGACATCGCACCTAGTATCGTCAAAAGTGTTTGGCAATCACATCGTGGTCATCACATGAGAACCAAGTAGCAATGAGTAGGGGATTAAAGGTTAGTTCGATGCGAGCACATTTGTCAATTTATTAGGCCAAGCTCAAGACACTCTAGATACATGGAGCGGATCACAAGAAGAACAAGTACAACGGGAAGGAAAAAAGCGAAAAACAAAAAATGTGAAATTAAATGTGAGTAATATAGATATTTTTTTTCGTTGTTGCATGAACCCACTAACTCCGCACTTGTATAGATTGATCAAGAATTTCATCTTTTTGGTCCACATGAATACTAATCAAATTTACAACACATTGTCATGTAATATTGTTTTCAATGCTCAAAACCTGAGTGCAAACGTTTTTTTGTGGTTTTGAGTCTAACAAAAAGGCTATGCAAAAACAGTCATGTATAGCAGCCACAGAAAGTTAAATGAAATAAATAATCACCCAAGAAAAAATTGTCTCAATGTTATAAAATGCATAGAAAGGCCACAAAAGAAGGCATTTCAGTCTGGCCTTTAAATGATATTTGAGGCAATATGAAACAAGTGCCATCACAAATGAAATAGGAAATTTGAAAACACCTCCAACATGTTTTGTGGTAATATTGAATATCATGAACCATCATCTAGAACATTTACATACAGAATGTGAATTACGAAAGGGCTCGACAATTAAAAAAATGTATGCTCTCCAACTTCACGATTATGCATCCATCATACTTTAGGCTTGAACAAGGTGACTAGGGATGCCACATAACATTAGTAACCCGCAATTCTAGAAAAAGGAAATAGTGTAAGAATGTTTCTATACTTTAATTGGAAAAACAATAATAAACCTTTTAAAACTAAGACAAATTCAATATATGTCATGCATTTGATTATGAATACTATGGCATTTCAATTATAGTCAAGTCACACTTCAAACATCATAGCCAAATATGATCATGGCATTTAGACATGCCTAACTTTCGAGATAATTTTCTACAATTATCGTTTACTTTTAGTTTTCTTCTTTTGGTCGGGAATGCAAAATGCAAAAATATTGCAATATGTTGCTCATCTATCCGTTCCACTTGTCAACAAACTTTGCATTATAAAACTTCCCGGATATTTCAAGTTTTATATTTTGAAAGTATTTCAAGAAATTACGTGTTTAAAATGCATTATTATTAGAGAAAGCTTGATACAAGATGGTCACTATACTCACTTCCTCGCAAAAAGTCAGCTACGCCTTTTCGCTCGGGGGCATTTGAAGCCCAACAATTCAAAGAACTCGAGCACATGTTCACGAGGCCATGGTAGACAACGACCATCGAGAGGAGAATTATATCATCAAACAATTCATATGTCTGGAGTGCGAGTTGTAGCAAAGCAATAACTCTTTATTCGCCAACAATGTGAATGGTTTGCGTCTGATTCACTATATCTCGAAGGTTGTCGAGTTTGTCAAGTATCCATTGATATCTCGTCCATGAAAAGGGCTCGTCTGGTGTGACAAGCATCTCACGGTGCAGAACCAATTTCGAGGGATGGATGAGTTAGATCATAGAGAGTACAATATAATTCCGTAATATGTAAGCATCCGGTACTTTACTCCCAAGATACATTACACAGTAGTTACTCTCTTTTTGCCCTCTGATATGCCTCTCATCATATTATTGCCTACTATTGTGTGGCACACGATATCCAACCCCGGATCTTCAATAGTTGAAAAGGAAAATAAAGAATTACTAACATAAACACCTTTTCGACTTCTCAAACAATTTCAAACTTATGCAGAAACTTGATGTCATTCTAGTTTTAGCTGTGGCATTTAGTGTAAATTACAATGTGAGCTATATATAAGTAGGTAATGCTCATGCACCTTTAGTATGTGATTTGTGACCACCTCGACTTTTCGCTCTCTGTTGCAAAGACCTACATAAGCAAATGAGAAATTCACAAATTGTTAATTATGCATCACTTTTTATTGAAAAGTTCACGGATGGTAAAACAACTAGGCTAGCTCAACATCGAATGAAGTGACTTGTGATGTAAGAACGAAGAAGCGCATTGAACCTTCAAGTAGATATCTATTTACGGATCGGTTTGATATTTTCTTCCTTTTCTCTCTCGATAGTTCCATTAGCGTGTCCGAGCATTTTGTAGAAAATGTTAGTTATTCGAGGCGATATGCCATTGTGATGAGTTTTGAGGTCTCCATTTTTCTCGGCTCTTACCGTAACGGTGACCAATTCCTTGACATTTCTTTGAAAAATTGACCGTCTCACGAATGTCATTTCACCCATATGCGAGATCATGTTGGCTAACGTAAGCTGCGATCGTCGGGAACAAACTCGTCCATTGTATGCCCATTGTAAGTTATTGTCCCGGATACCTTTGTGATTGCAATGGTTCCTCATATTAGTACTTCCAAGGTGTGATCATGATGTCTTGAAGAACATACATACACAAAGAAAGTACCTTAATCAAAAGAGAAGAGCAAAAGCAAGGTACCTTAAGACTTGAAGGGGCGTTTGACCAAAGCCAAAAGCAATGAAGTTTTTCCCGCACCGGGAGGACCAGCGGCAAGGTCATTACAGAAAATAACAGGATAAGGTAATATTCACTCTATTCAATGGAGATGCTCTGAAATTAACAATATGTTGAGAAGTTACTGTGAGGCTTGATGATCCCATCGACATTGTGAAGGATTGATATTTTTCGCTTCCTACTTGGTGTTAAGTGAAGAGCATTTGCAGAAGACAATTTTGACCATGATGGGTTATGTGATCTCCATACGAAGCATCCACTCTGTATGTTAGCATATTATCAAGAAATACTAGATTCAAAGGGCTCAAGAATAAATATAACACATAATAAAGGAAACATGTAATCAGTGTAATGTCTTTATTATTTACTTAAAAGAAAAACGTAAAAATCACTTGAGAGAGGAGTGCAACTCGACCACTCCCATCTAAAAGTTGAGTTGCGAATATTCTAAGTTTTTTTACAAAAATATTGACCGCTACACGATGCTAATCTAAATCCATGGTAATGTAACTATATATATATATATATATAAGAGAACTGAACTACTATGTCTTTGGGTGTACCATTCGTATTCTAGGCGGACATATTAAATAACTCATTAAGTTCGTAATGCATCGAAAGCAGAGAAAGGAAATGAAATGTTTAATAACAAACAAATACCGCATCATTCAAATCCATAAAAACCTAAATCTGGGACTGTTTTCTCCTCTTTACGGTGATAAGATCCTTTTGAACCACGTGAGGAGTTACAAGCGAATAATTTTAAAAGGGAAAATCAGCAGGAGCAATCAAAATGTTAGCTCAACTATGATATAATTATATGTTACGGTCAATAGTAGAGATTTTGTCCTCTGGAAGTAGCAAGTTAGCAAAGTTAACCCATGAAAGCATTTAAATGAATGATTTTCAAATACGATTACACTTCTTTAGTCTCGAGTCGAGACAAACTCCTTCAAAATCTATTAAAACAAATAGTCACCGATTGCTTAAAATGGATATACTTCCTCAAGCACACATTAACAAGTTATGACTTATTTGCGATAAACAACGTTGTCTAATGCCTTTAAACAAGATGCTTACACTAGTCGAATCCTCACACCGAGAACAAATCAATTATTGCCTTTGTGCCAATCATTTCGTATTATGAATGCACAATGGAGTGTGCCATGCATCCCAAATTGCAAAACAAAAAGTCGTGTGAATTCTGCTCTAGTACATAAGTGAAAGGGTCAAAGATACTAAACACTTTTACATTCAATGGAGATGCTCGAAATTAACAATATGTTGAGAAGTTACTGTGAGGCTTGATGATCCCACTATTTAATCATACACTTAAAAGAATTCATTAAAACTGGAATATTTATTTGTGTTATTTGTGTTCATATTTCTTTGGAATAAGGGTATAGGGCTGTTGATGGCGATGTCAGCGCAGTGTGCGTGCCTCTCTGGGCCGACGAGCCTCGGATGTTGATCTCCCGAGCTCGCCCTCCGGCATGGCCAGGACGGCCGTCCGCACGGTCGTGAGGTGGCGCAGCTTCGGCGCCGCCATCGCAGCGCCTCCTCATCGTCCTCGTCCCGCGACCGCGCGAACACGTTGCTCGCCCGACCACGCCGAGCTCTCCGCCAGTGCCGAACGATTGTTCACAAGAGAAATCAATCTATTGAGGCATAAATGATACCACAACTCAACAAGCAACAATTAGCAAGATATTTAACAAATTGAAGCCATGGGAGTAGGGGCGGGGAGGACGGCGGTCTGGGAGGACGGGCAGTCTTTGAGGAGAGGTGGTCGGGAGGAGGGCACGGCTGGGAGGAGGGCGGCCGGGAGGAGGCGACACTGGGAGTAGGGCGGCCGAGGAGGAGGGTGGGCCGGGAGGAGGGCCGACGTGGAGGATGCGGCGCGAGGAGGAGGGGCGACGGGGAGGAGGCGGCGGCAGGGAGGAGGGCCGTGCGGGGAGGATGGGGCGGCAGGAGGATGGCAACGAGGGGGCGCGGGAGGATGGGCGGCCGGGAGGATGGCAACGAGGGAGTGGCGCTAGGAGGCGGCACGGGATGGCGGCACTGGGAGGAAGGGGCGCCCAGGAGGAGGCGACGGAGGTGTGGCGGCGAGGAGGTGGGTGGTCGGGGAATGGAGGAGGCGCTGAAGGTGTGGTCGGGGAAAGGAGGAGGCGTTGGGAGGATTTGTGATAAGGTTTCTCGGTCTTCGCGGTCCCGAGGCCAAAAATTTATCTTCCGCCCAAACAACAGCGGCGTCCGGGAGAGAGCGGTGGCTCGGGGCGCGGCAGCGACCACCCATGAGCGGCAAGTAGAGGGCAAGGCTGCGACCAAAAAAACTACGCGATGTCTAAAAAAAAAAATAGGCTGAAAAAAAAACGGTGGTGTTAAAAAAAACTAGTGGTAAAAATGAAAGTTGCGGATTTGACGAGATCTATAACTTTGTAGTTCATACCTTTTTTATTTGAGATATTTTGGATGTCCAAATATGCATCACAAGATTTTATAGAGTTAATACCAAATGAGTCCATATGCTCTGTAGTCACAAGTGAGTGTGTAGTGGTAGGAAAGGATCTCGGATGAACGAACAACCAAAATAAAAGTTGTAGATTTCAAAAAGTTGTGCAACTTTATAGTTTATAACTTTTTTATTTGAAGTCATTTTGATGCGGAAGTATTTGATTCACAAGATTTTATAGAAGTTAATACTAAAAGAATCCATATGCTCTATAGTCATAAGTGAGTGTGTAGTGGTAGTTAAGTATCTCGGATGGAGACATAACCAAAACAAAAGTTCTATATCTCGAAAAGTTATGCAACTTTGTAGTTGACAACTTTTTCATTGTCATTGGTTATACAATATTATTTATCATTGTCATTGGTTATATTAACTTAATTAGAAGTGTTAAATCGGTTTCGTTAGTTATTTAGAAATTAATTATATTTTCTTTATACATTATTAATGTTACAAAATCAATACAATTAGTCACTTGTCACATAGTGCCTTCTAGAGATATAGATAGTATCGGATATCCATTCCATTTTTTTAATTCGAATCTGGAATACACAAAAATAATGGAAATCAGATTTGGATATGTCCTTTTATTTTGCTGAAAAAATGAAATAATTCGGTTTCCTAAAGCTAATTTAGAATGTATAGGACAAAGATTGAATTTATCTTCCAATATTTTATCCCACGCCAAGCTAATTTGATCGAGTATATTATTCTTGTAAAAATGATATGTGCGTGTTTTCCACCTAAAACAGGAATCTTAGCTTCCCTCCTGAAACTATGACCGAAAGTATTTCCCACCAAAGTTTCCCTCCAAGGAACCCATCTAACTCAAATTTTCTATCAAATAGTGGGGAAAATGGATGCCAAAAAACCCTAGCCATCTTTCGTTTCCTTTTTTTAGCAGTCTTTCGTTTCCTTCTTTTCCGATGCGCGCCGCGTCTCCCGTCGCGGCGACTTCGGACGTTCGACGCCGTCTTTATTTCTAGCCATTGTTGTCGGTTGTTCGGCCAACGCCCTACCGCAAAAGGCCGCTCGGCCAATCCCCTACCAGCGCGCGATGCACGCCTGCACGTGTTTGTATGCATGTGTTTCATTGGTTTAGCAAAAATAGAGATAGGAGCTAGTTAGTGTTGTATGCTTCGCTTATATGTTTTCTCTGGGTTAATAAAGGAGAGAGAGCTAGCATGTTTTGTTGGAAGCGATGGGGAAAATATTAGCATATTTCTAGTCGGGAAAAATTGAATAGTAGGTTTAGTCATTTGTTTTGTTGTACGATTTATTCGGGTATCTTAATGGCGAAATCAGGTCTGTCCATCTCCTAGAGAATTGTAGGCGACATCAATACCTTTTCATAGAGTATTAGATCAAATCATTTGGACAAACGGTTCAAAAGTTATGAATTTTGTAGCGGTACTGTTCTGCAGATCTGTCGGTATCCTGACAGTTTTTAGTAATCAGACCCAAGCGCTTAGTTAAAGGGATAATGTGAAATATTCTGAAATTAACCCTCTTGAGGACCCGTGCATAATTAGATAAAAAGGGATACATGAAAACGGGTTACTTAAGAGTTTTCAAAGAGCAGTTGAATCTGTTGTTTATATAGATCATGGGAGAAGTGGATTCTAAAAAAAAACCTAGCGGTTCTTTTGTTTTCCTCGCGCGCGCCGTTCTCTGCTAGCGCGTAGAGTCGCTGAGACCGCCCTTGCGAATCTCCTGCACGCTGCTGTTACTTTCTTTGCCCGATCGCGTGATCACGTTACGCAAAGTATTTTAGTCGGCGCTGCCTGGCCGCCTGCTGCCCGCTTTGGCACCTGCCTGTGCGCAAGAAGCGTCGCCCGACTCCTGCCTGTGGTAGCGTGGACACGCCTTCCCACGTGCGTGTCCCAGCCGTCGCCTGCCGTCTCAGCAGCGTGTGCAGGTTTGCCGCTTCACCTTTTTGGTTGCGGTTGGCTGTGATGGATTGGGCTAGATAGTGCTGCTTTAATTAATAGCTTACTATTTGGCCACGTAGCATTTGGTATGTATGCATACGTGCTGGAAAAAAAACGTTTGATCTTTCCAGTGTTGCTAGCTGCTAGTACTAGACATCATCTAGTAGTGCAGGGTCTTTTGTTTGCATGCAACGATGGCATTAGTAGTTGACTAATTATTGGTGTACTACTATGACTAGTTAATGATGTACTATAAAGATTAGTTAATGGGAGATGCATTGCATGTCATACTACGTGATTAATTAATTTCATGACATAGGCAGTGTTAGTGTAGTGACTAATTACGATACAAATTTTTACATTGACTGCTAGTGCTAGAAAATAATGCATGCGGCTGCTAGTTGTGCAAGTAGCGCTAGGAATTTACTATTAGTGTAACTTTGTTTTGTATGGATGCATACTGCTGTGAACAGTAGATAGAGAGATATCTAATTAGATATTAGAATCGAGATTAGAGAGAGATTTTATATTTTTCTAGTTGAGGGGCCGATTATTTCGGGCACCTTAATATCGAATTTTGGAAATATCATCTACTAGTTAGTTGTAGCTAATTTCGGTATCTTTCCATGGAGCATCCAATCATGTTGAGCGGTCGAGTAATTTTCAAGTTATGTATTTAGGAAGGCTCGTTGTCCAGAAGATGGAAGATCTGTCTTCGGGAATAAAAAAAAACAAAGGGTTAGATGATTTAATTAGAAATCACGGTAATCTAAGAAAATGTGGGAATTTTGTGTAGATTCCAGAATAGGGTGGTTTGCCTGATCGGACTTGTGGGTCAAAAATTACGCCCCTTTTAGTACCAGGACAACAAGGGGAGACTGTTCGGTACCGGGAAAGCGATGTGAATTTGGGGGACATGTAGGAGCGATGTCAATTAATTGTTGTTCTTATGATACTATAGCTTGTATTGAAATTTGAATGTTTAATGTAGGAGAGACGTCGTGTAATATTCTGAAATTAACCCTTAAGGGCCTATGTTTAATCTGTTGTTGAGGTTTCATACATATACATCATGTTGGCATATAGGGCTAGATACATGCTTGATTGTTTCACTAGTGTCATGGTATGCCAGTCCGTTTATTTTATTCAAGCTAACTGAACACTACTGTATATAAAGTTAATTTTCAGTCAAGCAAAACAATAGCAGTGGATTATCCTATGCTTTATTCTTATTTTTCTATTGGTGCTAAATTTTATTTAGATTGTGCTACCATGGCGGTGGATGTTTGGACTATAAATCTTGAATGCGATGGGGCAGCTGAAGGACAGAAACATGTGCAAATGGAAATGGATAGAGATGAGATATGCTACTTCAACTTGATTGATTTGATCAAGGATTATGGGTACACATCGATCGACTATCTATACTACAGGAGAAAAGATAGCTTGGTTGTAATAGAACAAGATCACAAGTGATGGAAATGCTTAACGAGTGTGAGAGCAAAAGATGGTTAGCTTGTATGTGACAGAAGCGACACTTCGCCACTTTAGCGCCTACCAAGTCCAACAAAGAACCATCCAAATCTAAACCAAATAAAACTAAAGGTATTAGAATGAACATATAATTTACTCTTCTATATGTATATCCGATTATTCAAGTACAACTTAACTATTCCAAGTCATGGTAGTCATCAATGATTTATTTTCATCCAAGATTAGCCTATTCGCCCCACGGTATGTGACTTAATAAATACAATCTTAATAGTCTAATACAAATATTTAGTTTAATAAAAGATTACATATGTTTTTATTATATTTACTATAAACACGTGTTCATGTCCCCAACATTTGTTTAGCGGGAAGAGGAGGTACAAAGAAAAGAAAGGATTAAATGTAATGCATACTGAAGCACTATATGCTAACGAGGTTGAGCAGCACGATGATGAGAACCAGAACACATCAGGTACAAATGTAGTTAGATCAATCTCATTCATATGGACTGCATCTTAACTAGTTACTATCACTATCATTCTGTTTTTAATAGGTGATGGTGATGAAGTACGTAATAAGCGAAAGGGGACTGTTTTAACACATGTTTGGGATCTACTTGAAGGACATCGGATAGTAGTAAAATGTAATATGCTTGGACAACCCATTGGAAAAGAAGGTGGCCTTTTAGGCCAATTTTTGGGCACCATAGCAAGAAATGGTGGTTACTGTCCGGTTGGTGCCAAAGATTGGAGAGAAGTTAAGAAAAACAATGCAGAAACCATAATTCAATTCGTACAGGTTAGCTCAATTTTACAAGACATAATGCTGTCAATTTAAGTATATATATGCTTGTTATCATGTCATGAAGTCAAATTCATTCATTAGTGATTTTCTTATTTTAGACAAAGTTCTTGTATCCTCGTTCATGTGAGAAATGGATATTCAAATCAATTGGAAGAGATTGGAGAAAATACAAGGCAACATTAAAAAAGACACTATTTAATCCAAAGAAGAAAATGTCATTTTGAGCAGGCGTTGTCAGATGATATTGATGAAGATGATTGGAAGGCCCTAGTAAAATATTGGAAGTCCAATGAAGGAAAAGTAAGGCACCATTATTTACGCTATTTGGCATTTTTACTATCACTATCTATACTATTGTTGATTTCTATATGTATAATGGTTCATTATTTATTAGTTTACTTTTGTTGTAGATCCTTAGTGAGAAGAACAAAATAAGTCGTGAAATGAAGAAGACAACACATACAGTGGTACAAAGAGTTATGCTCGTTGGTCCGAGGACATGGTGAGTCATCTTCTTTAAAAATTTATATATGATTCCTCTTACTTTTCCTTTCTGCTATTTTTTCAGAGGCAAGCTGATCCCGAAAAAACAGCCACATAGAGCAAAGGTTTACCTAGCAACTCACAGGAAAGGGGAAAAGGGAAAATGAGCAGTGGTATGCGACATGCACATGAGAATTTTTGCCAATTTAAAATTATTTCTATTTTCTAATGTGTGGATTTCTGCTTGTAGGTTCAATTGGAAAATCTCCTAGACACAAAACCAGAGTTAGCACAAAATAGTGAGGAGGAGTTGCATGGGAAGGTGATGCATTACATCGGTGTTGGGAGAAGAAATTTGGACAAGTGCGGCATGGGATTGCTTCGGTTCCTAAACAAGTTTATGGTCGAAGAACACACCATTTAAGGACATTAATATAGTTTCAATAGATGGCTCATCATCCGATATAGAGACTCACATGTTGGAGGAAATAAGGCAACTCAAAGAGCATTCTAGAATGCAAGACAAAGTTATTGCAGAACTAAAAAACAATCAAAGACACCATGAGAACCAAGAAGCAACAATGGTAACAATGTACATTTTAATTTGTAACTCCATATTGAAATGTGTTACTCAAACTTTATATCTTTTCTAGGAAAATTGTGCTAGGAGTGATCATAACAATTCTCTAATCAAGCGGTGCATTCTAAAAGAAAGGTATTTGCTCTATTTTCATGTTTTCAACTAATCTAGTCTTGTGGTTTTAATATTGTTTCAAATTTTTAGAGAGTTCAATGTGATGCACCCAACCAGAATGAGGGATTACTTAAACACAAGGATGAATTGGTAAAGTCACTTGCTTGTGAATTTAATATTTATTTATCCACAAAGGATTTTTATAATAACTAATGCTACTATCTTTTTTCTCTTTACTAGAATAAAGAGACATGTGAGTCTGAATTTAGTGACGATGACAATCTACTTTTATCTAGGGAAAAGGTTATCAACTAGTTTCTTGTATTTAAGAATAATAGTATACTCTTAGTTTATTACATGTTAATATTTTTAACTAGTAATTATCATTTGAATGAATTTGAATTGGAATCAGTGCCAAAGTGACAATAATGACAAGGAAATACAAGAAGCAGAAGGACATGCAATAATTCAACGATGCCTCGATAATGATTCTAGACGAACAGAGGTACACTTTTTCAATATACCATTGAATAAAATATATTAGACTTGTAATGCCAGTTATTCAAGATGTGTAATATTGTAACAATGTATAAATACAATTATCTTTCTCTTCCTTTCGTTTGATTCCTCTCAAAGGAGTTCCACCACAAGTACAATAACAAAGAAACAAAAGGTATCTATGAACCACACTTTGCTGTAATTATAGTAAAATTTTGTCTTATTATTTCATACTTCATTTTATGTGTAAGGGTCATCACGGAGGGCTTGGAGAGACTACAACCATTGCACACCAGGAGGTGGCTCGTGACAAGGCTACATGCCTGGCGTCAAACACATAAACAACATCCTCTAATGAAGGTAGACGAACATAATATCACTTGTTCTAATTGCATGATCTTGATGTACAACTAAGGGTTGTTGGTCACTAAGAGATTATGTCAAATTAATGTAGGTTGGGTCCATGGTGCTACTAATGACTTCAAAATATCCTAATAAGGCTAATGTGGCCTTTGCAACTCTCTTGAGCATCGATCCGAAGCCATTGTTGGTGGAGTTAAGGCAGAAGTCAATTCTACAAAGTGCGTATCAATCATCCTATAGCAAAAGATGAGCCATTAGTGAGGCCCATGCTGGTGCAACAATATTGGTGATGCCCAAGCCAAAGGAGTCCCAATTGCTTGGCCTTCGATGTTTGTATGTTCAAACTAGCAGCTTTCTTAACTCTCGTCAATGTACATATTTGGCCTAATTTGTAATGTTACAACTTACATTTTCTTTGCAGTTGAAATGATTAATGGTTAAAGTCCTACATCGATGTGTACAAAGAATGGAAGAAGAAGAAGCAATGGAATTTATGAATACTAGTTCTTGAATTTTTCTTTCTAGTATGGACAATGTGTGTTTGCTCTCTAGAGCCATATCCTCATGTACATATACTATGATTTGATATGAACAAGCACTATGTTTGAAATTGTGCTACGATATGTGGATCTTGCTATGATCATTGAAATTTGTGGTTTATGTGATTTTGCAATGTGTCATGTTTGTGTGATTCTATAATAATCTGTGTGCCACATGTATAAGCAAAATAAATATTTGTTTCATAATATGAATATGTTACAATAGATATAAACAAGTGTTACAAACCATGTGTTCCTTTGTTCCATACCGTGCTCTACCACAATGTAGAAGTGTTACTAGAAATAAAAACAATGTTACAGCAGACAATCACTGTAACACTAGACAAATGTTCCGATAGATTAGTTAATGTGTTACAAACTATGCAATCTACCATAATGTGAAGTGTTACTAGAGCAAAAAACGTGTTACAGCAAAAAATCATTGTAGCACTAGACAAATGTTCCTGTAGACAAAAAAAATGTGTTACAATCAACCAGTCTATAGTAACATGGCCAATTGGAACACAAAAAAAATGTGTTACTAAGAGCGCTAGTAACACATTTTCCAACCTATAGTAACACAATTTGGTGTTACTATATCCTTGTTTTGTAGTAGTGTGAGACTAGGAGATTACCACAAAGCTTTTCCAATCCACAGTCTTAGCACTAAACCCGCTCAGTCAAGCTTTACCATCGACAACTGCGAGATGTGCCCGCTTATGACACCCCATCCCAGGTAGGGCTGGAAAAATAGCTCGAGGCTCGCGAGCCTCCTCAGCTCGAAGCAAGCTCGGCTCAAGCTCGTGAATTTTCAAGCCGAGCCAAGCCCCCTCTCAAGCTCGCAAGCAAAACGAGCCAAGCTCGAGCTGGCTCATGAGTCGCTCGTTTGGCTCGGCCCACGAAGCCCAGGGCCCAGGCCCAGCTGCCATTCCCTCGATTCCCCCTTATCCCTAAATCCCCCCGATCCCTAAATCCCCAATTCCCCATCCTCACTCCTCCCTTGATCCCCTTTCTCTCCCACGGCCTGCCCCTTTCACCACGCCCCATCCGCCGCACCCCGTCCGTCGCACCCCTTCCACCGCGCCCCGTCCGCCGCGCTGCTCGCCCCATCCGTCGCACCCCTTCAACCGCGCCCCATCCGTCGCACCGCTTGTCCCATCCGTCGCGCCCCTGCTGCCGCGCCCTGTCCTCTCCTGGCCTCGTGCGTGGGCGGAGTCCTCGAGGGAGGTGGCACGTTGTGTGGAGCTACGGCCTACGGGTGGAGGCCAGGATGTGCCGCGCTGTGTAGGTGGGCCACGCGGCGATGGTGCAGGCCGAGGTAGTGGAGTCATGGAGAACATGGTGGGCTGGTGGCCCTCTACTCCGCTCCCGGTGCCGGTGGTGACGCCGATGCAGAAGATGCGAAGCGGGAAGGCGCGATGGTAGAGGAGTAGCCGAGCAGGAGAGGCCTGCGAGGCCATGACCGCGAGTGATTGTGTGATTCCTATGAATCGTGATGCTTTGCTGTGAATGTGTGATGCAATTTTGATGCGTGATTGAATTTTACACTGTGTTTTTCTTGTCTCGTGGAAGAACCAAGAGGAGCAAATTGAGCTTGGCTCGCGAGCCCAATCGAGCCAGCTCGAGCCTGGTTCCGAGCTGAGCCTAACCTCCCTCCAGGCTTGTTTCCGAAACAAGCCGAGTCGAGCCGAGCTCGTTTCCACCCCTAATCCTAGGGATGTTCCTATTTACCTGAGAACATCTCCAAGGAGGACCTGCCGTTGTTGGGGGTCATGGCCCTTCTTGAAGGGATATAGGTAAGCTACACTAGCAGGCAATTCAAAATTTGTACCACGTAAACCAAGAAGCCATGCAAGAAGATGATCACAGATCGTTACCACTAGACGCATAATGCATCGAAAGAAGAGTTAGAGCAGCCCGATCCAACGAAGGGCTCATCGATGTAGTGGTCGTAGTCGATCATCCAGCATAGTCGATCATCTCCTCCAGCAACCAATCGCGTTCCTTGCGAAGTCGTGAATCGTTCTCGAGCACAACAACAACCGCTGTAGCACCTCTAAGATATCCACACGTCCAGGAAAGGAAGATCATACGCCTGTGTGCTAGCACCAACTCACATAGTTGGGTTCTCTCAAGAAGATGGCGGCTAGGGTTTTTGTGGAACTCACGTGTCTCGCATCTCTCCCAATAGCCTCAAGCATACTCTTATATAGAGCTCATGATGGATCCTATCCGAACACGTTTTATTCCAACCCGTTAAGTGTGTGACCCGTTAGGTTCATTTGTAATCGGTTGTGACTCGAAAACCCTTTTCGGCCATGAGTTGTTACCGGTTCCTAGCAGGACATAATGATTCTTGAACACACACAAATTATATCAGACGAACCTTAATGCAATATGATCTACGACCAGGTCCTATCTCTCTACGACTGTTCGTATTTGGTCATGACCAATTCGAAACTCCTTATGACCAGGTTTCGACCAATCTGTGATTACGTTCGACCAGTCTACGACTAACTCGTATCTTCATATGACTAGTCTGTAACTGATCGAATTAAGCGACCTAATCGTGCTTTCTCCCTTTGCCGCACGATATCTGGTTTGAACTCTAGGTGAGATATTTGTCATCCATGGACTGTTCAATACTTTCTCGATCGAGTGTCAGTGTAACAGCCCTAAGTTAGGGTTTGTGTTTCAAATGTAATATTATGAGGATAAATTAAAACTTTTGAGGCCTCATGAAATCATTTGGAAATTTTCTAAGATTTTCCCCAAGCAATTTCTATTTTCTAGAACCATGTTCTTGTGATGGGAGTTGTTGTCAACAAAATTTTCAAACCTAATCTTGTGATCATCCTCTGGAAGTATTTTTCCTATTTCCTTGACCATCCTAGTAACCTCTTTGCAAAATCTCACAATTTTGAGATTTTTTTTGCTATTTCAAAAGGGCAAGTCAAACCAGTTTGAAATCTGGTCAAATCCTTAGGGCAGCAGCTTGTGAATTTTCTTGGGAGCACTTCGGTGCATAAAAACTTCTGGAAAATTATGCAAGATTGTCCTCTGTCCAAAGGAGTTACCATAAAAATGTTGGAATTTTTGGAGCTGTGGAGTTACCTCTAAAAATTCCCCAATCTTCTCAGCCTTTTCAAAATCAAAGTCTGAAATCACTATTCATTGGTCTCGGACTCAAACTCGAGCTCGAGTCCGACCGCGCCACTCGGTTCAGCCACACCGCCTAGCCGCACCGCGCGAGCCCGATGGCTGTTGACCGTCCGATGCAAATCGTGCGGTCCACACGTGCCCGATCTGTTCGGACCATCCAAATGCACCGCGAATCTCGACCGTCCCTTTTTGATCTAGCGGTTGACATCTTCTTGGTTGGGCCAAACCAACTGACTGCACTGCACTTGGTTCCGGCTCGCGCCGCTTCGTCGCCGTCGCTGCCAAGTGGGCCCCTCTTGTCAGGTTCTTCCTCGCTGTCTCCGCTGCCTACCGGAGCTCGCTGGCGCTCGCGCATGCGTGCCACGCAGCTCGTCGCTGCCACTCCGGGGAAGCGTGTCCACCTCCGGAGGATCGCCAGGAGTCCATCTACCCTCTGAGCTCACCCATTTCGCCTCGCGCCCATTCTCGTGCGTTCTCCGCCCATTTCTTAGTTTTGGCCGGAGAAGAAGGTGAGGGCAGCGCCACCATCTCACTGCCGCTCGGGCTTCCGCAACCCCACCTCCGACTTCCTTGTTCAACGCCGCTTCCATTTTGCCCAGCCCGGATCATTGGCGTGTTCTGGATCGTCAGGGCAACTTCTTCGTCTTCAACTCCGGTTGCTGCGGCCCCGCGAGCTTGTTAGTGTTCCAGTAAGTCTCTAACCTCAACGTCTGATCCCTTAGGATCGCATTGATCCACTGAGTCTAACGGTGGGTTCGTTTTCATCTTTGGTGCATCGTTGAGGGCGTGCGGCCGATTCTTCTCCAAGCTTGGTGATTCGCCGCCGCGGCGATTCCGGCCGCCTCGGACCTCCTTCGTCCACGTTATCTTGGGCGTATGCTCCTGGAGCCGAGGCGATCCCGAGCGCACCTTCCGAGTCTTCGGCCCGTAGCGTCTTCTCCGCGGGAGCCGTAGTTTCTTCTCCGCCTCCGTTCGCCGCCACCTCGCCGCCGACATCCTCGAGGGCCCGTGTCGTCGTCATCAAGTTCGCGAGGTCTCAGTGAACCTAAAGGTATAACCCACTCGCCCAGAGACCCGCTGGTTCACTAGATCCGCTGTGCGGCCGCGCCACCGTCCCCGTGAACGTCGGTGAGCCGCCGGCAGCGTTAGGTTTAACCTCCCTCTTTAGTGCTAATCTCCGTTTAGCTTTGTCACCGACACGTGGACCCCTCCGGATTTAAGCGTGTTTAGAAATCTTAATCTAGTCGTTAGTTATCCTTTGTGTCCATGACATGTGGACCCATGTTTCTGATTAAGTGTTTATGCAAAATTCGCGAATGCGCTTTCTCTTCATGGAAACGTATTTCTCTGTGCGAATAAGTTAGGGTTGCGTTTTGGTAAGTTGAAGACGTATTCATAAAATACGTGTTCGACGTCGCCGTTGGCGCCGGCGGGGTCATGTTTGACCTGGTAAGTGCTGTGCTCGGTCCCTCCAGTTAGTGGCAGTGGCTCGCTGAGCGCCAGTAGAAAAAGAGTTTAATGCTTTTAGAATTTCCGAATTGATTTTCTTTTGCACTAATAAATCCTTTAAACTTAGAAAATTCATAACTAATTCAATTTTGATCCAAATCGATCGAAACCAATTTTGTTAATTTTCATTTTAAATGTACTGTTTACCAGAATAGGTTTTAAATATGTCTCTGTTCATAAAATTTCGATAAATAATTAAAATGGTGTTTTATGTATTTCTAACTTAGAAAATTCTTAGAAAATTCTTCATATCTCCAAATAAAATGTTCTCTGTTTCTAAAATTTTGTAAAATCATGCTCTAGCTGCTGTGTGAAATTTGTGCTCATTGGATTAAATTGAATTTTGGTTTTTGTCGGTGTTATCTGTTCTTATTCGTTCTTTTTGCTCGATCGATAGATTGCGGCGATTCGTATTATCGAGTGAGCCTCGGCAACATATTGAGCAAAGCGACAACCGTGCAAGCGTTTGATCATGTTAATCCCTTTTAAATTCAAACTAATATTTTGTTTACAACTTGTATGTATGCATTGTTATTTTGTGTTAAAATATGGTTAGTGGGCCCTTTAGTTGCATAATCTGCAGGTAAATGATATTCCTCTACTACCGAGCCTAGGTTATTTCTTTGTGATTGGAGATCGTTGGATGATCTCTTGTCACTTAGTAGATACTGAATTCAATCGCTTAGACATGCTTAGTTATCGGTAGAAATGGGCGGTTATCGACTTAGTGGTAACCTTGATCACACAAATTATTATAACTGCGTTTGATATTTATGCTGTGTTTAATTGTGAAAACTAAAAACTGAAAATAAAATAATTTGGACTTGGGCTGTGGTATGTTGGTGTGCTTTGGGTGTGCTGGAATGGTGCAGAGTCAACAAGGACCGAGTTACTTGCGCCACGTCTTGAACATTTTGCGTGCTAACCACACTAGAGGGTATGGGACCTCTCTTGACTTAGTACTTTGGCGTGTATTGGCTCCGAGTCGTAGGGGGTCGCAGGAGGGATGGTGTTGGGAGCATGGTAGTTGTCCGAAAAGCTTTACCCTTTGTGGGTAGTTGTCTTTTCGGCTTTACCATGTAACGTATGGATTTCTATCCATACGAGCGGCTCGTAGTTAATACACAATATTGGAAATGTCTCGTAGGACTTAGTCGTGTGCAAGCATACCTCTAAGTGTGCTTTTGTGGCAAAAAGGCAGTCTGAAGTGTGGGTACATTGGTACACCCCTGCAGGGTTAAAACTATTCGAATAGCCTTGTCCTAGGTTATGGACACACTCGGATACGCCCCGTGAGAACTAGACTACAACCTTTAAATTAAAACTTGACATGGGTGGCATGAATGGGTAATTCGTGCTATGGTCGTGGTGACTAATGGGTTAGTCACTTCCAGGATGTTGTCATCTACTTACTGTTATTCTTTTGCTGTTATTTCAACAATAAAAATGAATTGCCAACTTGTTTTCAAATGTATTACATTATTGCAAATAAAGATTGCTTTGTGCTAAAATGAGCCATACAGCCTCCACTCAAATAAGCCTGCATGTATTTATGCGTAGGTCTGCTAGTCCACACGTCAGTCTTGCGAGTACATTTTTGTACTCATTTGCTTTGCTTAATGTTTTTGTTGCAGAGGAGGCAGGTGAGCCGGGCCTTACTTCTGTGAGATGTGCGGGTTCTGGGACGACTAGCTTGACGGTCCGGTTGGTTGCCTTGTGGGCTAAGGCACACTGATTGGCTTTTGTTTATAGCCATCTTATGGCACTTTTGCTTCCGCTGTTTATTTAGTTATCTGTTGTATTTTGGCCGGTCGGCCTCTGTTGTAATAACTCTACCGTGTTGTTTACTGTTTAGTATCGTGATGTTTGGACTCTATGTTTAGAATGGAGTTGATGCATAATTTTGTGAAGAGGTGTGTATACTGCAGTTTTGGGAAGTATACATATCTCCAGGCTTGGTTTATTTGATTTGTGATGCTAGGGCCAGGTGGTTGGTTAAGCATTACAAGGCAAATAAATTGGGGTCCTCACAAAGTTGGTATCAGAGCCATCCTGACCGTAGTAACCCAAGCATGATCGTCCTTAGGATATTTTGTAAAAGCTTATTTTCAAAGTAACAAATGGGTTATGAAAGCTTAAGTAGATTCTCAGATTTTACTCCTTATCTATCTTAGCTTTCTACTCTCATCTTGCTCTAATTTGAGTTTTAAAATTTGATTCCTCTCTTTCCTTTAGAAAGGTAGTTAATTATCGGTTAAATTGGTTTGGGAGAGCCCTAAGAGTTGTAACCTGAAAGTGTTGGCTGTCTGTCAATGGAAAATTGAGACTTCTGGAGCTGAAGACTTCGGCCAGGGACTTAAAGAAGAAAGTCTGAACATCCAGCTAGTGGTTAGTGTGTAGGATTGGAAATGAGAGGATAACCAAACTTGTGGGGATAAAAGGGTAAAATATAATATGAGTTAGCTAAATGTCTAACCTTTTCTTAGAAGATTTTTCCTTGCTTTCCAGCTGTATTTCGAAATTATCTTCCTAAAACTGATTGCTCGTTCTTCCATACGAGTTAGTCATCTTAGCGAGTTGATTTTATGAATTGCAACCTTGCCTTGTTGTTATGAACTGTTAGAGTTTATTTTGTAGAGTGGATGCTTGCTTTCTATGTGTTTCTGTTATAAAATTGTTACTAACTTACTTGGTGAAACAGGATGGCTGGTGGAACCCGTAGTGGTCGGAATCAGCCGGCTAGTTCAGATGAGGAGCTTCCCCCTCCTCCGACCATGGCTGAGGTTCTCGCTCAGATCGAGCGAAATCGTATGGATCAGACTTGGATTCTGGAGGTCATCGCGAGGAACACCTCCACTACCACGGGTGCCTCGGGACCTGGAGGTGGTGGGCACCAGTCTCGTGGGGGACTCGCGGAGTTCCTCCGTACGCAGCCGCCGACTTTCTCCCGGTCTGAGGACCCACTTGACGCAGATGATTGGCTGCGCCTGGTTGAGCGAAAGCTCAACATCGCTCAGTGCCAGGAGCGGGAGAAGGCCCTGTTTGCATCCCACCAGCTTGAGGGTGCAGCACTGTCGTGGTGGGAGAACTTCCTCGCCATGCAGCCCGCTGGCCATGTGGTCACATGGGAGGAGTTTCACACTGCTTTCCGTCGGGCTCATGTCCCCGCCGGTCTTGTGAAGCTGAAGAAGAAGGAGTTCCTTGCGCTCAAACAGGGGCGCAATCTGTGACTGAGTACCTCCATGAGTTCAACCATTTGGCGAGGTACGCTCCTGCTGAGGTGGCTACTGATGAGGCCAAGCAGGAGAAGTTTATGGAGGGCTTGTCTGAGGAGCTGCAGGACAAGCTCTCTATTGTGGATTTTGCTGATTTCTAGACCTTGGTGGACAAGGCTATCGTCGCCGAGCACAAGGCGAAGGCGCTGGGTGAGTCCCGCAAGCGCAAGTGGGAGGCCCAGCGATCTGCGCAGGTCAGCTTGTCCCGTCCCCGTGTTGGGCCTGCACCAGGGGCCCGTTCTTTGGCTTCCCCACCGCTGAGGCCGTCGGCGCTAGTTCACCGTCCCCCGCAGGCCGTGATTCAGTCACGTGCACCTGCGGCCCAGCAGCAGGGTGGCCCTCGTAACCCGGCTGCCGAGGTCACTTGTTTCACCGCCACAACAAGGGCGCTATGCGAACACTGCCCTCGAAGATTGGGCGCCCTCGTCCTAATGGAGGACGCGAGCAGGGGAGTGGTCACCCACCTGACCATAAGATCATCCAGAAGACTCAGGGTGTAGGGATTGGCCGAGTCAACCATATCTCGGCTGAGGAGGCTCAGGAGGCGCCTGACGTTATGCTGGTACACTATTTGTTAACACTCATCCTGCTGCAGTATTATTTGATTCAGGAGCTTCGCATTCTTTTATTTCAAGATCATTTGCTGCTCCTAGTGGTCTTCACTGTGTTCCTTTGAGGGTTCCTCTGCTTATTCGCTCTCCGGGTTCGGAAATGAGAGTTGGTTTAGAATGTCGGGATGTTCCTATTGAAGTTGAGGGTGTAAGATTCTTGGCAAATCTTATCATGCTCAACTCAGCAAGCCTAGATGTGATTCTTGGCATGGATTGGTTGTCCCAACACTTCGGACAGATTGATTGTGCCAAGAAGATTGTCTATCTCACCACCCTCGGGCAACTGTTTGGGTTTTCACCGCATGCAAGAGCCACACCTTTGTGCACTTGAAGCAAAGCCAGCATTGGAGATTGTGGATGTTCCCGAGTTCGTGACCGTGGATATTTTCCCGAAGATTTGCAGGATGCCTCGATTCGAGACCTTGAGTTTGTCATTGAGTTGCTGCCCGCATCGCTCCAATTTGGCGCCAGTCGGATGCCTCCCAATGAGTTGGAAGAGTTGAAGAAGCAACTAGGTGAGCTTCAGGCGAAGGGTTTTATCCGTCCTAGCTCATCTCCTTGGGGTTGTCCAGTGATCTTTGTGAAAAAGAATGACAAGACTTTGCGCATGTGTGTTGATTACCGTCCGCTTAATGAGGTGACGGTGAAGAACAAGTATCCTTGCCCGCATTGATGATCTTTTTGATCAGTTGACTGGAGCCCGGGTATTCTCCAAGATTGACTTGAGATTGGGATATCATCAAGTCAGGATCAGGGCTGAAGATATTCCGAAGACGGCTTTCACTACTCGTTATGGTCTTTACGAGTACACCGTCATGTCTTTTGGCTTGACCAATGCTCCCGCCTTGTTCATGAATCTTATGAACTCAGTGTTCATGAAATACTTGGACAAGTTTGTGGTGGTATTTATTGATGACATCCTTATTTACTTCCAGAGTGAAGAAGAGCATCTTTGAGCATCTGAAGCTTGTGTTGGGAAAGCCTGCGTGAGCACCGGCTATATCGAGAAATTCAGCAAGTGCGAGTTCTGGTTGAAGGAAGTGGCATTCTTGGGCCATGTTCTTTCAGCGGAGGCATAGCTGTGGATCCTAGCAAGGTCAACGATGTGCTATCTTGGGGTCAGCCCAAATCAGTCACCGATGTGCGGAGTTTTCTTGGTTTAGCAGGTTACTACCGTCGCTTTATCGAGAACTTCTCCAAGATCGCGAAGCCGATGACTGAATTGCTCAAGAAGGACAAGAAGTTTGTGTGGTCCTCTGCTTGTGATGAAAGTTTTCAGGAACTCAAGCAGCGATTGACATCAGCCCCTGTTCTTGTTCTTCCCGATGTCCACAAGAGCTTCGATATCTTTTGCGATGCCTCTCGTCAGGGACTCGGTTGTGTTCTTATGCAAGAAGGCAGAGCAGTGGCCTATGCATCAAGGCAGTTGAGGCCTCATGAACTCAACTATCCTACCCATGATTTGGAGTTAGCTGCTGTGGTTCATGCACTCAAGATTTGGCGGCATTATCGATCAGAATCGTGAGGTGTATTCGATCACAAGAGCTGAAGTATTTGTTCACCTAGCCGGATCTGAACCTCAGGCAAAGAAGATGGTTGGAATTGATCAAAAATTATGACATGGGCATTCAGTATCATCCGGGTAAGGCCAATGTTGTTGCTGATGCATTGAGTCGAAAGGTGTATTGCAATACTTTGACGCTCCAAGAGCAGCAGCATGCCCTTCTTGAAGAATTTCAGCGGCTCAACCTAGGTTTAGTTGAGCACGGTTCCCTTGCTGCTGTGGTTGTGCAACCAACCTTGGTGGATCAAATCAAGGCGGCACAGCAATCAGATGTTGGTGTAGGTCACATCAAGGGAAACATCAGGAATGGGACAGCCAAGTGTTTCTCTAAAGATGAGCACGGTGTTGTGTGGTTTGGACAGTGGCTTGTGGTTCCAAAAGTC
Source organism: Ampelocalamus luodianensis (assembly GCA_036346255.1). Classification (NCBI taxonomy): domain Eukaryota; kingdom Viridiplantae; phylum Streptophyta; class Magnoliopsida; order Poales; family Poaceae; genus Ampelocalamus; species Ampelocalamus luodianensis. The sequence goes on from JAYEVH010000195.1 coordinate 24,465, forward strand.
ATGGAATTGCGGGATTTGATTCTCCGCGAAGCCCATGATTCCCCCTTGTCCATCCATCCCGGGGCCACCAAGATGTACCAAGATCTCCGTCAGACATTTTGGTGGACCCGAATGAAGCGCGAGATTGCCAAGTTCGTTGCTGAGTGTGATGTGTGTTGTCGGGTTAAGGCCGAGCATCAGCGTCCAGCCGGACTTCTCCAGCCTTTGCCAATGCCTGAGTGGAAGTGGGATTCCGTTGGTATGGATTTCATCACCGGTTTGCCCCGTACTTCCTCGGGGAAAGATGCCTTATGGGTCATCATTGATCGATTGACGAAAGTAGCCTACTTTCTTCCAGTGCGGGCTAAGATTGATGTGGGCCAATTGGCAGATCTTTACATATCCCGTATCGTGAGTTTGCATGGTGTGCCACGAACGATTGTGTCAGATCGTGGTTCTATTTTCACCTCTCGGTTTTGGCACAATTTGCAAGAGGCTATGGGGACCCGCCTTTCTTTTAGTTCAGCATATCATCCCCAAACTGACAGTCAGACAGAGCGAGTCAACCAACTGTTGGAAGATATGCTCCGTGCTTGTATTCTTTCTTATGGAAAGAATTGGGAGAAGTGTTTGCCGCTTGCGGAATTCTCCTATAACAACAGCTTTCAGGCTAGTCTTGGCATGGCACCGTTTGAAGCCTTGTATGGGAGAAGGTGCAAAACCCCATTGAACTGGTTAGAAACTGGTGAGAGACAGTTCTTCGGCCCAGATTCCATCAATGAGGCTGAAAGCCAGGTTCAGTTGATTCGCGAGCATCTGCGTGTGGCCCAGTCCAGGCAAAAGAGTTATGCAGATTGTCGTCGCCGTGAGTTGAGTTTCCAGCCCAATGACTTTGTTTATCTCAAAGTCTTGCCTTTAAAAGGGCATTGGCGTTTCGACATCAAGGGCAAGTTGGATCCCCGATATGTTGGACCTTATCGCATCATCGAGAGTGGGAGCTGTTGCATCTGATTGGAGTTGCGGCTACACTTGAGGAGTGCATGATGTGTTCCATGTGTCCCAATTTAAGAAGTGTCTCCGAGTTCCACCGAGGAGTGCGTGTTGGAAAATCTCGATGTGCAAGAAGATTTGACCTACCGTGAGCGTCCTGTTGTATTCTTGATGAATCTGAACGAAGGACAAGGAATCGTGCCATCAAGTTCCTTAAGGTCCAGTGGTCGAATCACTCCGAGGATGAGGCAACATGGGAGCGGGAAGATCGCCTCCGTGCAGACTACCCATATTTCTTTCCTCAGTGATCGGAATCTCGGGGCGAGATTCTTGTAAGGGGGGAGATTTTGTAACAGCCCTAAGTTAGGGTTTGTGTTTCAAATGTAATATTATGAGGATAAATTAAAACTTTTGAGGCCTCATGAAATCATTTGGAAATTTTCTAAGATTTTCCCCTAGCAATTTCTATTTTCTAGAGCCATGTTCTTGTGATGGGAGTTGTTGTCAACAAAATTTTCAACCCTAATCTTGTGATCATCCTCTGGAAGTATTTTTTTCTATTTTCTTGACCATCCTAGTAACCTCTCTGCAAAATCTCACAATTTTTAGATTTTGTTTGCTATTTCAAAAGGGCAAGTCAAACCAGTTTGAAATCTGGTCAAATCCTTAGGGTAGCAGCTTGTGAATTTTCTTGGGAGCAATTCGGTGCCTAAAAACTTCTGGAAAAATTATGCAAGGTTGTCCTTTGTCCAAAGGAGTTACCATAACAATTTCGGATTTTTTGGAGCTGTGGAGCTACCTCTAAAAATTCCCCAATCTTCTCAGCCTTTTCAAAATCAAAGTCTGAAATCACTATTCATCAGTCTCGGACTCAAACTCGAGCTCGAGTCCGACCGCGCCGCTCGGTTCAGCTGCACCGCCTAGCTGTACCGCGCGAGCCCGATGGCTGTCGACCGTCCAATGCAAATCGTGCGGTCCACACGTGCCCGATCTGTTCGGACCGTCCAAATGCACTGCCGAATCTCGTAGTCCCTTTTGATCTAGCGGTCGACATCTTCTTGGTTAGGCCAAACCAACGCACATGGTTTTGGCTCGCGCCGCTTCGTCGCCGTCGCTGCCAAGTGGGCCCCTCTTGTCAGGTTCTTCCTCGCCGTCTCCGCTGCCTACCGGAGCTCGCTGGCGCTCGCGCATGCGTGCCACGCAGCTCGTCGCTGCCACTCTGGGGACGCGTGTCCACCTCCGGAGGATCGCCAGGAGTCCATCTACCCTCTGAGCTCACCCATTTCGCCTCGCGCCCATTCTTGTGCCTTCTCCGCCCATTTCTTAGTTTTGGCCGGACAAGAAGGTGAGGGCAGCGCCACCACCTCACTGCCGCTCGGACTTCCGCAACCCCACCTCCGACTTCCTTGTTCAACGCCGCTTCCATTTTGCCCACCCCGGATCATTGGCGTGTTCTGGATCGTCGGGGCGACTTCTTCGTCTTCAACTCCGGTTGCTGCGGCCCCGCGAGCTTGTTAGTGTTCCAGTAAGTCTCTAACCTCAACGTCTGATCCCTTAGGATCGCATTGATCCACTGAGTCTAACGGTGGGTTCATTTTCATCTTTGGTGCATCGTTGAGGGCGTGCGGCCGATTCTTCTCCAAGCTCGGTGATTCGCCGCCGCGGCGATTCCAGCCGCCTCGGACCTCCTTCGTCCACGTTATCTTGGGCGTATTGCTCCTTGAGCCGAGGCGATCCCCAGGCGTACCTTCCGGAGTCTTCTCGAAGCCTGTAGCGTCTTCTTCGTGGGAGCTGTAGTTTCTTCTCCGCCTCCGTTCGTCGCCAGCTCACCGCCGTCATCCTCGAGGGCCCGTGTCGTCGTCATCAAGTTCGCGAGGTCTCAGTGAACCTAAAGGTATAACCCACTCGCCCAGAGACCCGCTGGTTCGCTAGATCCGCGGTGCGGCCGCGCCACCGTCCTCGTGAACATCGGTGAGCCGCCGGCAGCATTAGGTTTAACCTCCCTCTTTAGTGCTAATCTCCGTTTAGCTTTGTCACCGACATGTGGACCCCTCCGGATTTAAGCGCGTTTAGAAATCTTAATCTAGCCGTTAGTTATCGTTTGTGTCCATGACATGTGGACCCATGTTTCTGATTAAGTGTTTGTGTAAAATTCGCGAATGCGCTTTCTCTTCATGGAAGCGTGTTTCTGCAATGCGAATAAGTTATGGTTGCGTTTTAAATGGCGAAGGCGTATTCAAAAAATACGTGTTCGGCGTCGCCGTTGGCGCGCGTCGGGTCAAGTTTGACTGGTCAGCATCGTGTTTCGGTCCCTCCAGTTAGTGGCAGTGGCTCGCTGAGCACCGGTAGAAAAAGAGTTTAATGCTTTTAGAATTTCTGAATTGATTTTCTTTTGCACTAATAAATCCTTTAAACCTAGAAAATTCATAACTAATTCAATTTTGATCCAAATCGATCGAAACCAATTTTGTTAATTTTCATTTTAAATGTACTATTTACCAGAATAGGTTTTAAATATGTCTCTGTTCATAAAATTTTGATAAATAATTAAAATGGTGTTTTTATGTATTTCTAACTTAGAAAATTCTTAGAAAATTCTTCATATCTCCAAATAAAATGTTCTCTGTTTCTAAAATTTTGTAAAATCATGCTCTAGCTGCTGTGTGAAATTTGTGCTCATTGGATTAAATTGAATTTTGGTTTTTGTCGGTGTTATCTGTTCTTATTCGTTCTTTTTGCTCGATCGATAGATTGCGACGATTCTGGTATTATCGAGAGTGAGCCTCAGCAACATATTGAGCAGCAGCAACCAGGCAAGCAGTTTGATCATGTTAATCCCTTTTAAATTCAAACTAATATTTTGTTTACAACTTGTATGTATGCATTGTTATTTTGTGTTAAAATATGGTTAGTGGGCCCTTTAGTTGCATAATCTGCAGGTAAATGATATTCCTCTACTACCTGAGCCTAGGTTATTTGCTGTGATTGGAGATCGTTGGATGATCTCTTGTCACTTAGTAGATACGAATTCAACTGCTTAGACATGCTTAGTTATCGGTAGAAATGGGCGGTTATCGACTTAGTCGGTAACCTTGATCACACAAATTATTATAACTTTGGGTTTCAGTATTTATGTTGAGTTTAATTGTGAAAACTAAAAACTGAAAATAAAATGATTTGGACTTGGGCACAACGGTATGTTGGTGTGCTTTTGGGTGTGACTGGAATGGTGCCCGAGTCAACAAGGACCGAGTTACTTGCACCACCGTACTGAGCATTTTGCGTGCTAACCACACTAGAGGGTATGGGACCTCTCTTGACTTAGTACTTTGGCGTGTATTGGCTCCGAGTCGTAGGGGGTCGCAGGAGGGATGGTGTTGGGAGCATGGTAGTTGTCCGAAAAGCTTTACCCTTTGTGGGTAGTTGTCTTTTCGGCTTTACCATGTAAGCGTATGGATTTCTATCCATACGTGCGGCTCGTAGTTAATACACAATATTGGAAATGTCTCGTAGCACTTAGTTGTGCCGACATACCTTTGGAAGTGTGCTTTTGTGGCAAAAAGGCGGTCTGAAGTGTGGGTACATTGGTACACCCCTGCAGGGTTAAAACTATTCGAATAGCCTCGTCCTAGGTTATGGACACGCTCGGATACGCCCCGTGAGAACTAGACTACAACCTTTAAATTAAAACTTGACATGGGTGGCATGAATGGGTAATTCATGCTATGGTCGTGGTGACTATTGGGTTAGTCACTTCCAGGATGTTGTCATCTACTTACTGTTATTCTGTCACTGTTATTTCAACAATAAAAATGAATTGCCAACTTGTTTTCAAATGTATTACATTATTGCAAATAAAGATTACTTTGTGCTAAAATGAGCCATACAGCCTCCACTCAAATAAGCCTGCATGTAGTTATGCATAGGTCTGCTAGTCCACACGTCAGTCTTGCGAGTACATTTTTGAACTCATTTGCTTTGCATAATGTTTTTGTTGCAGAGGAGGCAGGTGAGCCCCAAGGGCCTTACTTCTGTGAGATGTGCGGGTTCTGGAACGACTAGCTTGACGGTCCGGTTGGTTGCCTTGTGGGCTAAGGCACACTGATTGGCTTTTGTTTATAGCCATCTTATGGCACTTTTGCTTCCGCTGTTTATTTAGTTATCTGTTGTATTTTGGCCGGTCTGCCTCTGTTGTAATAACTCTACCGTGTTGTTTACTGTTTAGTATCGTGATGTTTGGACTCTATGTTTAGAATGGAGTTGATGCATAATTTTGTGAAGAGGTGTGTATACTGTAGTTCTGGGAAGTATACATATCTCGAGGCTTGGTTTATTTGATTTGTGATGCTAGGGCCAGGTGGTTGGTTAAGCATTACAAGCCAAATAAATTGGGGTCCTCACAGTCAGATAACCTTATTTGGTCGAACTCTTGATCACCGATGGCATGGCCATGCACTTTCTTTATCCGACCATTTCGAGGAGCCCAGAGATATTTCTCCTGTTATGTTAGGAGGGGCAAATCCCATATCTGACTAGTCACATCCCTCCACATGTTTCATAGCATACCCAAAAGCTACCTTTATAACTACCCAGTTACCAGTAGCGTTTGGCAACCCCTAAGAGTGCTATTACATATGTAGAGAACCATGTTGATCTCAGGTCTAAGGATTATACATCATCATTGCTTGAGACCAACTAATGACACATAGAATCGTAACAATCTCAATAGTGTCTCAAGTGGGTCTTATCCAACCCTATGTTCTCTAACATGTGTTCACATTATTGATTTGATATCTCTACATCCATGACCGGTGAAACATGGTCATCAATCAATACATGTGCTTGTCGTAGAGTCATTGGTGTTCCGACCAGTGACATTTGACCATGGATATATTTAGAATGACATCATGTAAGTTAAAGAGTTTCACTAATAAATCACATACTTGTTAATCTTTATAGCTAATGATTCATTGAAGGAACATAATAATATTTATTCAATAACTCATAAACATAGACATGATACAATCATCTTTATGATTGCCTCTAGGGCATATTACCAACATTAAACCTCTTTGCCCTTGCTTGATCCTGAAACATACCCTTCAGACTCACAATCATATTGTAAGCATTCGTGGTCTCATATTGCTTATGAAACTCAGAGTTCATGGTGGCAAGCATAAGGCAGTGTACATCGACTGCATCATTGCAATGCTTCTTATAAGCATTCTTTTCGGTACGAGTAGCATCAACATTCAGTTCCTCGGGATATGGATTCTCTAGAATATATTCCTTCTTTTCTTGTTTGAGACCAATTCTCATATTACGAAACCAGTCAATGAAGTTTGTACCATTCATTTTTTTTTTCCTCAAGAATAGATCGCAAGTTAAAGGTAGGTGCGAAGGAAGTATTAGGTGCCATGATCTACAACATAAATATATGCAAAAATTTAGTACTATGTTTATGTTAGATCTTCTGTTAAACAATTTAATAAAAGATACTTCCACTATATGTTCTAAACCATGTTTCCCTCTAACATCATATAGTGGGTTCAAGATCCAAAAATCATTGAGTCTTAGTGAGCTTTGGCATCACTACTAGAAACCTAGTGATTCGACCTCTTGCCAATCATATCTCATACGACTCTTGTTGTTGGGTGGCATCTCTATGCCTAGGCGACCAACACTATGCCCCAAGGTCCAAAACTATTTTAATAGCATTGTCAAGTTAAAAAATACTATGCATATGGGTGTCCGACACCCACCCCATCTTATTAAGATAGTTAATGGCACCCTACTTTGGTAGACCTACCAATTAACGATCAAAATCATGATAAAGTAACAATTGGAAAGGTATCAATTTACTTAATTTTTATTGAGGGATACTACTCTATCATGTTAAAACGTCTAATGATAAAACATGATCAAATAGCAAAACAGGAATAAACACAAACATTCACAGATAATCAAATTAAACTGTGAAATAGTATGGTCCTCAACATGACGATCTCCATCAACATACTTCCTGTACTCCGACCACCATGCTTGAAGTCTCTGACCGCATTCATCTACTAAGCAATTACTCCTAAGAGCTAGTAATGAATTACATAGGATAATATTAAGCATCACATGTCAGCACGAAGACCGTTATACAATAATATGTAGCTCGATGGCTATCTCACAGCATGACACATAGGCCATGAAAATCCATACATGCATCATATACACAATGGGCTATACTATTCACATCAATCCCTGCACAAATGAGTTATGCAAAGAATCCAATTCTATCGGGTGGCATGAACACATATTACCTATAACATGCGATACGATTATCCAGCACAGATTAACCCTATTCTGAACCAATCTGATCATTGCCTTGATACGACCACACAGTGCGGCATACTCTGATGGCGTAATTATGACTTGTAGGAGTATTATGCAGAGTGGTCATGAACAAGCACAGTAACCATCTAGTCCTTTTAGCTCATACCTCCTCACAAACCCAATTACTATCATCGAATACCGATCAATCTTATCGACCAGTGCCTAGACTATTCCATCCACATGAACCGATCGAGATTACGGACTCGACCGCATAGATCCAATCTACTACTACCACATATCAAGTATATGCGATCGATCCGCATCAAAAACTACATAGGATGGCTCTGATACCACGAAGGGATATCACAAGGCCCTCTCGGGATGTACTAAGAAGATCTCCCAGGGGCTCTTAGGGAGGTTCGACAGGACCACCCAGAGGTCTGGAAGGTCTTCCAAGAACACCCTAAGAGGAGGTCCTCTAGGACCTCCCAGGGGATCACAAAGACCTCCCGGAGGTCTGGTCTCTGTGCACTGAGTTTGTCCCAGGAGCCAAAGCTAACTTGCACAACTCAACGTAAGTGAAATCACAACCACACCATCTAACAACTGGAACAACAGATAAAATAAAACTTATATTAGACAAGGGCCTTATGGCCAAGGTTGTTTATAGAGGTTGCCAACGGGGGCTTACAAAAATCGACAACAAAACCTCACAGTAAAACCACTAAAAACGCGTGAAGCCATCCGACAAGCCCATAGGCTATCGAGTGGAGGACGTCTCCTAGAAGGTCGAGTCATCGAAGAACTCCTCCTCGAAGAGGTCTGAGCCACCTTGACATGGATTATCTTCGGCCACTGCTCAAACAGAGGGCTTAAAGCCATGAGTACGTTGAATGTACTCGGCAAATCGCAGGGAACAAATATGCAATTATTTTTCATGCATTGGTATTGACAATGGAGAGTTGCAGGGTTAGTTGCAAAAAGCAATATTTGACAGTAAATAACATAAATAGATTGTAAACTCAAGTTAAAAACAAAACGATAATATATAAGTATATTTGTTTAAAAGGAGGTCGTGAGTACCAACTCACTACCAAGACCACTCGTGGGAGGTCTAGCCGCACCCACGTCCAGGACCACCCCCACGACCCTGGAGCACCAACTCCAGAGCTCCCAAAAACCACCCTAAGGCCCCAAGACCTCCCTGAGCACCAACTCTAGAGCACCTTGGACCACCCTAGGGTTCCTAAGACCTCTTGTGGAAAGCTACCCCTTGCGCAAATCACCAGGCAAATGTCTATTTTCAAGGACTTGGCTATTCAAATAGATTTTTGCACTCTACAGAGGTGTACAACTTTACCCACAATTCACGACTTCTCTAGTAGAGTGGGTTTCCATCGAAACCCTTGCTCATTTCCAAAGATGAGCAGTCTAGAGAGCACGACAAGGCCTTTACAAAGCTTTGAACCGACTCAGAGCTGCCCGCTAAGGTTTCGCTTCTAACGGGCCTCACACCCGCCAGATTCATGCCCCCTCTTGCGGCAGCGAATCAGCACGCTCCACCACAACAGAACTAAGCCAGCTCATTGCTAATTATTTGGCCCAGACCACCCCCATAAAATGGTCTTGTGGTTGCATGGTAAAACCCGGATCAAAGGAACACAAAGTTAAGTCCTTAAACCACCCAGAGAAGACAACCTCATCCCACAGTACGTATAGCACCTCCCCTTTACTGCACGATCACTTCCCCGGGTGCAAAAACAGTTTTGGGTTCAACCTGGCCAAAAGACCACCCTGGTCTTGGCACCACAAGTTTTAACAAAAGCGGCATCACACCACAATCGACACAACGATGGCATCTCACCATCGTTGCTCAACAGTGGCATCTCACCACAGTTCCATAGTTTATTTAGTCAAGATTATTAAAGAAGAAAACGAGATTCACAAGACCAGCGGTTCTAAAGCAAGGCTAAGCATGACTACGGTCCCATGTTGGCAAATACCAAACAATACCAACAAAAACTACCCATTCTAAGGTGTCCAAGGGGGACATGGCAACATGTCGAGTACATATAGCAAGGAGGCATACTATCAAAGTGGACATAACTACTGCCTAAACCATTTTTATAAAAGATAGCCATGCATGATAAGGTAAAACAATATATCTTTGAAGAGCTTGGTTCAACATGATCAAAGGCCTGCGACTTTCCTTCATTGAGAACTGGCAAGGCTTCTGCAGAGGCTGCTGGATTTGTACTCCTCCACGAACTCGGGATCTACACGTTCGCAAAGAACCCAAATTAACAATGCAAACTCGGGCAAAAGAACTTTAAAAGACTCAAAAGAGGGAGGTCCAAAAAGGGGAAATTCAATTCAAAATCGAATTTCTAGAATAGCTCGAGGGTAGTTGCGACCTAAAGGGAGGTCGGAACCCAGGGGAGGTCTTGATAAAGAAGAGGTCCAAACACAAAGGAGGTCTAAACCTGATGTGAGTGTGGCCCGATCTTCCGAAAGGTACTGATATGTCGATTGTGGAGAACACGACGTTGATGATCCAAAGGCTCCGACCAGAACAGATCGAACCCCTCGCAATCACTACACCACCGCTCCGTTGGTTATTAACCGTGCCGAACGCGGTTGACCTCGCCAAGAAGGCTATCTCCTGCAAGCGAATCAAGAACACAAGCAAGAGAGTAGAAGATGCAATCTAAAATTGTATTGCGAATAATAATGAAGTTCACAGAGTGGGGTTCCTCAAACCGAACAAACGGCGAAACTGCAAAGTGGCAGAATAATCTAAGAAAAACCCAAATTGGACTAAAGGGCGACGGCTCCTATATGAGGAGGGCGACTAGGAGGTGGAAACCCTAGGCGAGGTACTGTTCATGTGGCCAAGTTACTGTTCACATGAATAGTAATAGGCCCCCGGGGGTGGTTGTTTCATATATGGGCCATACGGGCCAAGTCAGCCCATAGGACTCGGATACAAGCCTTGTAGGCTAAAGAAAAGGTGACGCAGCACCAAATAAAGGGTGGCCGAAGCTCTTTGAGTTGGAGGCCACAAATTCTTCATCTCCTTTGGCCATTGTTATTGCCTTCTCATTCCTTGATGCATATCATCAACTCCTTGCTGTCCCGTCCTAGATTCCTAAGCACAAGCAAATCATCTCCATTAGGCAGCATCATAGAGTTCTTAAGTAATACACTTAGCCCTAGAAACGAATTTACCTGATAATTTAGTTGACGAGCACGTGCCCGAGTAATTGGACCTTGGACATCATTCATGGTGGTAGCAAGAGGAGTGTTCATATCAGTCGAAGTGATGTCCTCATCATCCTCCCCTTCTTGAATTGGAGTCGTCCTCGACTCAAGCTCATCTTCCGCTCCGAAGAATGGTCGTAGATCTGCAATGTTAAAGGTGGGGCTAACCCCAAAATCCGCAGGCAAATCTAACTTATATGCATTATCATTAATACGTTCATGCACTTTAAAAGGACCATCTGCACGAGGCATGAGTTTAGACTTTCTCAATTCAGGGAATCGCTCTTTACGCAAGTGTAACCACACAAGATCACCAGGTTCAAAAGTAACATGCTTGCGTCCCTGACTACGAGCAACTTTATTGTAACACCCCGGCTATTCGGAAGCCAAGATGCCACCTAATTACTCTAACAATCTACACATTGCGGAATAATATGAATTAGTTATATCAACCAAATGACAGCATTAACATAAACAGACATGGCGAAGGTATCCTTCCTTCATCTTCTAAGTTATTTAATATTGATAATCAATAAAGAGGGTTCGCTCAAGAATAAATCAACATCATCGTGGAGAAGGTATCCTTCCTTCTCCAATTATAGTTTAATTATTACAGTTCATCATTAACGAATGAAATATGGAACTAAAATTTAGTCTTGAACATGAATTTGATGTTGTGAACAAGTAGTGCGTGTCTACTCCCTCCCAAGTGAGCCAACATCGGGGTTACCTAAAATAAACAAACAACGCAAGAGTGAGTCCACGACTCGCAAATACAAATGAAAGAAACAGAACATATATACAAACAGGATATCACCATTTAAGAATGCGAACATTGAATCGATTGAGTGCTTAAGAAATACTTGAAATGAATGAATGCAATCAAGGATGGACTGTACACATGCTTATACTGCAGATAGCGAGTGACACACCCGCCGGTGTTCACTTAAGCCCGCACCTTAACAAAAGTGCGGGGATCCAAGTCCTATATGAAGAACGTTTCATATAGGTGTCGAAAGCTGCCCATACCGAATTGATGGGTCTTACGTTGCCCATACCGGAATTGATGGGTCTTTCAATCCAATCCTGTGGACGGGACATGACAATGTCCAAACCCGCCCACATTGGAATGGTGGGACTTACAATCCACTCCCGTGGACATAGCATGAATAAAAGAATGCATGATATGAACATGAACAATGCTAATATCATCTCTCAAAGATATGCTCCACATATTGAAAGAACATAACCAATTCAGCATTTCGGTATCACAAGTTGTCACATCATATTCATGTAAACATTCACAATCACAAAGACTTAAAATCAACAAAGTACTTGCCTTCGCGTTGCGACGCGTTAGTAGGCAACGATGGCGCCCCAAACCGTAGCCTCGCGGCCTAAACAATTAAGTAACCAAATAAGAACAACATAGAGCCAACATGAATTAATATTCTACAATACCTCTTGCACACCCAAAACATAGTCATAACCCAAATCTGAAATTCCAGCAGCAACATGGAATCCCATCTGACAGCAGCACGGTAAAGACCAAAACTAATGTTCTGGGACTCCAAAAGAGATGATCCCAGATCCTACACGAGCTTAACAAATATATCTACAACTTTGTAGTTGACGAGATAACCCAATTCGGCCAAACTAAATTGCTAATCGACAAACGAAACAGCAGAACAGAAACTGTCTGAACATAAAAAAATAGCAGTACTAAAACGTCCGTAACTTTTAAACTACAACTCCGAATTGAGTGTTCTTTATCAATCTGAAAAGGTTATGGAATTACCTACAATAACCTAGTTGGCACGACATTCATATTTTGCCTTTAACAAAAAGTGGCACACGGGTCAAAACTAAAGATAGAAACTGTCATACAATCTGGACAGACTGACCTACAATCTGGACAGTCACAAAGAAAAGTGCATAACTTTTGATCTATAAATCCAAATGAGGTGTTCTTTATCAATCCTGAAAGCTAGTGATATCACCTTCAAAATTTGTTATGGGCAAGATCTCTGAATCACCCTCTAACTAGGCCATATATCAACCTATACAGAGACTGCTAATTCTCGTCAGGATTCTAGACAGCAGATATTAAATCTATCATAACTTTTGACTCGAAAGTCGGAATTAGGTGATCTTGGCGGCCACCGAAAGCTAAGAACAAGACCTACATATCTCTAGGAGATGGGAAACTCAGATTCGGCCTCTAACATCACGAAAAAGTCCACGCAACAATCTGGACAGAATCGAATTTCTACCCGCAGCAAATCGATCTAATCAAAATTGAACCAAAACACATCTACCACTAATCAAACGATGAGGATCGCACTCGTTACCCTTGTAGCAACCAGGACGAGGTGGGAGAACCTTGAGAAGATGATCTTCCTCCTCCTTTCTCCCTCATCCTTCTTCTTCTTGGCCGATCCACAAACCGGGCGCCCTCCTTCTTCCTCCACTAGACCGGCAGCGGGAACGTTGTCCTTGGCCTGCAGAGGGGAGAGCACCAAGGGGAAGGTGCGGGAGCAGGGGAGGCGGCCAAGGTGGAGAGGGGACAAGGAGGTGGCGCCCACAAGTGGGGAGGAGGGGAAAAGGGTGGGCGGCTAGGGTTTGGGGAGGGATGGCGCCTCCCCTATGGCCGGCCAGCCCCACATGGGCTTAGGCCCAAGCCCAAGTTGCCCCCAAAGCGGAAAACCCCTGTCATTTACTGATTTGATGATTTTCTAAAAGAACCCTTCTCCGATTCAAATACTCTCCCGATTTATTTAATTTCTCCTGACTAATCCTTTCGAATATATTTTAGGGTATCACATTCTACCCCTTTAATGCAATTCGACCAATTCTACTCACGATCTATAACAAGGAAAACAGAACTGGAATTTAACAACGGTAAACAGATACTGCTGCGTAACAAATCCAGATAACGCTCACGCATGCGAAACCCCAACTCCCAAGAGGCCTCACTCTGGATCGTTGAGACCACAACAAAAAACCGCATGGACTCGAGACACCTGGCGATATGCCAACTAGCTAAAACAACCCTAATGTATTTTGGGTTGACCTTCCCAAAGATACCGAACCACACGACAAGCACAAAGAACACGGAACTCTTATTCCGCCTCTCAATTGAACTCTTCATCGAAAACAAGGATCACCTCTTTAACCGAAACATACAATCGAATTCTTTTAAGTAAACTCTTTTACCGACAAAACACCTCGAATAAGAAAGATTCACGTCGCAACTATACGCTACCAACCGGTAATCAAGAGCAAAATCGTAAATCAGAATTTCATCAAGAAAACCTTTCCACTTTCCATGTGGCAATTTGCGAATAAACGTCACGAAAACCAAAGGGGAAAACACTTGAATGCCCAAATCAAAACTTCCTTTATTCTTCCCGAACCGCTAAGAACCACACATGCCAACATAAACGTCGTGCTCAACTTGCGAAAGACATTCGCCCAAAACACAAAGCTCAAACAAGAATCAAAGAAACGTGTCACTTCTTTGAGGAAGTACCAATTTTCTCGGTTCCTCTTTTAGGAATAAAATTTCTCTCAAACCTTGATTCCAATTCATCGCATACCGCACGGTCTCAAACCTCTTAATTTAACATCCTCAAATTAGGCTTAAACCAAATATATCATCCACACCTTTGTAGAGAGACTCTATTGATTCCACTTAACACTCTAGACAACTCATTCAATCGATGACATTAATTTGATAGAAGGCACCAAAGCACCTCAAAAACCCATGCAATCTCATCACCTCCAACTTTCGTGAATAACACATCGAATCCTCAACACACCCGCCATGAACTACATCGAAGAGTTCTATCGACAATCATCCTCTTGCCGAGTACTCAGTTGTCTATCTCCTCTACACACAATTCTGTGGCGACCAAAAGTCTAGCATGAAAATGGAAAGCCCAAATTTAACCTCCGAGACCTCTACAACGAATTTCCTATTATAACAAATAGTGAAATCATCGGATTAAATCTCTAACATCCCCACGATTCCGACATTCTCACTCATTGACATCATCAGGAATCACTCACACAACATCGCAATACTTTCCAATTGTGTTACTCAGAAAAGTTGATTAAGGTTTCCATACATTTGATAATCCCCAACATTTCCACATGAACCAAAGTTCTGGAACTACACCATACCATAGGTTCTACTTAGTCAAACATTATACAGTTTTACTTTGAAGTCATACATTCCATCTGAATCAACTACCCTCCAAGAGGTTCAGGTCAAAACCAACTCATCTTCTATTACTTCCCCAATAGCTTGGTAGCAAAATCTCACCCCTACAATCACTTAACCACCACCAAACAAATGACAACTTACGCTTTGTAAAGCTTTGCAACATAAAACTGTTGATCCTTTCTCAAAAGAAAGAGACGAACAAGGACAAATTTCACCACACAGGAAAATGTTGTCGCTCACGGTGAGCATGAAACCAAAAGAAATAATCTGCAATGAAGATCCGGAAAACGAAAGTTGAGTTCACAAATGAGGCACGATCCTCTAAAAAAAAATAGAAAATAACCACTAATAAAAATGACATTACGATTGAAACTCGACAACTCTTGAGTGAAAGAGCAAAAAGTTTATGAACAATTCAAATAACTACAAGTTGCAAAACTTGACTCAAATTCTCAAATATTCATACTGCACTCTTTCCTTTAACACTACCATTAATTCCTTGACTAACATCACTTTGCCACAACGAACAAGATAAGGTCTTTAGTCCAAACCACAAGGACTAATTAAGAACCAATAAAACTTCTTCAATACACCATATTTGTTCAGAATAATTCAACTACACACGAAACATGAGATCCAAATAATCTCAGCCACCAAACTCGAAACATTTCCAATTACAGGATTTCATGAAAAACAAGCGATTATTCTCCTCTTAAGGAACCAACATAATTTTTCTTTAATTGCCGCTTCACGTTGCCAACTCAAACCAAAAATCCTTTAGGATTAAATCACTTGAATCTCTTAAGAAGCAACAAGACAATTCAATACCTCAATTTATTTAAAATAATTTCAGCTACTGGATGATTCAAGAGCTCAAAGGAAATATCACGAAAGCTAAACTTGAAATATTCTCAATCGAACGATATCATCGAAGGCGATCAAATTACTATGGGTATTAACATCGGTTTCACCACAACCATTAGAAAACACTTCAAAAGACCCACGTGTAAAGAATGGGTTGATTCTTTCTCAAAAGAAGAGACAAATGGAAACGACTTTCACCAACTAGAAAAACTCATCTACCACTCGCACTGAACACGGGACCAAGGAAGAAACCAATTAAGCAATGAACTTATAGAACATAAGTGGAGTCCACAGTTGAACGCATAAGCCTCACAAGAAGAGAGTATCAAACCTTAACAGATAAGAACAAATAAGTATTCAAAATCGAAGCACTTGCATCACTGAAGAACCATTATAACTTTGCAACATATCGTTACTCGATAACTTCATTTACCACATAAAAGCCTGAACCCTCAAAAGATCATGAACATAAAACTTGAAATTTGATCATTTAGAAAATATCACCATGGGTGATCAAATTACTATGAGAATTAACCTCATTCTCACATTTTGACGATTTAAAAAAAAAACATCGACAACATATACTAGTACCAAGAATCATCAAACTTTATTACTCCATCCTAAAACTTTCCAAAGGGAACATAAACCACAAAGTTGAAACAAATTTATTATAACCAGATTATGCTAAGCAATAACAATATCACAATACACGCTATCAAAGCCTACTTACGAAATTCATCTACTCAGCTGTTGGTGTTGCTCAACACCTTCTTCAATTGTTTCATTAACAATTGATGATTGTACTAATCATGTGTGTACATATGGTACTAATTTCATTTGCAATCACATAACCACATATAAACATAGATTCACATTTCACCTTGATTTGAAATCATTTCAAACATGATTAAAGATTCACTAACATAATTTTCTATAAACAAGGTTTCATGAATCGATACACAAAGACCCATCCGGTACTTTATACAAGTTTCAACAATTTTAGCATACTGTAATAGATAAATCTAGCTCTTATGTAAGATCTATAGGTTACGAATGGATATGGGCAGTCTTCATTTAACCTACACCATGTATCAAATACAAGGACATTTCAAATTAATCAATTTCACTTTCATGGATGGTAGTTAAGAATAATTGATTTGCACCATGCTAATAACCCAACTTGGTAACTCATATCGTAACAATCTATTCGTTTAGTTATAACTTCTCATTTTAAGCATGGCAAGTCATCACAAAGGATTCTAACGCCTTACTTCAAGAAAAGAGAGACTTCAAACCTCACGCTCAAGTAATCCAAAGAAACACATAAAGCCAAAGCTTTCCCATGCAAACGATCTTACAGCGGAAAACTCTCACTAACCAAGCTACCAAACGAGTAAATGAGTCATTCTTCTTCAATGAGAAAGGAGCAACCATGAAAACATCAATCTTGCCAAATGACAACGATCACAAGTGGTAAAAGCAACTCAATAGTCGAAAAACAATAATTGTTTCTGAGAACCAAGAGGGATCTATTGAAAACCATAAACTATCATGAACCACAAACCTCGAGAAATTCATCAACCACCACAGGATAAGAATTGCCAAATTGGGAATCAAGGAAGAGAACAACTTTCTAAAGCAACTCACGCTAACACCTGAAATTATGGTACTCGGGATAACTACTCCTCTAACCACGATTGCGACGCGTGGTGTAACTCGTGAATCCCAAAGTAACAACCACGACTCCACTTCTTGTCATCCGTTAACAACACGCTTCACCAAAATACCCAATTATGAATATACAGGATCATCTCATGACAAACATAGTATTAGTTTATAGATATTGAATATCATAGCACATCATAGATTAACAACAAGAATAACAGTACATAAGCAATTCAACATTTGCTCAACAAATGAAACATAACAACAGATAATGCGGAAGCAATGTAATTTCCAACCCCACCTACTGTGCACAGTGTGTCATTTTAATAACTTAATTACCACGGACCTAAAGCCCGCTCTGATACCAACTGTAACACCCCGGCTATTCGGAAGCCAAGATGCCACCTAATTACTCTAACAATCTACACATTGCGGAATAATATGAATTAGTTATATCAACCAAATGACAGCATTAACATAAACAGGACATGGCGAAGGTATCCTTCCTTCATCTTCTAAGTTATTTAATATTGATAATCAATAAAGAGGGTTCGCGTTCAGTAATAAATCAACATCATCGTGGAGAAGGTATCCTTCCTTCTCCAATTATAGTTTAATTATTACAGTTCATCATTAACGAATGAAATATGGAACTAAAATTTAGTCTTGAACATGAATTTGATGTTGTGAACAAGTAGTGCGTGTCTACTCCCTCCCAAGTGAGCCAACATCAGGGGTTACCTAAAATAAACAAACAACGCAAGAGTGAGTCCACGACTCAGCAAGTACAGTGAAAGAAACAGAACATATATACAAACAGGATATCACCATTTAAGAATGCGAACATTGAATCGATTGAGTACTTAAGAAATACTTGAAATGAATGAATGCAATCAAGGATGGACTGTACACATGCTTATACTCAGATAGCGAGTGACACACCCGTCGGTGTTCACTTAAGCCCGCACCTTAACAAAAGTGCGGGGATCCAAGTCCTATATGAAGAACGTTTCATATAGGTGTCCAAAGCTGCCCATACTCGAATTGATGGGTCTTACGTGCCCATACTGGAATTGATGGGTCTTTCAATCCACTCCCGTGGACGGGACATGACAATGTCCAAACCTGCCCACTGTAACACCCTAACTCAACAATGAGCCTGGAATGTGTAACATCCCAAAGTTCTGTTACCAAAATAAAATAAATAAAGATATTATTTTATTGGATTTTCTAGTTGTCAAATAATTCTATTGATTTTCTGGAATTTAAAACAAGTTTTCTTTGTTAAAAGAAAACAAAATCAATTATTTAATTTCGTGGTTTCAGAGCCAAAAAGAAAATTTATTGAGTTTTATGAGTTTTTATGGGATTTGAAGTGAAAAATAAATTTTAAGTAATTTGGAATTTTTGGGAATTTTAAAAGCTTTTTACTATTTATTTTAAAACAAAAATAATTACTGTACAAAAATAAAAACTAAATTTAAATTGGAATTATTTTTATTAAGTGAAAAATAATTCAAGACATTTTTGTGAATTTTTCTAGAATTTTTGGACGCTATTTGCTATTTTCTAAAAATCAATTTGATTTATTGATTTTTTAAAATCGAAAATCAAGAAAACTATTCGGCCTCCCGCACCTCATGAACAGTAACTATGTACAGTACACTATGAACAGTAAAATTTGGTGTTCGGACCGTCTGGACAATTTTTTTTTATTTTCTCATTGAATATCTATTTAACTTTGAAAATTCATATCTAATTCGTTTCAACTCCAAATCAAGTGAAACCAGTTTTGATATTTTTCATTTTAAATTAATTTTATTTTAAAATAGGTTTCAAACTTGTTTAGTGCATATAAAATATAGTTTTGAAAATTGATCCTTAAACTGAATTGTTTTCACACTACGAAATGCTTTTAACTTGAAAAATTCATAGAAAATATTTATGAACTCCAAATGAGTTGAACTAAATTATTTTGGTCCTTCCAGGTTCCAAAGTATTTTATAAAATTTTCTTAGAATTTTCAGATTTAATTTATTTTCTGATTTTCTTTATTCCCTTTCTTTTTTCTCTCTCTCTCTCTCTCTTATTGCCTTCTTCCTCACGAGCCTCTGTCCGTAACGCATCCAACACACGCAGGCCATTGGAGCTCACGGAACCTTTGAAAACCACGATTTTCTCCACGATTCCTCCCGAAATCTCTGCATTCAAACCACCTCATCTAAACTCCCCATTCCACCCACCTCCCCTCTTTCTTGCGCACGATTTCGTCGGCTTTCATAGCGCCCGCCACGCTCACCACGCACGCCAATCTCCCTCCACGGTCCACCTCCACCCCTATATAAGAGAGCCCGGTGCCTCTCATCTCCCTCATTCATCCCCGAAAATCTTAGTTCCTCCCTTCCTTTATCCTCTCCACAATCGAAGTTTTTCCGTCGTAGGACGAACGCCGTTCATCGGCCATTTGCGTCACCTACAGTGGAGCCCCGCCACCATCGACCACACCACTGGCTTCGCCTCGCGACGTTCTACGTGGTGCTCCTCGCCGCCGCCGAACCGCCGAGCATCGCCGCCACCGCGGAGACCGCGCGCCGCCGCCGTCACCGGTCACCGTTCGCCGCACCGCCACCTCCTACGGCCTCGTTGCAAGGTGAGCAATCCATTTTTGTCGTTCGCCGGTCACCTCTTCCCTTCCTTTGGCCGGCGCTGTCATCCTTTCTTTTTCTTCCATGCGTGCTGTTCGTTGAGGAAGACAAAGTGAACAGTGCTCAATTATCTAGTCATGGCTTCAACTTTGTACATACACATTTTAATCCTTTCAAAAATTTGTTCTCTCTCATAAAAACTCCGAATCCATTGATTCTTCCTCCTAAATTCATCTAAATTCATCTACTATTTTTAGTATTTATTTTGTAATTTTTAGATTTTATTTAATATCTGTTAATTATTCGGTCCTTTTTGCCCGTCGTCGCCTTTCTCCTCGCCACTGGCCAATCTTGCGCTTTTCCCAACCAAGGTGAGCGTTGCGCCCTCCATGGTTCCTCCTTAATTTCGCCATAGACCTCACCCGCTAACTCCTCTCCGCTTGCCCGAACGACGATGTCAACCCAAGGTCGCTCTCGCTCGCGCTTCGCCACTATCCATTGCGTTGGGTTCGCCGACGTGTTCTACATCGTACATCCTCACCATGTCCATAAAACTCTTTTCTTGATCCCATTCAATCCGAAATACAATTTCTAGTGAATAGTATTTTCGGAATTCTATCATTTCATGTGATTTTCAACCTTTCGAATTTCGTTCTCCTCATACGAACTCCGATTCATCGATTCAACTTCCTAGATTCATATAAAGTCGATACCTTCGTCCCAGTATTTATTTTATATTTTTTGGATTTTATTTGGTTTGTATTTGAGTATTATTTGAATTCGGATCGCTTACGCAGATAGATTTCGACGACTTGATTTACTGGATTTCGACGCCGTTTAAGAACAACATCTAAGCAAGCAAGGCAAGTTACATTCTTGATCATACTTGCACCTACTATTTAAAATTATTTAAGTTCTGTTTCAAATTATTATCGCATGCTTATTTATATTTAGTAATTTAAATCCTTATTTTTGAAATTATAGTTATGCCTAAAATCCCTTTGTATGACCAATTTTGATATCAAATCAAACATATTGTCACCTTAGATAAAAACCTAGTTGATACAATAGTATGGACTGGGAACATTTGGAAAATATTGTGCTTAGCCATGCTTATAGATCACATATGTTTCATTTGGGGAATTTCAGCCAAAAGTCAAATGTTGTTTAAATTGTACCCTTGACATTGGCATGTCATGGGAGTTTTACAATTGTTTGAAAGATAAAATAAAATGATGGTTTGGACTTGGGCGAAATGGTTGTCTGGTGGGTGCAGGTTTATGCACGGGTTCAACCGGGTAGGTTGAGGCCAGGGTTCTGTTGGTTGTCGCCTGGGTCAGTTAAGGACCGGTCTTCGAGCCGCATCTTGCTAAGCCACATCGTACTACCACATGTCCTGTATGGGCAGGACCTGGCTGATTAATTTGCAAAGTTCCATCATGGTCGTCCCTACTGTTGTAGTGGGTGGTCTTTCATGACATTTGTTAGTCCCACCGCGCAAGAGGGGCTCGAACCCTGTGGACGGGTAGTCCAAAGGGGTGAAACCTTAGCGAGGAGGACTATGGTGGGATAGCGTATTGTAAAGGCCTTGACACGTACTCTAGACTGCTTACCCAAGGTAGTGAGCGGTGGTATCGACGGATGCCAAACAACTAGAGAATTCATGTCTTGTGGGTAAAGTTGTACAACCTCTGCAGAGTGTCAAACTATTCGAATAGCCGTGTCCACGGTCATGGACATGCTGGCAAAGCCACTCAAAGTTAGACTTCAATTTCAAAATATTTTTGTAAAACAGTTTGACATGGATGGGTGTCCATGAGAAAAGTTATGGGTTGCAGCCCCGGGTTGGTGCCCGTGTTTATGTTGGTGTTACGTTGGTGCCTGCACTATTGTTATCAATTCAAGATCAATTTTAGATTTTATAAAACTTGAGCTTTTGAACTTAGTATGGTATTTAACGTCAAATGCTGTTTTGCACAAATAACCC
Source organism: Ampelocalamus luodianensis (assembly GCA_036346255.1). NCBI lineage: Eukaryota > Viridiplantae > Streptophyta > Magnoliopsida > Poales > Poaceae > Ampelocalamus > Ampelocalamus luodianensis. Next base: position 46,408 of record JAYEVH010000195.1, read on the forward strand.
TATAAGCCTTTTTATTGTTACATCCATATATGCATGTCATTTTGTTACCTGACGGGTGTAACTTGCGAGCACGGAAGTTGTGCTCATTCTTGCTTTTTGCAAACAAATTTCAGAGGAGAAGAACTTCACTGTGTGGATCATGACGACTAGGCCGCTACCGATCGATTGCTCGTGGCGCATTGTCGGACCCTACTACTTCTTCATTGTCTTCCATTGTGTTTATTTAATGTTGCCTGTAAGGCTATCTTGTAATCAACCCTGTTGTTATTTAATAACTTTTAACGCTTGTGGTTGTGTTATCACATTTGTTTATCGTGTGAGCTAGCCATCGATCATGGGACTAGTTCGTTATGCGTAAGATCCGGATATTAATCTCGGGTCTTACAAAGTGGTATCAGAGCCATGTCGACTGTAGGTCGTGACCTAGTTAGAATGGCCGTTATTTGAAAATCTTCAAAACTTATTTGACACAACAAAAAAAAATGTTCTCCCCTCATCTTGGTCATCTATCTATCTTTAGCCTTCTCATCGTAATTCTTTCTTACCTAATTCTCTCTTCACCATTTTATAATGTTAAATGGATCCTCCTCTCCTTGAAAATTTCTATAGATGGTTAATATGTTCTTACCATTACGTTCGATACTAAAAGATATGAAGCCACCGAGAGAGCATCGTAAAATCGTCGAGTCATCGCTATCAATCAAGGACAACATGCAAGATTCATCGAAGACCGTAGCGTGGTTGCGATATCAGCCCAACCATATAGCTTAAGCTTGCCGATACTCATTCCGTGTATTGAGTCGTTTCGCCAGCTTACGAGTATCGATCGAGTAGAACGTTGTATTCTTTCTTAACTTGTATTGTATATTTTCTTTTGCACGTCAGACGAGATCTTTTGACCTTATGTGCAACGCTTGCTTCAAATGGATAGATTTCTCTCCTCATAGCTTTCTTTCTCATCCTTTGCTTTTCGCTCTTCTCTAACAATCCGTTGGACAACCTAACTCGTCGATGCACAAGAGATTTCAAGGACGAATTGATACTTCAAACTTTGAATAACTCAATACCATGGACATGAAGCCAACTTAAAGATAGACTCTTTCTATCTCTCAATACATTTATCATGTGTCAATCTTCTTTCTTTCTAGCCTCTCCGAATCTCGGGGACGAGATTCCTTTTAAGGGGGGTAGTTTGTAACATCCCAAAGTTCTGTTACCAAAATAAAATAAATAAAGATATTATTTTATTGGATTTTCTAGTTGTCAAATAATTCTATTGATTTTCTGGAATTTAAAACAAGTTTTCTTTGTTAAAAGAAAACAAAATCAATTATTTAATTTCGTGGTTTCAGAGCCAAAAAGAAATTTTATTGAGTTTTATGAGTTTTTATGGGATTTGAAGTGAAAAATAAATTTTAAGTAATTTCTGGAATTTTTGGGAATTTTAAAAGCTTTTTACTATTTATTTTAAAACAAAAATAATTACTGTACAAAAATAAAAACTAAATTTAAATTGGAGTTATTTTTATTAAGTGAAAAATAATTCAAGACATTTTTGTGAATTTTTCTAGAATTTTTGGACGCTATTTGCTATTTTCTAAAAATCAATTTGATTTATTGATTTTTTAAAATCCGAAAATCAAGAAAAACTATTCGGGCCTCCTGCACCTCATGAACAGTAACTATGTACAGTACACTATGAACAGTAAAATTTGGTGTTCGGACCGTTGGACAATTTTTTTATATTATTTTCTCACGAATATCTATTTAACTTTGAAAATTCATATCTAATTCGTTTCAACTCCAAATCAAGTGAAACCAGTTTTGATATTTTTCATTTTAAATTAATTTTATTTTAAAATAGGTTTCAAACTTGTTTAGTGCATATAAAATATAGTTTTGAAAATTGATCCTTAAACTGAATTGTTTTCACACTACGAAATGCTTTTAACTTGAAAAATTCATAGAAAATATTTATGAACTCCAAATGAGTTGAACTAAATTATTTTGGTCCTTCCAGGTTCCAAAGTATTTTATAAAATTTTCTTAGAATTTTCAGATTTAATTTATTTTTCGGATTTTCTTTATTCCCTTTCTTTTTTCTCTCTCTCTCTCCTCTCTTATTGCCTTCTTCCTCACGAGAGCCTCTGTCCAGAACGCATCCAACACACGCGCAGGGCCATTGGAGCTCACGGGAACCTTTGAAAACCCACGATTTTCTCCACGATTCCTCCCGAAATCTCAGGCATTCAAACCACCTCATCTAAACTCCCCCATTCCACCCACCTCCCCCTCTTTCTTGCGCACGATTTCGTCGGTTTCCGCAACGGCCGCCACGTTCACCACGCACGTCAATCTCCCTCCACGGTCCACCTCCACCCCTATATAAGAGAGCCCAGGTGCCTCTCATCTCCTCATTCATCCCCGAAAATCTTAGTTCCTCCCTCCCTTTACCTCTCCACAATCGGTTTTTCCGTCAGAGGACTAACGCCGCTCATCGGCCATTTGCGTCACCTACGTGGAGCCCGCCACCATCGACCACACCATCGCGCCGCCGCGACGTTCTACGTGGTGCTCCTCGCTTCGCCGGAACCGCCGAGCATCGCCGCCACTGCGGAGACCGTGCGCCGCCGCCGCCATCACGGCCACCGTTCGCCGCACCGCCACCTCCTACGGCCTCGCTGCAAGGTGAGCAATCCATTTTTGTCGTCGCGGTCACCTCTTCCCTTCCTTTGGCCGCGTTGTCATCCTTTCTTTTTCTTCCATGCGTCTTTGCTCGTTGAGGAAGACAGTGAACAATGCTCAATTATCTAGTCATGGCTTCAACTTTGTACATACACATTTTAATCCTTTCAAAAATTTGTTCTCTCTCATAAAAACTCGAATCCATTGATTCTTCCTCCTAAATTCATCTAAATTCATCTACTATTTTTAGTATTTATTTTGTAATTTTTAGATTTTATTTAATATCTGTTAATTATTCGGTCCTTTTGCCCGTCGTCGCCTTTCTCCTCGCCATCGCCAATCTTGCGCGCTTTTCCCAACCAAGGTGAGCGTTGCGCCCTCCATGGTTCCTCCTTAATTTCGCCATAGACCTCACCCGCTAACTCCTCTCCGCTTGCCCGAACGACGATGTCAACCCAAGGTCGCCTCGCGTTTCGCCACTATCCGCCGTCTCCGCCGAACCGTCATGCGGCGTTGGGTTCGCTCGACGTGTTCTACATCGTACATCCTCACCATGTCCATAAAACTCTTTCTTGATCCCATTCAATCCGAAATACAATTTCTAGTGAATAGTATTTTCGGAATTCTATCATTTCATGTGATTTTCAACCTTTCGAATTTCGTTTCTCCTCATACGAACTCCGATTCATCGATTCAACTTCCTAGATTCATATAAAGTCGATACCTTCGTCCCAGTATTTATTTTATATTTTTTGGATTTTATTTGGTTTGTATTTGAGTATTATTTGAATTCGGATCGTTTACGCGTATAGATTTCGACGACTTTGGACGTACGGATTTCACGCGCTTAAGAACAACATCTAAGCAAGCAAGGCAAGTTACATTCTTGATCATACTTGCACCTACTATTTAAAATTATTTAAGTTCTGTTTCAAATTATTACTGCATGCTTATTTATATTTAGTAATTTAAATCCTTATTTTTGAAATTATAGTTATGCCTAAAATCCCTTTGTATGGCCAATTTTGATATCAAATCAAACATATTGTCACCTTAGATAAAAACCTAGTTGATACAATAGTATGGACTGGGAACATTTGGAAAATATTGTGCTTAGCCATGCTTATAGATCACATATGTTTCATTTGGGGAATTTCAGCCAAAAGTCAAATGTTGTTTAAATTGTACCCTTGACATTGGCATGTCATGGGAGTTTTACAATTGTTTGAAAGATAAAATAAAATGATGGTTTGGACTTGGGCGAAATGGTTGTCCGTGGGTGCGAGTTTATGCACGTTCAACCGGTAGGTTGAGGCCGTGGTTCGCTGGTTGTCGCCTGGTCGCTTAGGACCGGTCTTCGAGCCGCATCTTGCTAAGCCACATCGTACTACCACATGTCCTGTATGGGCAGGACCTGGCTGATTAATTTGCAAAGTTCCATCATGGTCGTCCCTACTGTTGTAGTGGGTGGTCTTTCATGACATTTGTTAGTCCCACCTGGCGCAAGAGGGGGCCTGAACCCTGTGGACGGGTAGTCCAAAGGGTGAAACCTTAGCGAGGAGGACTATGGTGGGATAGCGATTGTAAAGGCCTTGACACGTACTCTAGACTGCTTACCCAAGGTAGTGAGCGGTGGTATCGACGGATGCCAAACAACTAGAGAATTCATGTCTTGTGGGTAAAGTTGTACAACCTCTGCAGAGTGTCAAACTATTCGAATAGCCGTGTCCACGGTCATGGACATGCTGGCAAAGCCACTCAAAGTTAGACTTCAATTTCAAAATATTTTTGTAAAACAGTTTGACATGGATGGGTGTCCATGAGAAAAGTTATGGGTTGCAGCCCCGGGTTGGTGCCCGTGTTTATGTTGGTGTTACGTTGGTGCCTGCACTATTGTTATCAATTCAAGATCAATTTTAGATTTTATAAAACTTGAGCTTTTGAACTTAGTATGGTATTTAACGTCAAATGCTGTTTTGCACAAATAACCCTATAAGCCATTTTATTGTTACATCCATATATGCATGTCATTTTGTTACCTGACGGGTGTAACTTGCGAGCACGGAAGTTGTGCTCATTCTTGCTTTTTGCAAACAAATTTCAGAGGAGAAGAACTTCACTTCAGGTGTGGATCATGACGACTAGGCCGCTACCCGATCGATTGCTCGTGGCGCATTGTCGACCCTACTACTTCTTCATTGTCTTCCTTTGTGTTTATTTAATGTTGCCCTGTAAGGCTATCTTGTAATCAACCCCGTTGTTATTTAATAACTTTTAACGCTTGTGGTTGTGTTATCACATTTGTTTCATTGTGTGAGCTAGCCACCGATCATGGGACTAGTTCGGCTTATGCACAGAAGATCCGGATATTAATCTCTGGTCTTACTGAATGCTACTAAGGTAACCTTACACAAATCTAAGCTAGACAATTTACTAAAATTCGCAGAATCTCCTTTGTATTTCTCACTTCACATGGGTTTCAAGAGTTAAAGAGAACTATAACGAAACATTGCAATATTCAAGATCATCAATAAGTTCTCGTGAATTTGCTAATCAACTGAACAAGTCCTCAAGCATCCAACTAAGCTAATCATCATTATTACAATTAATCCAATGCGAAATATAATCATGACAAATCCTTGAACAATAGCTTATTTATTAAGGCATGGTCTGAGAATTAAAGCACATGGCGTGTGCGTGTAAACATAATGCTACTCCTCCCATGCATCTGCGCTTGAATTGGGTACCTAAAACAACAAGAAAGCAAGAGTGAGTCCACGACTCAGCAAGTACATAAATAAAAAGTCACATAAGTCAAATCATAACATCCACATCCACATTCGGAGAACATCATTAAATCATTCACATGCGTATGCAATGCTCAAGGATTCCTTTTCTTTATCTCTTTTGCATTTTACTGTAATGCAAAGTATGCAACCGTCACAGATACCCATGCTGCAGGCGCTGCACGCACGAGGACCAATTGCCCAATACTCCGCAAGTATTGGGACCTCAGCCCACACTCCACAAGTGTGGGGATCTCAAGCCCGTCACATTCATGACGGGACCTCAAAGATGTGCATGCTTGGTCATCACAAGACCAGGCCTCAACATGATATCACTATGCATATGCACCATCTCTTTTCATCATCATAGAAACAAAGGCAATAAACAACATCCATGAATAAAGCATACTTGTCAACAACCCTACGACACAAACATGCTTCAAACACATACTCATGCCCAAGCAATCTCAAACAAAGTACCAACGATGCACTTGCCTCAACCGTGCGTGAACGAAGGACGTGAAGAGGGTGCGCCTCCGAACCAGTCCCCACCTAAACATTCAATTAAGAAATGCTAAGACAGCAATAAAGGACCACTCAAACCATAAAAGTAAACACGAACTCACAAAAGTTCCTTTAGCGAACCCAACCCCGTTTCTAGATGTCGCTTTGTCCCCTCTGTGGATAGTCATATTCTAAATTTCATATCTTTTCGTACAGGGCTCCAAATTAGGTGTTCTTGGACTTCATTGAAAGGTTATCAAATTCCCCAACTAAACCTAGTTGGTGGGCCTTCCTGTTTTGGCCATATACTATCCCTAACATGCGAAATAACAGAACATCGTTTTCACGTCAGGTTCTCTGGACATTACACTAAATTGATCATAACTTTCAACTCGTTCGTCCAAATTTCGCGTTCTTGTGCTTCCCTGAAAGCTACGACAATTATCTACAACTTTCGTTATACTGAGATCCTCTAATTCTCTCGTTATCTGATCGAACAAGTCAGATTACTAAAACCTGTCAAACTACTGACAGACTCGCAGAACAGTTACACTAATAAATTCATAACGTTTGCTACAGAGGTCCAAAAAATACGATCTAGCACTTCATTGAAAGCTAGTGACGTCCTCTACAACTTTCTAGGAGATGACCAAGACTGAATCCGCACTTAACCACACCAAAACGTCCCTCTAATGCAATCTGTCCTGAGACGACAGAATTACCGGCAAAGAACAATTAAGCGCTAACACATCTAAACGAGGGGAAAACGAGGTTACCCTTGACGAACCGATCGCCGGGCACGAAGAGCACCCACTAGCGAACTCTTCCCCAAAGATGGTCCCGTTCCCTCACCTTCTTCCTCCTCCAACAGCTGGCCACCTCCAGCAATCTCCTTCTTCTTGGCCAATCGATCTCCGGGTGATCGCCTTCTTCCTCCAATTGGCGCGTGCCTTGTTCATGGTATCAGAAGGGCGGCATACTGTAGCACGTCGTGCTACAGCACTCATCTAGGTTTCCTCCTCTCTTTATTAGTAGCCAGCCCCTCATGGGCCTAAATGTTTGTGGTGAAAGCCCATAGCCCAAGTTGTCAAATTATGCATAAATCCCCTCTAATCTCTGTTAAAACACTTTTCTAATTGGTCCTTGTCTCTAATTTATTTCTTCTCTCTCGAATACATTTGGGGTATTACATTCTACCCCTTAAATGGAATTCGACCGAGTCTGCTCACACTTAACGCCAAAGAATAACCACAGCTAAGAACATACCGACATTACCACATACCTGCAGTGAATAATTCTGGATTCTGATCGCGCATGTGAGACTCCAATTCCCAAGTTGTCTTACTCTCAAAATTATGGAACCACGACACCTTGTTGCAACTGACGTGTTACGCCTTATTACTCGCCCCATCCTTTCAAGAGTCACTCAACGGATATCACTCGAGGGCACAGTCTTACTCGTGGGTCACCGGCTCCAACGAATCTTCACACTCGAATGGCTCCAAAGATTCTCGTAACACCGATTCACCCAACACGTTATATTCCTGCTCCATAACTCGAGACGGTCCTAGTGAATGGCTTCCTTCCAAGTCCCCGTAACTTCCGAACAACCAAATATACATTAGGCTATCTATCTCTTCTGGTCCAAACCACCAAACTTGCATGTAGCATATAGAACTCTTGTTCCATCTCTCGGTCGACCTCTTCATCATAATAAGGAGATCCTCCATTACGCAGGATGCCCAACAAGATTTATTTTAATCAAACTTTAATAAGCGATTCAACCAAAAACAAAGGATTCACCATGCCATTCCAACTTTCCTCCAAAACACGCAAATCCAAAATCGAAGATTCCTCATGAAAACCTTTTCACATTCCAACAAGTTAGTTTGCAAATGAACACCACCTAAGCCAAAAAGAAATCACTCGAATGCTCAATCAAACACTTCATTTATTTTCTGAACAGGAAAGAACCACCTTGCCAACATATAGTCAACTCAAATTGTGCGTGTTCTTCGTCATAAAACCCAACTCAACCAAGAACCAATAGAGCACTTCTTTACTCAAGAAAACATTCTTTCTCGGATGTTATGTTAAGAAATAACCTTTTCCAAATCATGGGTTTCCAAATCATCATACTAACTCCTTTCTCTTAACTGACAATCCTAAAACGATCCTCAAACCAAAAGAACAACTTTTCTTATTTAGAGGGACTCTACTAATCTGCAAAAGGATTTTCTAGTCCACTCCTATACCAAGGAATTATTTTGAAAAAAAGTTCTATTATCTCAATAAAGATTTTTCACCCACAACCACATCATCTCATCTATTAAAGATAATCAACTTCAAATTCTCAGCACACAAACTCCTTTACTTTACCCAAAGTATTCTATCAAAGATGAACACACTATTCAAAATTTGCTTCTATCCATCTACCTCTACACTTAATATTGGGTCTCCAAGTTCCTAACGAAATGCAAAGCCCAAAATCAACCTCCAAGTCTCCTATGTGGATTTTTTTAGTATATTTGATAGGAAATTCTCAAATTCATTTACTAAAATTTCACACATTTCAACTATAACTTCAGTCATTAATATCCATATTCCTCACTAATCAAGTAATCGCCCAAGCGGTTTATTTCACCAATCTTAGACTTTCTCTAATCCACACCAATCCAATTCAGTTACACAACCACAATATACACGTTCGCAAAACCATAACTGATTGATCAAGATTCAAACATACTCATTCACTAACGTCGATAAATAAATATATTCTTTGACCAAGATATCCTTGGAAATAATTTAACTCTCATAGGGTCATACTGACAACAACTCCACAACCCTTGTTGTCTCTTTAATTGCCGTAATGTTTAGTTTACTCTGCTAATTTCCTCTCATTAAACCACATCCTGATAAATCATCTACCCAACCTCGCAGTTAATTATCCAATCACGATACTCTAATAAATTTATCGAGGATCTCATACTTTCAATAATCCCCTCATTCTAGCATGAACAAAAGTCCTTGGATTATAATTTGCCATAGGTTCCCCTACTTGTAGCACTAATCAATTGTATTCCAATGACAAACATTCCCTAGAATTCTCTCAAAGAAGTTATAAGTCAAACCAATTCACCTTCTCTTGTTTCACATAGAGTGGTTCCCAAAATCTCACCACTATCATAAACTTGTTCACTACCAACCAATCACCATAATACACTCTATGAGACTTGGCAACACAAGAAGGTTAAATCCTTTCTCAAAGGGAAGAATCAAACAAATACAAGTCTCAACACGCAAGAAAACCTCGCTCGTCGGAGAGGGCACGAGACCAAGAGAAACAGTCAAATAGTAATGATCTCGGGAAACAAAACATGAGTCCATAGTCGAGGCACATGTCCTCAAGAAAGAATTTTTTAAAAAAACTCCATAAATCATAATAAAATATTGCTATGGAAACCCAAGAAACTCTTAAGTCAGAATGTGTGAAAAGTTACGGATTTCAATTCGTAACTCCAACCTCAAATACTTATGGTACTCATTTTCCGTCAACAAATAAAGCAATTCTCTTTTATTACATCATTACTTGTCAACCCAAACATGAAGTGTCTTTAAAACTGAATCACATTAATCACTTAGAAACTAGTTAGAACCTTCCAAAATGTCACATTATTCAAACTAATTTTATCTATCGCATAAATCATGAACTCTCAAAGGATCACGAATGCAAAACTCCAAACATTTCATTTATCCAATATTACGAAAAGCAATCAACTTACTTTCTCTCTAGAAGAATCATCACCACTCCAACGCGTCACAATCTCTTGTAGACCATGCTACTAACATCAAGAATAATTCACTCTTAACAATGTTTGTTAACGTCAACTCTTCCTTTATAAAGTCCCTAAAGGCTTAACCAAAAAGTTACATATCCCTTTATCATCTCATCCTTAATTGAGTGTATTCCAAATTCTTACACTCTCACTACAACAACCACTCTATTTTAGAGGGAACCTACTACACAATCTAAAAGGTTACACCAAAACCCCTTCATCAACAACATGCTATTATCCAACAATTTCACCATCATGCAAACCTCTTTTAACAAGGGCTTGCAGCCACAATACAACCCCACGGAACACATGTAAATAAATCACTTTTAAATTTCAACCCTGCTCCTATTCGAAATACTCTCACTACTTTAGTATACACTAATTCCAATCTAGAGGCTATCATAAATCATTGATGATCATTCAATCATGGACGAATTGATGGTCCTTTCTCTATTTGTATTCCCACGAGCTTAAATAAGATCGTCAAATAGCCCATTAAAGAAAATTCTATATTATCATCTATTAAGACAATGGTCGAACACATCATTATATTTCTCTTCCAACACAGTTAGATTAATCCATTGAGACCAAAATAATCTAGCAAGTTTAGCAAACTAAACGATTCTAATAATCAACCTTTTCACCATGTTCCACACTTCTAAATAACTCTTTTGATTCTAATTAAGTGTGGTCATGCTCCTGATCACAGTTCATCAAGGACTACTAGAGGACAACGTCAATTTGATCGATTTCACTCCCAGGGACACTCGTTAGGATTTGTCAAGCACTACGCTACAGACCCACCTTGATAACTCATATCATATCCATCAATTTCTTTGATTATAACCTCTGCCTTAACCACGAGAAGACATTGCTAAAGGGTTTAATATTTTCTTTCATAAACAAGAACCATTCAACTTCTACACTTAAAATACCCAAAGAAACTTTATTGAGTCAAAGCTTCCACACACTAAAAGACTTGCAAGAGGAAACTTTCATTAACCAAAACATCCAATAATAAATGGGTCATGTTTCCGACAAGAAAGACAAATCTCCAATATAAAGGTCAATATTGACAACTAACCAAGTCCACCACCATAATACTAACTCAACAGTTGGGAAAATAGTAATTGCTTTAACGGTCAAATTAAGCCAATGAAAACACATCAATCCTTCTCAACGAAACCCACCAAGCTGCAATGAACCATTGACCCAAAGAAATTCATCAATCACTACTAGACAAGAGTTGACCAAATTCGAACTCACAGGCGAACAAATTTCTAAAGATACTCACTATCGACGCCTATACTAAGACATCCGAGGTAACTACTTCCTGTTCTCATAACACAAAAGATGGCGTGACATGGTAAAGCCCAGGGCCACAACCACGACCTCAACCTCTCAACATGTGCTACCATCACTCATACTAATCATAGAATCATATTATAAGTATACAATGTTATCTCATAACAGGAATCATCAATACAATATAACAGAAGTGTAAATGCAATGCTTGACCCATCCCATCCTACTGTGCACAAGTGTGTCAAGTTTTTAAGTTCATTAACCATTACAAAATGTTAGTAATTTAAATTGCCTAAGTTGTAAATCCAATCACCACGGACCTACAGCCCGCTCTGATACCAACTGTAACACCCTAACTCAACAATGAGCCTGGAATGCTACTAAGGTAACCTTACACAAATCTAAGCTAGACAATTTACTAAAATTCGGCAGAATCTCCTTTGTATTTCTCACTTCACATGGGTTTCAACAGTTAAAAGAGAACTATAACGAAACATTGCAATATTCAAGATCATCAATAAGTTCTCAGGAATTTGCTAATCAACTGAACAAGTCCTCAAGCATCCAACTAAGCTAATCATCATTATTACAATTAATCCAATGCGAAATATAATCATGACAAATCCTTGAACAATAGCTTATTTATTAAGGCATGGTCGAGAATTAAAGCACATGGCCGTGTGCGTGTAAACATAATGCTACTCCTCCCATGCATGCGCGCTTGAATTGGGTACCTAAAGCAAGAAGAAAGCAAGAGTGAGTCCACAGACTCAGCAAGTACATAAATAAAAAAGTCACATAAGTCAAATCATAACATCCGCATCCACATTGGAGAACATCATTAAATCATTCACATGCGTATGCAATGCTCAAGGATTCTTTTCTTTATCTCTTTTGCATTTTACTGGTAATGCAAAGTATGCAACCGCATTTTGCATACCCATGCACTCTTGCGCGCACGCACGTGGACCAATTGCCCAATACTCCGCAAGTATTGGGACCTCAAGCCCACACTCCACAAGTGTGGGGACCTCAAGCCCGTCACATTCATGACGGGGACCTCAAAGATGTGCATGCTTGGTCATCACAAGACCAGCCTCAACATGATATCACTATGCATATGCACCATCTCTTTTCATCATCATAGAAACAAAGGCAATAGACAACATCCATGAATAAAGCATACTTGTCAAGAACCCTACGACACAAACATGCTTCAAACACATACTCATGCCCAAGCAATCACAAACAAAGTACCAACGATGCACTTGCCTCAACCGTGCGTGAACGAAGGACGTGAAGAGGGTGCCGCCTCCGGAACCAGTCCCCCACCTAAACATTCAATTAAGAAATGCTAAGACAGCAATAAAGGACCACTCAAACCATAAAAGTAAACACGAACTCACAAAAGTTCCTTTAGCGAACCCAACCCCAGTTTCTAGATGTCGCTTGTCCCCTCTGTGGACAGTCATATTCTAAATTTCATATCTTTTCGTACAGGGCTCCAAATTAGGTGTTCTTGGACTTCATTGAAAGGTTATCAAATTCCCCAACTAAACCTAGTTGGTGGGCCTTCCTGTTTCGGCCATATACTATCCCTAACATGCGAAATAACAGAACATCGTTTTCACGTCAGGTTCTCTGGACATTACACTAAATTGATCATAACTTTCAACTCGTTCGTCCAAATTTCGCGTTCTTGTGCTTCCCTGAAAGCTACGACAATTATCTACAACTTTCGTTATACTGAGATCCTCTAATTCTCTCGTTATCTGATCGAACAAGTCAGATTACTAAAACCTGTCAAACTACTGACAGACTCGCAGAACAGTTGCACTAATAAATTCATAACGTTTGCTACAGAGGTCCAAAAAAATACGATCTAGCACTTCATTGAAAGCTAGTGACGTCCTCTACAACTTTCTAGGAGATGACCAAGACTGAATCCGCACTTAACCACACCAAAACGTCCCTCTAATGCAATCTGTCCTAAGACGGCGAATTACCGCAAAGAACAATTAAGCGCTAACACATCTAAACGAGGAAAACGAGGTTACCCTTGACGAACCGATCGCGGGCACGAAGAGCACCCACTAGCGAACTCTTCCCCAAAGATGGTCCCGTTCCCCTCACCTTCTTCCTCCTCCAACAGCTGGCCACCTCCAGCAATCTCCTTCTTCTTGGCCAATCGATCTCCCGGGTGATCGCCTTCTTCCTCCAATTGGCGTGCACTGTTCATGGTATGTAGCGGCGTGATCTGTAGCACGTCATGCTCAAGTACCTCATCTAGGTTTCCCTCCTCTCTTTATTAGTAGCCACCCCTCATGGGCCTAAATCTTTGTCATCAAAGCCCATAGCCCAAGTTGTCAAATTATGCATAAATCCCCTCTAATCTCCTGTTAAAACACTTTTCTAATTGGTCCTTGTCTCTAATTTATTTCTTCTCTCTCGAATACATTTGGGGTATTACACCCACATTGGAATGGTGGGACTTACAATCCACTCCGTGGACATAGCATGAATAAAAGAATGCATGATATGAACATGAACAATGCTAATATCATCTCTCAAAGATATGCTCCACATATTGAAAGAACATAACCAATTCAGCATTTTGGTATCACAAGTTGTCACATCATATTCATGTAAACATTCACAATCACATCACTTAAAATCAACAAAGTACTTGCCTTCGGCGTTGCACGCGTTAGTAGGCAACGATGGCGCCCTAAAACCAGTAGCCTCGCGGCCTAAACAATTAAGTAACCGAAATAAGAACAACATAGAGCCAACATGAATTAATATTCTACAATACCCTCTTGCACACCCAAAACATAGTCATAACCCAAATCTGAAATTCCAGCAGCAACATGGAATCCCATCTGACAGCAGCACGGTAAAGACTAAAACTAATGTTCTGGGACTCCAAAGAGATGAGCCCAGATCCTACACGAGCTTAACAAATATATCTACAACTTTGTAGTTGACGAGATAACCCAATTCGGCCAAACTAAATTGCTAACTGACAAACGAAACAGCAGAACAGAAACTGTCTGAACATAAAAAAACAGCAGTACTAAAACGTCCGTAACTTTTAAACTACAACTCCGAATTGAGTGTTCTTTATCAATCTGAAAAGGTTATGGAATTACCTACAATAACCTAGTTGGCACGACATTCATATTTTGCCTTTAACAAAAGGTGGCACACGGGTCAAAACTAAAGATAGAAACTGACATACAATCTGGACAGACTGACCTACAATCTGGACAGTCACAAAGAAAAGTGCATAACTTTTGATCTATAAATCCAAATGAGGTGTTCTTTATCAATCCTGAAAGCTAGTGATATCACCTTCAAAATTTGTTATGGGCAAGATCTCTGAATCACCCTCTAACTAGGCCATATATCAACCTATACAGAGACTGCTAATTCTCGTCAGGATTCTGGACAGCAGATATTAAATCTATCATAACTTTTGACTCGAAAGTCGGAATTAGGTGATCTTGGCGGCCACCGAAAGCTAAGAACAAGACCTACATATCTCTAGGAGATGGGAAACTCAGATTCGGCCTCTAACATCACGAAAAAGTCCACGCAACAATCTGGACAGAATCGAATTTCTACCCGCAGCAAATCGATCTAATCAAAATTGAACCAAAACACATCTACCACTAATCAAACGATGAGGATCGGCACTCGTTACCCTTGTAGCAACCAGGACGTAGGTGGGAGAACCTTGGAGAAGATGATCTTCCTCCTCCTTTCTCCCCTCATCCTTCTTCTTCTTGGCCGATCCACAAACCGGGCGTCCTCCCTTCTTCCTCCACTAGACCGGCAGCGGGGAACGTTGTCCTTGGCCTGCAGTAGGGGAGAGCACCAAGGGGGAAGGTGCAGGGAGCAGGGGGAGGCGGCCAAGGTGGAGAGGGGACAAGGAGGTGGCGCCCACAAGTGGGGAGGAGGGGGAAAAGGGGTGGGGCGGCTAGGGTTTGGGGGAGGGGATGGCGCCTCCCCCCCTATGGCCGGCCAGCCCCACATGGGCTTAGGCCCAAGCCCAAGTTGCCCCCTAAACGCGGAAAACCCCCTCTCATTTACTGATTTGATGATTTTCTAAAAGAACCCTTCTCCCGATTCAAATACTCTCTCCCGATTTATTTAATTTCTCCGGACTAATCCTTTCGAATATATTTTAGGGTATCACATTTATATTTAGCATTAATAAGCTCAATGTTCTCTTTAGTTGTCTCATGCATCTTAAGTATCAAATCAGCACGTTGTTGAGCATCAAGATTTACCTTCTCCGAAGCTAGAAGAGGCAACAAGTCGATAGGTGCACGAGGGATGAAACCATAAACAATCTCAAAAGGGCATTTCTTTGTGGTAGAATGCAGCGAGCGATTATAAGCAAATTCCACATGAGGTAAACATTCTTCCCACATTTTTAAATTCTTTTTAAGCACAGCCCTAAGCATAGTAGACAAGGTTCTATTGACTACCTCAGTTTGTCCATCGGTTTGGGGATGACAAGTAGTGAAAAATAACAGCTTAGTCCCCAATTTAGCCCACAAAGTTCTCCAAAAATGACAAAGAAATTTAGCATCACGATCGGAAACTATCGTATTCGGAATACCATGCAAGCGAACAATTTCCTTAAAGAACAAATCAGCAACATTTGTAGCATCATCACTTTTATGACATGGTATAAAATGAGCCATCTTAGAGAATCTATCCACGACAACAAACATACTATCTCTCCCCTTCTTTGTTCTAGGCAGACCTAAAACAAAGTCCATAGAAATATCTTCCCAAGGTGTGCTTGGAACCGGAAGAGGCATGTATAAACCATGAGGATTAAGTCGTGACTTAGCTTTTTGGCACGTGGTGCAGCGGGCAATGAAGCGTTCGACGTCTCGCCTCATCTTTGGCCAATAAAAGTGGTTGGTCAGAATGTCCTCGGTCTTCTTCACGCCGAAGTGACCCATTAATCCTCCTCCATGCGCCTCTTGTAACAACAAAAGACGAACGGAGCTAGATGGAATGCATAGCTTGTTAGCACGGTACAAGAACCCTTCATGCACCACAAATTTATTCCAACCCTTTCCCTCTTGACAATTAAGCAACACATCTTTAAAATCAGCATCATGCACATATTGCTCCTTTATTGTCTCTAATCCAAAGATTTTGAAGTCAAGTTGTGAAAGCATGGTATATCTTCTAGACAAAGCATCAGCTCTGACATTTTCTTTGCCCTTTTTATGTTTAATGATATAAGGGAAAGACTCAATAAACTCAACCCACTTAGCATGTCTACGGTTCAGATTGGTTTGACTTCGAATATGCTTCAAAGATTCATGATCAGAATGTATTACAAACTCTTTGGGCCATAAATAATGTTGCCATGTTTCCAAAGTTCGAACTAGAGCATATAATTCTTTATTATAGGTAGAATAGTTCAAACTAGGCCCACTTAATTTTTCACTAAAGTAAGCAACAAGTTTTCCTTCTTGAATTAACACACCACCAAGACCTATGCCACTAGCATCACATTCTAATTCAAAATTCTTGCAAAAATCAGGTAGTTGAAACAAAGGGGCATATGTCAACTTATCTTTGAGAGCGTCAAAAGCTTGTTGCTGTATGGTGCTCCAAGTAAAAGGAACAACCTTCTTTGTAAGCTCATTCAGCGGTGCAGCGATGGTGCTGAAATCCCAAACAAAACGCCGATAGAAGCCAGCGAGCCCGAGAAAACTCCGCACTTGTGTGACCGTTTTAGGAGGCGGCCAACTCTGGATAGCGACGATCTTGGCCTGATCAACTTCAATGCCCTGTGGAGTAACAACATAGCCAAGAAACGATACTCGATCGGTGCAAAAGGTGCACTTCTCAAGGTTACCAAACAAACGTGCATCTCGCAAAGCATTAAAAACAACACGTAAATGATTCAGGTGTACTTCATATGACTTGCTATATATCAGAATATCATCAAAATAAACCACCACAAATTTTCCAATAAAAGCAAGCAAAACTTCGTTTATCAAACGCATGAAAGTGCTAGGTGCATTAGTTAAACCAAAAGGCATCACTAACCACTCATATAGCCCGAACTTAGTTTTAAACGCTGTTTTCCATTCATCTCCCAATTTCATTCTAACTGTGGTACCGCTATGCAAGTCAATCTTTGTGAAAATAATAGAACCACTCAACTCATCTAGCATGTCATTCAACCTAGGAATAGGATGACAATATCGTATTGTGATGTTATTAATGGCTCTACAATCAACACACATACGCCAACTACCGTCTTTCTTAGGAACCAAAAGAACAGGAACAGCACAAGGACTAAGGCTTTTCGTACATACCTCGGTCCAAAAGGTCTTGGACTTGTCGTTGAATTTCTTAGTCTCCTCCGGATTGGTTCTATATGCTGCACGGTTTGGCAAAGTCGCTCCCGGAATTAAGTCAATTTGGTGTTCAATCCCTCTAATAGGTGGCAGTCCCGGGGGTAGTTCAGCCGGAAACACATCCTCATACTCCTGCAAATGGTTAGTGATAGCAGACGGCAAAGAGCTAGATATATCATCAAGTGAAAATAAAGTGTCTTTGCATATCAAAGCATAACATGGCATATCATTATCGACAATTTCAGCAAGATCAGATTTGGTTGCAAGCATGACACAACCCTTTAATTTAATTCCCTCAGTTCTATAACTAGGTGTCAACTTCTCTTTCTTAGGCGGGAAAACATTCTTCACTACTTGCTGATTTTCAGATTCATGTTCATGTTCTTTCCTCTCATTTGCAGCTATCTCTTTTTCACATTGCACAATTTCAGCAGGTGTCAAAGGTAGCAAAATTATTTTCTTTCCTTTGTGTATAAGAGAGTACTTATTACTTCTACCATGATGAGTTGCATCAGTATCAAATTCCCATGGACGAACTAATAAAGTGAGCAAGCTTACATAGGCACTACGTCGAAATCAGCAGCATCATGATAGGAACCAATGGAAAAATGCACTCTCGCAGATTGTGTTACCTTCACCTTACCGCTGTTGTTGAACCATTGAATGTGGTATGGATGAGGATGTGCACGTGTGTGAGGACCCCAGTTTATTTGGCTTGTAATGCTTAACCAACCACCTGGTCCTAGCATCACAAATCAAATAAATCGATCTCGAGATATGTATACTTCCCGAAAGCGATATACGCACCTCGTTACAAAATTAGACATCAACTCCATTCAAAACATAGAGTCCAAACATTACACTACAAACGGAAGATAAACAAATAGTAACAATATTACGGACATAGGCCGAATGTGCCACAAGATACACAAATAGACAAGAACGTGACGGAAGCAAAGTGCCATAAGATGGCTATAAACAAAGCCAATCGGTGTGCCTTCAACCCACAAGGCATCCGACCGACCGCCAAGACTAGTCGTCACCCACGGCGATAAAGACTCACATGTATGAGGCCCCGAGGCTCACCTTCTTCCTCTCGCAACAAAAACATTAAGCAAAGCACTGAGTACAAAGATTGTCTTTGTACCCGCAAGATCACGTGTGAACTAAGGACACTGTTCATAGACTACATGCGAGCTTATTTGGTGGAGGTCATATGTTTCATTTGCATAAAGCCAACTTTATTTGCAATAATGTAATCTGATTTAAAGGCAAGGTTGCAATTCATTTTCTTGTTGAAATAATCTGCGAGATAAAGATAGATACAAGTAACCACCTAGAAGTGACTATCCCAATAGTCACCACAACATAACACGAATACCCATTCGTACCACCCCGCAAGTTTTACTTTTAAAAGGTTGTAGTCTAACTCTCGATAAGCTTACTGTGAGGACCCAGTTTATTTGGTTTGTAATGCTTAACCAACCACCGGTCCTAGCATCACAAATCAAATAAGCGATCCTAGATATGTATACTTCCGTAAAGCAGATACACACCCCTGCACAAAATTAGACATCAACTCCATTCCACACATAGAGTCCAAACACCACACTTCCAAACGGAAGATAAACAAATAGTAATAATATTACAGCACAATGGCCGACTCAGCCACAAGATACACAAATAACAACAAAAAACAGTGGAAGCAAAAAGTGCCATAAGATGGCTATAAACAAAGCCAATCGGTGTGCCTTCAACCCACAAGGCATCGGACCAGGACCGCCAAGCCTAGTCGTCACCCACGGCGACAAAGACTCACGTAGTGAGGACCCCGAGGCTCACCTTCTTCCTGCGCAACAAAACATTAAGCAAAGCACCTGAGTACAAAGATTGTCTTTGTACCCGCAAGACCGACGTGTGAACTAGCGACTGTTCATATGCTACATGCGAAGCTTGTTTAGTGGAGGCCATATGTTTTATTTGCATAAAGCCAATTTTCATTTGCAATAAGGTAATACAGGTTTGAAGGCAAGTTTGCAATTCATTTTAAGATTGAAATAACGAGAAGGATATTAATAACAATAGCGAAAGATAAACAACCTAGAAGTGACTATCCCAATAGTCACCCCAACAATAGCACGAATCCCATTCGTACCACCCATCAAGTTTTAATTTAAATGTTGTAGTCTAGTTCTTACGGGCGTATCCGAGCGTGTCCATAACCTAGGGCGAGGCTATTCGAATAGTTTTAACCCTGCAGAGGTGTACCAATGTACCCACACTTGCATCGCTTTAAGCCAAAGCACACTTCGAAGGTATGCCGCACGGCTAAGTCCTACGAGACTGTTTCCAATATTGTGTATCAACCCGAGCCGCTCAGTATGGGTAGAAACACCATACGCTTACATGGTAAAGCCGAAAGACAACTACCCACTCAGGATAAAGCTTTTGGGACAACTACCATGCTCCCACCTCCATCCCTCCTGCGACCTCCTGCGACCGGAGCCAATACACGCCAAAGTACTAGGTCAAGAGAGGTCCATATACTCTAGTGTGGTTAGCACGCAAAATGCTCGAAGACGGTGGCGCAAGTAACTTCGGTCCTTAATTGACTCGGGCACCTTTCAGTCACACCCAACAGATCACACCAGTCTTACCATTGTGCCCAAGTCTAAACCATTTTTGTTTCATTTTTAGTTTTGCGAGATAAACATAGCAGAAATGCTAAAACATAAAGTTATAGTAAATTTTGTGTGATCAAGGTTACCGACTAAAGTCGATAACCGCTTGATTCTACCGATAGCTAAGCATGTCTAAGCAAGTTGACCCGAATCTACTAAGTGACAAGAGATCATCCGATCTCTAATCACAAACAAATAACTTAGGCTCGGGTAGTAGAGATCCATATTTTGTCTACAGGATATGCATTTACTGGATTTAACTAACCATTTTAACACAAATTAAGCGATGCATACATACAATGAAACAAAATATTAAACTTTAAAATATCGGATTAATCATGATCAGCGCGCTTGTTCAGTTGTCGTTGCTCAATATGGTGCGGAGGATCGTCCTCGGGGTTGCGCAAATATCGAATCCTAACGATTAACAAAACAGCGAATAAGAACGAATAACACCGCAAAACTCAAACATCTATACAAACACCAACATATACACCAAGGCTAGACTATCACAAAGAATGACAAATAATTGCCGCAGAGACCCATCCACTCATTTGCTAGGTTAACCTCAAAATCAAACTTCTAACACGCTTTAAACTTTGGACGGGCTTTGATGGTGATTGTGTGCACATCTATTATTTAATCATCAAGTTAATAAATCAACAATGACTAGGTTCTCTAACTCAACCATTACAAGTGATATTCTGGAACCTACAAAAGCTATTGACAATCTCGACTAGTCAATTATCCAACTATGAGGTGCTAAACAAAATTCTAATTATGGTTGGCCTTAATAAAATTTCTGTGTACTAACACACCTAAGCATTACACCAACATATAGGAAGGTTAACAATTACACATGCTATCACTACAAGACCTTACTACACTGGTAGCAGAGGGAAAGACAATTACAGAGACAAACCACTAGATTCATTAATGACTTCTTTAGATCACTTATGCCAACAAGGGTTTAAAATCCGAGAATCACGAATGACATAATTCCATACCAAACACTATTTCCTAAGGAACTCATCAAGACCTAAATAGCAAGCATGAAACCAATTTTGACATCGACGACAAAACGACAACGAGGAAATATGAGAGAACTAGAACTAAAATGCTTTCAAACCTCTAATACCAATATTGATCAAGCATGAGAGTGAACTAAAGAACAATCATAATCATGATTAGCAGCTAACTAATTGGTTTTGAAGGAGTGGGCCCCACCGTGCATGCATGCAGAGGGAATAACGAAGAACAGGAGGCTCGGCCGCTGGACTGAACTTGCCGCGGCGAGGAAGTGACGGCGCGAGGCGTGCGGCGGGCAAATGGGTCGCTTGAGGACCACAAGTCGGCGATGGTCGCGGTTCGCCGGAGAAGCACGGTGGCGCGCTGCGGCGGAGCTTGGCGGCCGGCGGTGGGGTGACAAGCGCGATCGCACTAGAGAGGAAGACAATGAAATTTAGCGCGCGCATGGGCATCGTGAGTTACCAGAACTCACCGCGTGCTTGGCGGCACAGAGGCACCGGAGTGGCTTCGGCGACGAGCCACGGCGGCGCAAGGCGATTGCGGCGACAGAGCCCAGGGTGAACGAGGACGAGTGAGAGAGTGGAGAAGAAAGGTGGAGTCGGTGGTGCTCACCGAGCGAAGAATTGAGTCGAGCTCACCGGAGAAGACGCGTCGGTGGAAAAGGCGGTTTCGGCGGACTTGAGAAGAAAGGCCACGCGCAGCTCCACAAGCGATGAAACCAGAAATTCCTTGAGGGGTTTACTTCGAGGATGTGGAACACGCCAGACGCGGTCCGCCGTGCTCGGAGATCACCGAGCGGCGAGAACGCCGGGCGTCGCAGCGCGCCACGGCTCCGGAGCTCGGTGGAGAAGAACGGCAATGGAGACGAAACGAGGTAGGAAAGCTTTGGAGGGTTTTGTAGGAGCAGCGGAGGCGCGAGTGAGGCGGTGGGCGGTGAAAAGACCGGTGAGGTGGTGGCAAAGACGCATGTAGGGCGGCGGCCGGCGAGAGCGCGGCGAGCGGTGCGCCGAGCCGGCGAAGTGACGTGGCGAAATGGCCGGCAGGTATGGCCCACAAGTCGGCGGCAGCAAGAGCAGCGCGAGCCCGAGTTAGACTCGATCAATATCGCCCGACCGTTGGATTCGAGATGGACGGTCGGGATTGATGTATGCATTGGACAGGTCGGTTGCGCCACGCAACGTGGATCGCCTCGATTTGCATCGGGACGGTCACGATCGATTGGACTCACGCGCGGTGCAGCTAGTTGACGCGACCGAGTCAAGTGGCGCGGTCGGACTCGAGCCAGAGGTTGGGTTCGGGCCCGAGGAACAGTACTTTTAGAATTTGATTTAAAAGACAGAGAAGGTTTGGGGAATTTTTAGAGGTAGCTCCTGGGCTCCAAAAATTTCGAAATTTTTATGGTAGCTACTAGAGACAGAGAACAACCTTGTATAATTTTTCCAGAACTTTTTATGCACTGCATTGTTCTAGAGAAAATTCACAAGCTGCTGTACAGGGAGTTTGACCAGATTTCAAACAGAGTTGACTTGGCCATTTGAAATAGCAAACAAAATCTAAAAATTGTGAAATAATTCAGGAGGTAGATAGGATGATCAAGATGCTAGGAAAAATAGTTTCAGAGGATGATCACAAGTTTGAAGGCTAAGAATTTGCTGACAACAATCTCCATTCACAAGAATTTAATTCTAGAAAATGGAACTTGCTAGGGAAAATGTAGGAACTTTCAAATGATTTGAAGAGACAACAAAAGTTTTTATTTCTCCTCAAGATTTTACATTTGAAATACAAACCCTAAGTTAGGGCTGTTACATTACCCAAGCGTGTCCATCACCTAGGACGAGGCTATTCGAATAGTTTTTAACCCTGCAGGGGTGTACCACTGTACCCACACCTCAGACCGCCTTTAAGCCAAAGCACACTTCCGAAGGTATGCCGGCACAGCTAAGTCCTACGAGACTGTTTCCAATATTGTGTATCAACCCCGAGCCGCTCGTATGGATAGAAACCCATACGCTTACATGGTAAAGCCGAAAAGACAACTACCCACTCAGGATAAAGCTTTTCGGACAACTACCATGCTCCCACCTCCGTCCCTCCTGCGACCTCCTGCGACCCGGGACCAATACACGCCAAAGTACTAGGTCAAGAGAGGTCCCATACCCTCTAGTGTGGTTAGTACGCGAAATGCTGGATAACGAAACTCACAAGATGTTCGGTCCTTAATTGACGGGCACCTTTCCATCACACCAACAGATCACACCAATCTTACCATTGTGCCGCGTCTAAATCATTTTTGTTTTGGTTTTAGTTTTGCAAGTAAGCATAGCAAAATGCTGAAACATAAAGTTGTAGTAAATTTTGTGTGATCAAGGTTACCGACTAAAGTCGATAACCGCCATTCTACTGATACTAAGCATGTCTAGCGGTGAAATCAGATCTACTAAGTGACAAGAGATCATCCAACACCTCTAATCACAACAAATAACCTAGGCTCGGGTAGTAGAGATCAATATTTGTCTACGTGATATGCGACTACGAATTTAGCTAACCATTTTAACACAAATTAAGCGATGCATACATACAATTGAAACAAAATATTAAACTTTAAAATACCGATTAATCATGATCAAGCGCTTGCACAGCTGCTGTTGCTCAATATGGTGCGGAGGATCGTCCTCGTGGTTGCCGCAAATATCGAAGCCTAACGATCGAACATAACAAACAAATAAGAACGAATAACACCGACAAAACTCAAACATTCAACAACATCAAACAAGCCAAAACTCACACAGAACCTAAGTATGATATAACAAAATTTTAGAACAGAGAACAAATCATTTTAAGTTATTAGCAATTTTCTATGAATTTTCTAAGCTAAAAACACAACAAGTCACTAGTTAATTACTTAACAAATTTTCATGAACAGAACCGATGTGCAAACCTATCCTAATAGTTAGTATCTTTGAAAATGAAATTTTACAATTGGGTTCATTTAATTTGGACAATTATTGGAAGAGATATGCATTTTCTAATTTAGAAGATACATAAGACATCATTTTATTAGCTAACAGATTTTTGCACAGAGACATGGGTGAAGTTAATTTTATCAAATAGCACACTTAAAATGAAAATTAACAAATTTTGGATTCATGCGATTTAGATAAAAATTGAATTAGTTATGCATTTTCTAAGTTTAATTGATTTAACAATGCAATGAGAAAAGCATTTGAAATACTAAAGCACTTAACACTTCTTTTGTCGACGCACTTGCTAGCCCCAACCATCGATAGGCGGCCCCGCAAGCTGACAGAGCGGATGCGCATAAGGTGGCGTCGAAGGCGATTCGAGAATCGTCTTGACTACCAAAGTGCAAACCTAACCTACCCTCACAAAGAAACACGCTTCCCAACAGAGAACACACATTATCGAGCTACACAACTAACAAGCGACAAAGATGGGCCCACATGGCGGTGACTAAGAAAATAACACAGCGGTATGATTAAGGTTTACTAAACACGATTACAGAGAGGGCCCACAATTCGAGACTCAAGGTTAACATGATTAGAGTTAAACTAATCATCACCGGCGGTTCACGGCTGAGCGACGCGCACGGCGGCGCGGCGCGCTGCAGATCTTGCAAACCGGGAGGTTTCGGGCGAAAGAGTGGTACGCTTCGGTTCGCAAGGACCCCGTGAACTTCGATGGCGGTGGCGCGGAGCCCAATGGTCGGCGGAGATGAGCTCACGACGGCGAGGCGGAGAAGAAGCTACGCTCGCAGAAGGCGCTATGCACTTGGCGGCCGAGAAGGTGCGCCGCGGGATCGCCTCGACTCCGTGAGCAATAAGCACAAGACAAAGTCGAAGAAGAAGGTCCGCGCGCGGATTGCACGGCGCGAACACCGCGCGAGGAAGAAACACCCGCGCGACCTCCACGATGCACGAAAGATGTAACGAGCCCACCGTTGGACTCGAGAGGATGATTGCGATCCACGAGGACCAAGTGGCGAGGTTAGAGACTCACCGAGAACTAGCAAGCTCGCGGGACCGCCGCAGCCGAGGCGAGGCGACGATACGCCTCGTGATCCATCGGACGCCAAGGACCCGGGTTGGGCAAAATGGGCGGCGTCGGCGTGGATCACGCGCGTGGTTGCGGGATCAAGCGGCGCTACTGCAATGGCGCTTTTCGTCCTCTTCGGCGCCAAACAGAAGCAGCGGAGAAAGTGAGAGAGCGAAGAAAGCGATGAATGAGTGAGTGCGGTGAGGTTATAAAGCTCGCGATGCTCCACGGACGGACACGAGGGCAAATAGGTGGCGGCGACGAGGTACGTGGCAAACATGCGTGATCGCCGGTGCGCTCGGTGAGACGCGGAGAGGACGAGGACGAAGGCGACAAGTGGGGTCCACCGTCGGTGACTCAAAGCGGTGCGAACCGGTGGCTTGATTTGATCGATGATCGCACCGACCGTTGGATCTGAAATGGGCCGGTGAGATTGGTGTATGCATTCGGACAGTCGGTTCAAGACGCAACGTGGATCGTTCGATTTGCATCGGACGGTCACGATCGATTGACTTCGCAGCGGTCGCGTTTAGTTGACGCGACCGAGTCAAGTGGTATGAGTCGGACTCGAGCTTTGAGTTGGGTTCGGGCGAGGAGCGATGTTTTACGATTTGAGGTTTTAAAAGGTGAGAGAGTTTGGAGAATTTTTAAAGGTAGCTCTGAGCTCCAAAAATTTCGAAATTTTTATGGTAGCTACTTGAGACAGAGAACAACATTGCATAAATTTTCCAGAACTTTCTATGCACTGAAAAGTTCTGCAGAAAATTCACAAGCATGCTGACCTAGGTTTGACCAGGTTTTCAACTAGTTTGACTTGGCCATTTGAAATAGCAAACAAAATCTAAAATTGTGAAATAATTCAGGAGGTAGATAGGATGATCAATATGATAGGAAAAATAATTTCGAGGGTGATCACAAGTTTGAAAGCCAAGAACTTGTTTGACAACAATTTCCATTCACAAGAATTTAATTCTAGAAAATGGAAATTGCTAGAAAATTTGAAAACTTCCAAATGATTTGAAGAGACAACAAAAGTTTTTATTCCTCCTCAAAATTTTACATTTGAAATACAAACCCTAAGTTAGGGCTGTTACAAATCTCCCCCCCTTACAGGAATCTCGCCCCGAGATTCTGATCACTGGGAGAAGAAGGATGGGTAATCTGCTCGAAGGCGGTCTTCCCGCTCCCAAGTGGCTTCATCCTCGGAGTGGTTTGACCACTGAACTTTAAGGAACTTGATCACACGGTTCCTTGTTCTGCGTTCAGCTTCTTCGAGGATACGAACGGGGCGCTCACGATAAGACAGATCTTCTTGCACATCGATATTTTCCAATGGCGTTTCCTCCACAGGAACACGAAGGCACTTCTTCAATTGCGACACATGGAAAACATCATGCACCCCCTCAAGTGTAGCTGGCAACTCTAACTTGTATGCAACAGCTCCCTCTCTTGATGATGCGATACGCCCGACATATCGAGGAGCCGGTTGCCCTTGACACCAAACGACGATGTCCCTTCGCAGGTGAGACTTTGAGATACACCAAGTCATTGGGCTAGAAACTCACTCACGACGACGCCGACCTGCATAACTCTTTCGCTCGGTCGAGCTACGCGCAAGTGCTCACGAATCAAGCGCACTTGGCTTTCAAATTTCATTGATGGAATTTGGGCCAAAGAACCGCCTTTCACCGTTTCCGACCGGTTCAACGGTGTTACGCATCGCCTCCCATACAAAGCCTCAAGCGGTGCCATGCCGAGACTAGCTCGGAAGCTGTTGTTGTAGGAGAACTTCGGCAAGTGGTAGGCACTTCTCCCAATTCTTTCCATAGGAAAGGACACAAGCACGGAGCATATCTTCAAGCACTGATTGACCGCTCTGTCGACCATCGGTCGAGGATGGTAGGCGATCTTTGAAAGTAAGACGGTACCCATGGCCTCCTGAAGCGTGCCAAAGTCGGAAGTGAAAAGAGAACCACGATCGACACCATCGTCCAGTGGCACACCATGCAAACTCACAATGCGGGATATGTAGAGGTCTCGCCAATTTCTCGCGGCGAGGCCGTACACCGCGAAAATGTGCTACTTCGTCATCTGCGTGAATAACCACCCGGATAGCATCCTTCCCACTGAAGAAATGCAGGGCAAACGGTGATGAAGTCCATACCAGCGGAATCCACTTCCACTCACGGTATAGGCAAGGGCTGGAGGAGACCTCTTTGGGCGATGCTCGGCCTTCACGCGACAACATACGTCGCATCCGCAACGAACCGCAATCTCGCTTCATGCGAGTCCACGAGAACTTCGCGGATCTTGGTACATCTTGGTAGCCCGGGATGGATGGACAAAGGCGAATCATGGGCTTCTGAAGGATCAAATCCCGCAACTTCTGGGATCTTTGGGACCACGAGGCGCGCCCAAACCATACAACACCGTGCTCATCCTCTCGTGGAAACACTTGGTTGATCCATTCACGATGTTTTGCTTGATTTTACCCACACCATCATCGATTCTTTGTCGGCGACTTGATCGATCCACCAAAGTCGGTTACTGTCAAGGCGATAAAGAAACGTGCTCAACCAAACCCAAGTTGAGATGCTGAAATTCTGCAAGAAGTGCAGGTTGCTGCTCTGGATCATCAAAGTATTGCAATACACCTTTCGGCTAAGTGCATCAGCAACCACATTGGCCTTGCCAGGATGATACTGAATACCCATATCATAATCTTTGATCAATTCTAGCCATCTCCTCTGCCTGAGGTTCAGATCTCATTGAGTGAATAAGTATTTCAAACTCTTGTGATCGGAATACACCTCACAGCGGTTTCCGATCAAATAATGCCGCCAAATCTTGAGTGCATGAACTACTGCAGCAAGCTCTAAATCATGGGTGGGATAATTGAGCTCATGAGGCCTCATTGCCTAGATGCATAGGCAACTGCCTTGCCTTCCTGCATAAGAACACATCCGAGTCCCCGACGAGAGGCATCATAATAAATATCGAAGCTCTTGTGGATATCGGGAAGAGTAAGGACCTGGAGTGAAGTCAATCGTTGTTTGAGCTCACAAAGCTCTCATCACAAGCAGAGGACCATACAAACTTCTTGTCCTTCTTGAGCAATTCAGTCATCGGCTTTGCGATCTTGGAGAAGTTCTCGATAAAGCGGCGATAGTAGCCCGCTAAACCAAGAAAACTCCGCACATCGGTGGATCGACTTGGTGGCCCCAAGATAGAACATCGTTGACTTTCTTGGGATCCTGACTATGCCTCCGGTGAAAGAACATGGCCCAAGAATGCCACTTCCTTCAACGAGAACTCACATTTCTTGAACTTTGCATACGGTGATGCTCCGCAACTTGCCCAAAACAATCTTGAGATGCTCGGCATGCTACTGCTTGATCTTGGAATAAATAAGAATATCATCAATGAAGACCACCACAAATTTGTCCAAA
>JAYEVH010000170.1:0-286563 GCA_036346255.1 Ampelocalamus luodianensis
ACTAATTAACTATTTTCTATTAGATCCTTCTTCTGGATCAATTTCTAATTAACCCTTTTTCCTTTGAATAACTGGTTTTCTCCCGTTTTCCACTCGGGAGTATTACAGCCTTGGGTTGTCGTTCCCGACAATAGACGTATCTTCGTCGTTCACTCCGACGACAATTCCGGCTATCTCTGACGACCTCTTGAGCCAAGACAGGTACTATCGTGTTCGCAATAGCCGTAGCTACCTTGTAGTATGATGAGGACATCACTTCTTCGGATACACACAACAATCCTCCACTTGACATTCAAGGACCAATCACTAGAGTCGCTCCCGACAATTGAATTTACAGGTGAGCTTGTTCCTAAGTACTTCTTTTTGTTCATTTGAGAATCGATTGCTACCTAATGATTTAATTATGATTAGGAACCATGGAGAGGACCTGGAAGTACTTGGAGAAGGGTTACGAAGCGCATAAGTCCAGCAAGGGCGGTCGAATCATGTTGGAGGCCGAACTCAAGCCGACTTCGAATCCAATTAGGAGTCGGGACCAGGCCGCACTAAAACGGACGCCCAGATCGCATCTGGGCTCCGTTTTGGATGTTCCACATATGTATCGAAAGCTGAGAAGACGACCTTTCCAATGGCTCTGGTCCCATGTTAAAATTCCTTCTAAGTCAACGGGAATCGTCGAAACAAGTGGGCATTCAGAATCTGTCAGGGTGCTGCGTCACCGTCTTTTGGGTCATTCGGCTTTGTATCGTGTTGGAGCCCATTAGGGCGCGTCCAGGGGTTTTGTATGCCCCTCAGTCCTCTATATACAGCCGCCACCCCCACCATTAGGGTTGGGTTTTGCTTAGATTAATTCTATCTTGAACAGTTTCGCCGTTCATCGGTTTGTGAGACCCCAACTTTTGAGTGCTAAAACAATACATCTGCAATTCCGTTGTGTTCTTCCTTGTTCTTGCTTGTGTTCTTCGATTCACAGGCGAGGATTAGCCTTCTTGGCGAGGTCAACCGGGTTGCGCACGGTTGATAACCTGAGGTGACGTGGTGCTGCGATTGCGGGGTTCGGAACGTGTTATTCGGAAGCCGAGTCGATTTGTGTCGCGCCTCCACCAAATCAAACTTATCCAGAACCTGTTGGAAGATCGGGACCCCGTTCCCATCAAGTGGTAATCCGAGCTTTAGGTGTTCCTTCAGGTTCGAGTTTACCCTACCCTTGTTGTTTTCAGTTTCATCCTAGAGTCCAAGAAAAAGCCCTACAAAAAATTGTAGTCATAGGTTGTTCCCTGTCCCAGATCTCGTTTAGCCTTTTGCACAATTTGATTTCAGAGTCCGTAGTGTTGAGTTTGTGTCCTTAGTCGAGTTGTGTTACTGGTTTAGATTGTGTTTTATTTTGGGTTGTCTTGTTTCCGCTACCTCTCATACAAACCCTAGCCGTCAACGTTTGTTTCTCCAACCCTCCCACCCTCTGTTTTTGAGTCATACATCGCATCTCGTGATCACCCAGCACAATTCCCCCTTGAGCCTCGTGATCACCCAGCACCATCCCCCACCTCTTCCCGAGCTTCCGCCCCCATTTTCCACCAATTTCCTCCACCCGATTTCGTTTCGGCCTCCACAGCAACCATAACTCGGAGGCCCTCCTTCAAACAGCCGTAACTTTCAGATCTGAACTCAAATCGACGATTTTTTTGAAATAGGGTGAAATTAAATTTTGCATCCAAACCTCCCAACTTTGTCGGGTTCGTGAATTTATTTGCCCAAATTCGGCCTGGAAAGTGTAGTACTCGAGCTCTGAACTTTCATCACCGAATTTACAACACATTCATCATTTTCTGTAGGCCACACCTTACATCAGATTGAGGTGAAACTTTGTGTGGTTCCTATTTCTGTGCTCAAGCCGTGAAAAAATAACAAAAAAATAAAAATTTC
This sequence comes from Ampelocalamus luodianensis, assembly GCA_036346255.1. NCBI lineage: Eukaryota > Viridiplantae > Streptophyta > Magnoliopsida > Poales > Poaceae > Ampelocalamus > Ampelocalamus luodianensis. Next base: position 1,924 of record JAYEVH010000170.1, read on the forward strand.
GGCACCTGGTTTTGCCTGAGAAAAAAAAGGCACCTGAGAGCCGTCCGTGCCTAAAAAAAAAGAGAGAGCACAGTTTTAGGTGACAGATATTGATTTATCTTGTCCTTACCTAGCCATCCTTGTCTTTGTCTTTACAGCCATCCTTGTTCTTGTCTTTGCTTTACTATTCGGTCTTGACTCCTTATTCATCATATCATACATTATAGGACACATTTAGACCCAAGCAACTAGGACCCGTGTTTTAGACATTTACTCAAGATTACTATCTGTTATTGATTTGTGTTCCACTAACATATTTGGCCTTCCAAGCTCCATATACCTACTTAGGATAGCCTGACTTTTGACCCTTGCAATCGCGGTCACACTCCAAGTATCACGAACCCGACCACCAGGTTGTACCACCTACGGTTTGCGTTGGTAAGAACACTTGTAAGAACTTGGTAAGCCACTTCCTTTGCGGGTTCCCACCGTCCTCCTTTGTACTTTATAGGGATAATCATTTTGTTTTCCTGTGTTTCCACTAACCATGGCGAGGACCGAAGGGGCGCGACACGGTCGACTTCAACGAGTGTGTTAGTCGCGGCCGACTACAAGCTGCGCTCGACAAACAAAATGCTTCATTCACGATCTCGGCGCGCGAATGGACACCATCGTCGCCGCCATTGCCCGATTGAACACGGCGAAGGCATTGGCGGGTGGAGCGGCGGATGGTCGACCTCACCGGGTCGATGGACACATTGAGGCATGCACGCCACTGTCAATGACGGCCATCATCATGATGATGACACGATTCATGATGCGGTTGGCAACATTGATCGGCGGGAGACACAAGATGCGTGACACGTCGGCGTCTTGACAAAGCAGAACATGGTATGGGAGGTAATAACCAAAACCATCATGGTAACGATGACCCTTTGCTAAAGTCAAGTTTACCATCCCATCTTTTTCTGGCCTTTATGATGCTGCAATATATCTTGATTGGGAGATGACGGTAGAGCAGAAGTTTAATTCTCACTTGGTTCTTGAACAACATAGAGTTAGACAAGCTACTAGTGAGTTTAAGGACTTTGCTATTATCCGTGGAATGAACTGGGTACCATGCGCTACAACTGACACATGGGAGCGGTTAAAAGAAGCTATGCGTAATTGTTTTGTTCCTCCTCATATAAGCGTGATTTGAGAAAAAATTACAGCGCTTAGAACAAGGTGATAGTTACATTCAGGACTATTATCTTTGAGCTTCAAAGGGTATGGTGCGTTGTGGGGTTGTTGAGGAAGCAGAGGATAAGATTTGTCATTTCTATGGGGGTTACTGGCGTGAAATTCAGGACATTGTTGATTATAAAGAATTTACTACTATCAACCGCTTGTTCCGACTTGCTATGCTTGCAGTAAAAGAATTGCGAGGGCGCAAGGAATCGACGGCAAGCACGGACGACCCTCCTACCGCGCGAACAACTACATCGACGGGATTGCCCAAGTCTTCTTGAGTTTTCGTTCTCCTCCACCACCGGTGAACAAGATTGTTGCGGCGCACAAAAGCCACCTTCCACGACACGCCCGCAGATTCTACAAAAATTCTTTGCGAGCTCCGGCCAAGAGTTCTTCTTAGTGCCTTCCACGGGCCTCCTCCGACATTCGGTGCCACCGCTGCCATGGACTTGGTCATGTGCAGAAATTGCCCTAGCCAGCGGGCATACATCGCCACGGAAGATGGAGGCTACATCGCACGCCGGATGTCGAGGAGGATGATGGCGTTGCTGCTGCCTCGGGCGACAATGGCGGTGGTCATGACGACTGTTCCTTGGTGGGCGTCCACAATGGCGCCACTGAGCATCATTGTGCAACGAGTCCTCGGCACACAGGTACAACAACCCGATAAGCTTCAACGCCATAATTTTTTCAGACTTTCTTTGCAATCAAGAACCGGCGCACATGTCATCATTGATGGAGGAAGCGCAACAACTTGGTGAGTTCGATTTGGTCAAGAAGCTTGGCTTGACCACGCGACCGCATCCACATCCATACCATATTCGGTGGTTAAATGACTCGGAAAAGCTAAGGTAACACAAACATGCCGAGTCCATTTTTCCATTGGTGGTTATCTTGATCATGTTGATTGTGATGTGGTTCCCATGCAAGCATGCTCTCTTTTATTAGGTCGACCTTGGGAATTTGATAATGATGCTTTGCACCATGGTAGTAGTAACAAAGACACTTTTATGCATAAGGGAAAGAAAGTTACTTTATCGCCTTTGACCCAGTGAGATTATAGAGGCGATAGGAGCGAGTGCTGTCGCTAATGATCCAAAGGAACATGATAAATCTGAAAAACATTCTGTTATGCTTGCCACAAAATCAGACCTTGCTGAAATTGATGATATTAATGATACATGCTATGCTTTTGTGTGCAAAGATGCTTTATTTTCTCTTGATAATATGCCTTGCACTTTGCCTGCTCCTGTCACTAACCTTTTGCAGGATTTTAGAGATGTTTTCCCTGATGAGATACCTCCAGGACTTCCACCCATTCGAGGGATTGAGCACCAGATTGACTTGATCCCTGGAGCGAGTTTGCCAAACCGTGCGGCGTACAGGACCAATCCAGCGAGACTAAGGAGATTCAAATGACAAGTCCAGGACCTTTTGGACCGTGGGTATGTGCGTGAGAGCTTTAGTCCTTATCTTGTTCTGTTCTTTTGGTACCCAAAAAAGATGATTCTTGGCGTATGTTTGTAGATTGTAGAGCCATTAACAACATTACTATAAGGTATCGTCATCCTATTCCCAGGCTAGATGACATGCTTGATGAGTTGTGTGGTGCTATAATTTTCACAAAGATTGACTTGCGTAGTGGATACCACCAAATAAGAATGAAACTTGACGATGAATGGAAAACTGCTTTTAAAACTAAGTTCGGCTTGTATGAGTGGTTAGTCATGCCTTTTGGTTTAACTAATGCACCTAGCACTTTTATGCGATTAATGAACGAGGTTTTACGTCCTTTCATTGACAAATTTGTGGTCATTTACTTTGATGATATCTTGATTTATAGCAAGTCCATGGATGAACATTTGAATCACTTACGTGCTGTTTTTAATGCTTTGAGAGATGCACGTCTGTTTGGTAACCTTGAGAAGTGCACCTTTTGCACGGATCGAGTCTCTTTTCTTGTCTATGTTGTGACTCCACAGGGAATTGAGGTTGATAGAGCCAAGGTGGAGGCGATATGGAGTTGGCCCATGCCCACGACGGTCTCCCAAGTGCGGAGTTTTCTTGGCCTTGCAGGGTTTTATCACCGCTTTGTCAAGGAATTCAGCACCATTGCGACACCGTTGATTGAGTTGACAAAGAAGGGAGTCATATTTCATTGGGGGCCATCACAAGAGGAGTCCTTTAATCTTTTGAAGGACAAGCTTACACACTCACCATTGCTCCAACTTCTGGATTTTGGTAAGACTTTTGAGCTGGAATGTGATGCTAGCGGAATTGGTATTGGTGATGTTTTGATGCAAGAAGGCAAATCTGTTGCCTACTTTAGTGAAAAATTGAATGGTCCTGCTCTTAATTATTCCACGTATGATAAAGAATTGTATGCTCTTGTTCGTTCTTTAGAGACGTGGCAACACTATTTATAGCCTAAAGAATTTGTCATTCATTCTGATCATAAATCACTTAAGCATATTCGTAGTCAAATCAATTTGAATCGTAGACATGCTAAGTGGGTTGAATTTATTGAATCTTTTCCTTATGTCATTAAACACAAAAAAGGGAAGGATAATGTGATTGCTGATGCTTTGTCTCGACGCTATACCATGTTGTCTCAACTTGATTGTCACATTTTTGGTCTTCAAACCATTAGAGGACAATATGCTTTAGATGCTGATTTTAAGGATGTGTTGTTGCATTGTAAAGAGGGACAAGCATGGAATAAATTCGTGATCAATGATGGGTTCTTGTTTAGAGCTAACCGCCTATGCATTCCAATTGGATCCGTTCGTCTTTTGTTGTTGCAGGAGGCGCATGGCGGCGGTTTGATTGGACATTTTGGTGCTAAGAAGACGGAGGACATTCTGGCCACATAATTCTTTTGGCCAAAAATGAGGCGAGATGTTGAGCGGTTTGTGGCTCGCTGCACTACATGTCAAAAAGCTAAGTCTCACTTGAATCCACATGGTTTGTATATGCCTCTTCCTGTTCCTTCTATTCCGTGGGCAGATATTTCTATGGACTTTGTTTTAGGATTGCCCGGGACTAAGAGGGGAGGGATAGCATTTTGTTGTTGTGGATCGTTTTTCTAAGATGGCTCATTTTATACCATGTCATAAAACCGATGATGCCATTCATATTGTGACCTCTTTTTCAAAGAGATAGTTCGTTTGCATGGTATGCCTTCTACTATTGTTTCGGATCGTGATGCCAAGTTTTGAGTCACTTTTGGCGTACTCTATGGAACAAGTTGGGTACAAAGTTGTTGTTCTCTACAACATGTCACCCACAAATGATGGCCAAACCGAGGTGGTGAACCGCACATTGTCTACCATCTTGAGAGCTGTTTTGTGAATAATTTGAAGGTGTGGGAAGAGTGTTTGCCGCATGTTGAGTTCGCATATAATCAGCGGAACACTCCACCACCAAGATAAGTCCTTTTCAGGTAGTATATGGATTCAATCCACGTGCCCCTCTTGATATTTTACCTTTGCCTACTAGTGAGAGAGTTCATAATGATGCTAAGGAGCGTGCTGATTTTATTGTCAAAATGCATGAGACTACTAAGGCAAACATTGAAAAGATGAATGAAAATATAGGATTATTGGTAGTAAAGGTAGAAAGGAAGTTAAACTTGAACCGGGTGATTTTGTTTGGTTGCACTTGAGAAAGGATAGATTTCCTGAGTTCCGAAAGTCAAAATTGATGCCTAGAGCTGCTGGTCCTTTTAAAATAGTTGAGAAGATAAATGATAATGCATATAAGCTTGAGTTGCCTTCCGAGTTTGGGGTTAGTCCCACCTTTAACATTTCAGATTTGAAGCCATACTTGGGAGAAGAAGATGAGGCTAAGTTGAGGACAACTCCGCTTCAAGAGGGGGAGGATGATGAGGACATCACTTCTTCGGATACACACAACAATCCTCCACTTGACATTCAAGGACCAATCACTAGAGCTTGCGCCCGACAATTGAATTTACAGTGAGCTCGTTCCTAAGTACTTCTTTTCTTCATTTGAGAATCGATTGCTACCTAATGATTTAATTATGATTAGGAACCATGGAGAGGACCTAGAAGTACTTGGAGAAGGGCTACTGGCGCACAAGTCCAGCAAGGGCGGTCGAATCATGTTGGAGGCTCAACTCAAGCCGACTTCAAATCCAATTCGAGTCCAGACCAGGCCGCACTAAAGCGGACACCCAGATCGCATCGGGCTCCGTTTTGGATGTTCCACATATGTATCGAAAGCTGAGAAGACGGCCTTTCCAATGGCTCGGTCCCATGTCAAAATTCCTTCGAGTCAATGGGAATCGTCGAAACAAGTGGGCATTCAGAATCTGTCGGTCTTTGCGTCACCGTTTTTGGGCCGTTCGGCTTTGTATCGTGTTGGAGCCCATTAGGGCGCGTCCGGGTTTTGCACGCCCCTCGGTCCTCTATATACAGCCGCCACCCCACCATTAGGGTTGGGTTTTGCTTAGATTAATTCCGTCTTGAACAGTTTAAATGCGTTCATCGGTTTGTGAGACCCCAACTTTCGAGTGCTAAAACAATACATCGCAATTCCGTTGTGTTCTTCCTTGTTCTTGCTTGTGTTCTTGATTCGCAGCGAGATTAGCCTTCTTGGCGAGTCAACGGGTTGCGCACGGTTGATAACTGAGAGCGTGGTGCTGCGATTGCGGGTTCGGGCGTGTTGTTGGGCCGAGTCGATTTGTGTCGCGCCTCCACCAAATCGAACTTATCCAGAACCTGTTGGAAGATCGGGACCCCGTTCCCATCATAGTACCACTCACCGCCGACGAAATCCCGCTGTTCGCCGTTGCCATCGGGTCCAGTGCCATCGTCACCGTCGAGCAAACGTGGCAGTCCACGTCGGTGTCCACGTCAGCACATGCACCTATGTGGCGCACATGTGTCGGTCCAGTCATCGTCGCATTAGTGTCTACGTGGCACGGTCCATCCGCACCAGATCCATGGCTCGGTGAACTTGGTTCACCGTGAGCCAAGTCAATGGCATATGGTCCCACCTGTCATATTGATTTCTTTTCGACTGAAATCTCCTTGATGACGTCAGCTAAAGCAGATAATCCTTTTCCAATAGAAAAATAAATCCAGAAAATCCAATAATTCCTTTTTAGGGTTATTTCATGGATTTCAAACTTCCACATCCCATATCTTTTGCATCCGAACTCTGTTTTAGTCGATTCAAATTTATAAATTTGTATAAATTCAAGATCTAGATATATAAAACAAAATTATTTAATTTGGAGTTCATTTGAATTCTATTTTAATTTTATTTGAATTTGAATTATTTTCGCGTATAGATTTCGACGACTTCGGAGAGTCAGATTTCGACACCGTCTGAGAGCAGCTAATTGAGCAAGGCAAGTTATACCTGTGATCATATTTGAGCCCAGTATTTAAAATTATTTAAATTTTGTTTTAAATTATTATTGCATGCCTATTTAAATACAAGTAATTTAAATGTCTGTTTTAAAGCTTTATAGTTATTCCCTATTCCATTGTATAGCCATTTATTGTCAATGTAGACCGCATGGAGAACCATTCCGAATGTGATATATATATTAGTGGTAGAAAGTGAAAATATTGGATTATGAGATGACATGATCGTTGAATATCAGATTATAGGAATAGTCTATTGATAAATATTGCAAAGATGGAGTTGTTAGAAATTGAATTATAGAGATATATATTGAATGGAGTATAGAATAACATGATTATTAGATATTATATTATATGAATACATGAATCTTGGATATAGAATGATACAATTGTTGATTGTTGGATTATTAGGGTTGAATAATTGTTGGGTATTGGATTGTAGAAGTAATTATTGGATGTTGAATTATAGGATTATATAATTATTGGAGATTGAATTCTAAGATTACATGATTATTATGGTTGGATTATAGAAAGAACTAATTATTGGATAGTGGATTTTAGAAGTAGATAATTGTTGACGTTGGATTAATAAAGTTTGGATGATAGATAGATACCATAGCCAAATACTGAATTGTTGATGTTGGTTTCTATAAATAGATTGTTATTAGATATCAGAATATCTAAAAATTTGATTATAGGACTACATAGTTATTGGATTGATGTTGAATTAGTAGAAATAGTTTAGTTAGGAATAATGGATTGATGGATATCGGATTATAGAATTAGAGTATAGTTAAATGTTGGATCAATTGAAGTTGGATCATAGAAATAGACTTATCTGGTGTAGATTGGACTAATTGATATTAGAGTATAGGATTTTACAATTGCTGGGGTTTGGATGATCACAGTACGGATGGTTTACTTACTGGTCTTGTACCTGACAATTCTTAAACATTGAATCCTTCACACATTGTCACCCTAGATAAAACCTAGTTGATACGATAGTATGAACTAGGATCTTTTTTAGAAAAATTATGCTTAGCCATGCTTAGACCAAAAATATTTGATTTGGGGAATTTCATCCAAAATCCAATTGTTATTTAAATTGTACCCTTAGCATTAGTGTGTCATGGGAGTTTTACAAATGCTTTGAAAAATAAAATCAAATCAAATGATGGTTTGGACTTTGGCGAAAAGAATGCTTGGTGGGTGTAGGTTTATGCATGGGCTCAATCCAGGTAGGGTTGAGGCCCAAGGGTTATTTTGGAAGTTGCCCAAGTCAGTTAAGGACCGGTCTTCGAGCCGCATCTTTCTATGCCCCATCGTATTACCACATGTCCCGAGTGGGTGGGACCTGGCTGACTAATTTGCAATGTTCATCATGGTCGTTCCATCCGATTGTGTGGGTGGTCTTTTACGACCTACGTACATGCATTCCCACCTGGCGCAAGAAGGGGCTAGGAACTCTGCGAATTTCTATCCAAAGGGGGCGAAACCTTAGCGAGGGGGACTATGGTGGAATGGCGCATTTAAAGGCCTTGACACGTGCTCTAGACTGCTTACCTAAGGTAGTGAGTGGTGGTATTGACAGATGCCAAACAAACTAGAGAATTCATGTCATGTGAGTAAAGTTGTAAAACCTCTGTAGAGTGTCCATCTATTTGAATAGCCGTGTCCACGGTCATGGACATGTTAGCAAAGCCACTCAAAGTTAGACTTTGGTTTTGATTTCAAAAGACTTTATCAAAGCTTTTTGGATTTCTATCCAATCGAAAAATTTGGGCAAGAAGCCATGTGATAGGAGGGTATCCTTCACCATTCTTATGTGAATGTTATCTGACTATAAAACTTGAGAATTTATAAAATAAATTTTAGTTATAGAATAACTGCTTTGGAACTTAGTACAAGTATTTAAAGAAAACATTGCTTTAGGCAAATTCAACCAAAGAGCCTTCCTTTGATATATCCTTGCATGCATTATCATTTGTTAATTATTGGGTGTAACTTGCGAGCACGGTAGTTGTGCTCATACTTGCTTTATGCAAACAAATTTCAGAGGAGAAGGACTTCGCCACTGGTGTGGATCTCGATGACTAGGTCGCTACCCCAATCGATTGCCTATGGCAGATCAGCTGGACTCCACTACTGCTTCTTCGTCTTCCACTGTGTTTGTTTGTTGTTGGCTTGTAAGCCTCTCTTGTAATAAACTCTATTGATTATTAATAAAGTTGTGCGATTTATGAATGTTATCATATCTGTTTACGGTGTGAACTAGCTACTGATCATGGGACTAGTTCAGAAATAAACAAAGGATTTGGGAGAGTTAATCCCGAGTCCGACACACGATCTTGTGGTCCCCCTGGTAATTCTTCTAGAAAGATATCGGGGTAGTCTTGGACTACTGGCATTCCCTCTAGAGGGACACCCAAAGCATAACAAACTGCCCTCTTCCATTGAAAAGGTTTGTTCATCTTAACTTTGACCACCATGCTCGGTCCTTTGGTAAGGACTACTGTTCGGTTGGCGTAGTCAATTACCCCTTGATACTTGGCCAGTCAATCTATTCCTAGGATAACATCTAGGGTCTGGGCTTCTAATACCATTAGGTCTGTTGAAAATACTATTCCTTCAAGCTGTATTTCCACCCCAGGGCTTACTAATTTCACCCATAATAAACCCCCAGGTGAGATAAGCTCTAAAGGCTTCTTGAGAACGAAAGTTGGCAACTGCCAACGATCAACAAATTTACTAGATATGAAAGAATGTGATGCGCCCGAATTAAAAAGAACACATGCTGGCGAGGAGTTAACTAAAAACGTACCCATTTGTATTTCGAGTGCCTCCTGCGCTTCCTCTGCGGTGATGTGATTCACCTTGCCTTGCCCTAGAACGATGCAGTTCTAGGCACTGACGAAATCAAGGACCTTCGTCTTGCTTCTATCCCGGGGGTGTGCGGTACTCGTGCTGGGGTACTCCCAACATTAAACTTGACGGGTGTGAGGATCTTGTGTGGGAAGTTGCGGGCGAAGTGTCTAGGCTCATTACAATTAAAGCACACCTGGTCGGTAGGCGGAGTGCTGGCCTACTGTGATTGACTTGGTCGAACAGGAGTGGCATATAGGGCACCACTGGGTCGACTTGATGGAGTAGAGGCTTAGGGCAGAGTGGCCGGTTGAGTGCAACTACCAGAAGAAGCACCATAGACTACTCGTGGACTAGCTGTCGGCCCCCTTGAGGTCCCCATCTCTTCGCTTGCGGCTGGTCTCGATTGTCTTGCACTCATTTTCTAGGAGCAATGACTTGTTGATCAGGTATTGGAAGTCTTGGAAGTTATGGACGATCAACTGCACTCGCAGTCCATCATGCAGCCCTTCCATGAAGTGGTTGATCTTCTGTTCTTCATCGGCTATGTCGTTCGGCACATAGTGAGCCAGCTGATTGAACCGAGTGAGATACTCAGACACTGAGGAGTTGCCTTGCTTCAAGGCCCTGGACTCATTTCGATTCATGTGCATGACACTTGAGGGGATGTGGTTGCTTCTAAAGGCTTCTTTGAGGTCAATCCAACCCACTTCTGGCGGGGCTACTTCTGCTGCAGATGGTGCTCCAGTTCCCACAACGGTTGTTTCGGGTTCTTCCTCGACCCTGGTCCCCAAATAGTTATCCCACCAGTCGGTGGCGGGTCCTACGAGTTGGTGCATTGCAAACATCACCTTGTCCTCCTCACGACATCGAGCCAAGGTCAGTTTCTTCTCAATGGTGCATAGTCAGTCTTCAGTTTCAAGTGGCTCATTTGCGATTGAGAAGGTCGAAGGCTTGGTGCGCATAAACTCTCCAAGCCTTGACCCATGGCTAGTCGCTCCAGTTTGCTGACTAGCTGCTATCGCTTGTAGTAGCTGGGTTTGCTGAGCCATCACCTGGGCCATCATGGGGTGCTCAGGAGGCGGTGGCGGTGGTGACAGGTCGCGACCACGACCATGACCCGCGGTTGCTCCCCTTGGAGGCATCTATAATAGAGGACTCTTTAGAGAGCAGTACACAGTACCACAGGTTGATACTTATAGCAAAAGAGACTATCATAAGCCAACTGATAAAAATCAGAGAAATGCATTTAGAAAAAAGCGAGTTCATCTAAACCGAGAGTAAGGAGTAGTCAGGCAAGCCCGATAAGAAAAGCCAAGGTAAAATACATATATATTTTTTGAAAGGCTGCTAAACTATTCTCAGTGTGTAGTCCTAGGTTTCTAATGACCATGCTAGCTAAGGCATGTACCCTACAGTCGTAGGCTCTTATACCAAGTCTGTCGAACCCCAAATTTGCAGTTTGGAATCCCCTGTGTGAAATTGTGCCATTCCCTGGATTAGAAGATAGCACGCACAGATACATTCTTGGATCATTCACATAAACATGGACACTCCAGGCAGACCTATGACCAGGTCCATTGTCATGACCTGGTCCACAACCATACCACGACCAGGTCATGGCCAAAGGTTGTAGTTGGGCAGGGTAGGGGATGCTAGTCATAGTTCCACGACCAGTGCTGCCATGCTGTGCTAAAGAGTAAGGTCCAAACAGCCTACGTTGTGAACAAAACTTGGTGTGAACAGTGCTTGGTGGGAACAGTATTCGAGGTGAATAGTGTAAGCCCATAATATATTACACAGTTTTACAAAAGAGCCACGAAGGCAATAGTTTTACGAAAGTTGAGTACAACATCGATGATGAGTGTGAAAGCAGAACAAATCATAGTGGATCTATTCACTCTGCCCACAAGCAAGTGACTGGGGGTCCTGGCCTAAGCTTCACCATCTTCCCCATCATCCGGTCCAACCTCTGAATAGTAGTCGTAGGGGTCTTGATCGAGTGGGTCTGAAAGATTATATTGGATGAGCCTGAGTACACAGCCGTACTCGCGAGCAAACACGCAATGTAGTTTCTTATAGATGCAAAGCTGATCAAGGGGAGCTTAGAGTTCTTTTGTTTGCACAAAGCTGCGTTTGAAATAGATTAAGTAGTGGAACAACATGAGACTTAGCATTTTTCAACAAACCGGTTTTCACCACTGAGTTTTTGTTGGTAAAGTACTAGTGGAGATCCTATCTCCTATACCATCGAGTGGCTCCATCCACTCAATGCTCAGGCTACCCTGTATTTACCACTGGTCCTCGACCAGGCCATTCCAAATCCCGAGGGTCCCACCCGACCTTTCCATTCCATCACAAATTGTTTTATGAAAATGAAAACTAGTTCAAGCGAGTTCTTGGCACCGCTCTTGACCGTGAGCACGGCTACCTAGATAGCTTTCTTACTCTGCAAAGTTTGTACACTTTACCCACAAGAGATAATCATCTTGATATATACACATGTTTCCTTGGACATGTGAATCAAGGGGAGATTACCACAAGGCTTTTACAATGTTCAACCTCGACGCAACCCCACCCGCTAAGGTTTCCACCACCCAGAGCCACACTCCCGGGAGGCTCCCTCTTGCATCATGTGGTTTTCCTATGGCTTCTACCCTTAACCACGCCACACACCCACCAGTGGCGAAGGCGAACAAATTAGTTAGCCAGGTTGTACCCATTATAGACTTATGAACGTATTGTTTTCACACGAGAGGTCATCACAAGAACTCGGTCCTTTATTGACTTGGGCGGTACATCCACATACCAACATCATCTCGTGTCCCCGGCACCAGCCACACTTTCCATCCGCCCAAGTCAAAATCTGTTTTTCAAGTTTTCCTTTGTTTTGAAAATAACCTTTAGTCTAATCATACCAGCTAGGCTCCCTGTTGGAGATATGCCCTAGAGGCAATCATAGAGATGATGATATTTTGTTGTATCCATGATTTAATAAATCTTCTTTGAATATTGTCTTTGTGTTGATTAACAAGTATGTGACTTGTTTGTGAAACTCTTTACTTATATGGTTATTCTAAAGTTGTCCCTAGTCGGAGTTCATGTGAGGACACACGTGAATGATGGATTAGAACATGTGTCGGTTGATGTAACGTCCCAAAATTTGGCTTTTCAAAAATCTTTTGAGTAGTTTAGGTCCCTGGAAAATTTCACCAATTTTATTTGAATTAATAAAGCTTAATTGGGAATTTTCTAAATTAAAAATATTTAATTTGACTAATATAAACATTAATTAAATAAAAATTTGTGTTATTTCGCTTCCTTGTCCTTCAACGAATTTTTGGGTATTTTCTGAGATTTTTCTGGATTTGTTTGCTATTTATTTGACCTCCTTGATTTTTGGGATTTCTTTTAATTCCGAAAATCCAGATTTTCTCTCTCCTGTCGTGCTACAGTAATGCATGATTTACTATTCATCATCGTTTCCAACCGAACAGACGAGTCTGTGTTCTGTACGCAGCAACAAAGAAATTTCCAAATTCAATATCTTCCTCTACGGTGCATATAAAAGCGGTTGTTTGTGCTCACGCGTCGTGTTGATCCTCTTCCAATCCTCGAATTGGTTTCCTCAAAGCGAATCTATTTTCGTCGCAATCTCCAAAACCGAACTCCAACCAAAGGTTTTCTCCGCGAACTATGGCTTCATCCGCGCCCCCGCCGGAACCGTCTGCGGCGTTGGCCAGCGTCGTCGCGTTCCACATCATGGTTCCTTCCTCTTCGCGAAGATCACCGAGCACCGTCGGCCATGTCAAGCCCTAAAGCCAAAGCGTGTTCATCGCGTTCCTCGCTTCCTCGGTGAGTTTTCCAAAATCCGACCGCGCTTATCGCGTCCGGCTCGTCGCTTCCTTTCCGTTTTGCCCTTCGCCATTGCTACATCGCCTCCGCCGCGGCCATCATGTGCGCAAGAATCAACCTATGCCTTGTTCATGTGTGAAGTTCGAGACGTGAGTTTTGGTTACGATTCGTTTCCTGTCTTTGTTCTCTGTATAATCCTCTTGGTTGGTTCTTTGTCCGATGAATAGGCCAAACATCATCTAAAGTTCCCTTGTGTTAATTATCTATTCTTTATTCATCGCTTTGTCATCCGGCGCTAATTCTTGAAATCTCGGACCTTGAGCCGACATGAAGCGGCACTCGAGCTCCTATTCTATGGTGCTAGCCATGTTTCTTCTCTCGTCTACCTTCTCTCATGTGTGAACCAAACATACACATCAAACATATTTCTTTATTTTTTGCTTTACCTTCTCGAGTGCAAAAATCTTGTCATATCTTTGCTAGGGTAATGCATTCATGTGCATGCAACTAAGTGGCGCCTTGCATCTTCTCTGGACCTCGTAAGCAACCTGAGGTTCATTGGTATTTTTTCCTTTCACGATGAGTGGTCCCCACTTGTCATCCAAACAATTCAAGCCATACTACCTATATCTCTCTCACTTCCATGTGGACCCTTTGCCATCCATATATATATATATATATATATATATATATATATATATATATATATATATATATATATATATATCTTCCATGTAGACCCCATGTCATCTTCCTAATTAAAACTCTAATATTTTCCTCACTTACATGCGGGTCCCGTATGTCAGTCAATCTTAGTCAAACCCTATTCATGAGCTTGGTCCACAGTGGACTAGCATATCTCTGTGGACTGGTCCATAGACCATGGCCCACATGTCAACCCCTAATCCTATTTTTGGAATTAATTTAATTCTTGAAAATCCTTTTATCTTATTGGTCCCGCTTGTCACTCTCTCTACCTTATTTCTGGAATTATTTTAATTCTAGAAATCCATAAATCTGTCGGTCCCACCTATCATATACTCGTTCTTTTTCTAAATATTTTCGGAATAGAATATTCGAGAATATTCCGTAAACTTTTCATCATTTCATGTGAATTCCAATCTTCAAAAGCCATATCTTCTTCATCCGAATTCGATTGAACCCATTCAAGTTTCTAAATTCATCTAAATTCAATATCTACCTTCCATTACCATTCAATTTCAATTTGGAGTTTATTTGATTTGTCTTTTGAATTTAGTTTTGTTTTGCGCTTTCTTTTTCGTTAGACGCCGAAGTCCCGGAATCGTCCGAAGGAGCTGAAGATCAAGCAAGTAGAAGATTGAAGATAAAATAAGATCATCGTTGCTATAGCAAGGCAAGTTATACCTTTGATCATATTGAATCCCAATTTTTAAAATTACTTTGATTTAAATTATTGCATTTACTTTAAGTAATTATTTAAATGCTTTGGGGTTTAGCTATTAATCCAATTTGTTATATCCACTTTGTCTATTGTATATCATAATCTTTTGTCACCCTAGATTGGTTCATATTTAGTTGGTGCTATGGTATTACCAACGTGGGTTGGTTAGTACGAGTAGATTGCTTAGCCATGCAACGAGTCATCATCATAACCTGAGTTGCAATTATAAATTTGACTATGTGATTATGGAACTTTGTGTAAAGCGTGTGCTATGTGTTATTACTTCGTGATGGCATGTGTTGCACTAAAACCAACTGGTGGTAAAGGATTTGGGTGAGGCAAGTGGTGAAGGCGTGTGACATGGTGGACTATGTGATGAGAATGATAATCTTTGTGACTTAGTTAGAAAATGGAAGTCTTGCCTTGGTCAATTAAGGACTTAACTTTGTGCGCCATTGAACTGAGCCTTACTGTACGACCACATGTCTGATAAAACGGGCCTAACTTAGTAAGTTATGGATTCTCGACATTGATGTTCAGGTGGATAGGTTAGGCTATGTGATATGGGTACTATGTGAATAAGAATGTCAATGTTGAGATGAAGTTCCTGAACCGTTTTGTTATGATCAGTGCGGCCACACTTGTTATATCGTGTGGGTAAAGTGTACAACCTCTGCAGAGTGTTAAACAATCTATTCGAATAGTCGCGTCTGCGGTCATGGACAATGCTCGGGGATTTCACACGAGGGGTAGTTTTCATAAAACAATTGGGAAGGGACAGCTGTGTGATTTAAGTCATATGGTTGTGTGAAAGAATTTGATTAGGCTATGTGTCTTTGTGGAAACAACTGTTAAATTAATATTATTTATTTGTTTTGAATTATGCTTTCAATCTATTATTCGTATTCAATTGCAAATGTTGCATTTCTGCAAAATAACCATAGAAGCCATTTCCTTTGTAATAAGCCTACATCTATACATTGCATTCTGTGGTATGACTTGCGAGTACGGTTGTGTACTCACGCTTGTTGTAAAACTTGCGCCCAAACCTACAGAAATGGAGGAATCGTCGGTCAACAAGGTCTACTTCAAGGATCGAGAAGAACTAGGTCGCGCTTTTGTACCGATTGCTGTGGGCATATGGATGGGCTTCACCGAGTTATTACATTTCGTTCATTGCAGACTTCATCGAGCTATTCGCCTTACGAGGCATTAATTGTAGCTTTGACCTTAAGGTCTTTACTCGATATTTATTGTTATTCGCCTACTTATTAGTCATCTTTGTATATGGAAATGATATTTCATCGATGTTGCCCTTTGTGTGCACTAGCGTGATCTGGACTAGTGCGGTATACGAGGGTCCGCAGTGTATTTTGGGTCCCGGCAGAGGTGGTATCAAAGCCATATCGACTGTAGGTCGTGACCTTAGTTAGAATTGTCGTTGTAAGGAAAAGTTCAAAACTTATTTTACAAATGGAAAATCTTAATGATGTGCTATTCTCATCTTGTCTAGCTTCTATACTCTTCCATTCTATTCCTTTCTCATCTATATTCGTCCTCACCATTTTGAGTATTAAATTGGACTCTCTCCCCTCATAACTTCTATAGTCGTCGTTATCCGTGTCAAATGTCTTGGTGGATGCCCAAGAGCTGTTTTGAGCAACTGTTTGAAGACCATGCAACCAACAACAACGTATCGACATCTCCCCAGGTGTTCAAGACAAGTGCGTCACAAGAATTCAAGACTAAGAAGAAGTTGTACGTCGCCCCCATCTTTCTCCAAGCTTCGCCTCCAAGGATCGCAAGCAATCAACGTTTGATGAAGACCGTGACCAGTTCGAGTTTTCTTCAGACCAACCATATAGGATAAATCAGTGTAGGTTCCTCCCGTGTGTTGAGCCAAGTTGCCTGTTAAGTTAGAGTTTGTCGACTAGGCGATTAGATCTTTGTTTCCTTCTTGGTGTAGTTTGGCTGTGAGTTTTATGCTTCTTAATAGCTTTCTGGCTATTTGTGTGTTCCTTGGTGTTCTTTGGGTTAAACCGCTCCCCTTAGTAGATTCTCTTCCCTTACCTTGTGCTTTTCCCTCGCATCTATTAGCCCTGGTCAGCCAGCAGATGGAGAGCCCTAGTGAAGCCAGCCTTGTCGGTAATCTTGAGGCGATGCATACCGGCTCGGACCAGTAAATCGGTGGGCGGTTATCGATGCAGGAGTAGCGAGATCCGGTCATGGAACAATTCTTGGTAGCTCAGACTCAATCCATGAACGCGATGATGCAAAAACATGAACAACATGGTGACCTGGTAGGATCAGACCACCGCTACCTTAGTCAATTTGATGAATCAGAATAATCAAGCAAGTCATCGCATCGTCGCGATTGTCGATGCAGGCGGCGCGATGACCAACAACAATCTCGATGCGGTGAGTGACACATCGGGACTCGAGCTAGTTTCTCGCCACCTAATCAACTCATGCCCGGCAACAATGCGATCGTCGGACATTAGTAATGTTTGCAATGGTGCACAACTCGTTGCCATCCCAAAGACACACCTTGATTCAAGTTTGCAAAGTTCTTAAGGACCAAGGCGCTTTGTCTTTGAAGGATCAACCGTACTCAAGGATGCGAGAATCTTGGATTCGCACAATAGAAGAAAAGCTAGCTGTTGTGCAATGCAATGATAATGAAAAAAATTTATATGCTACTCATCATTTAGAAGGAGTTGCATTAGATTGGTGGGAAAAATTTTGCGCTGCCCATCAGGACGAGCACACCATCACTTGGGCAGAGTTCACCATCACTTTGTGCCAACAGCATGCGACATCAAGCATAAGTGATCAAGAGAAACCTGCTATTTCGATATCCTACGCAAAATCTAACTGTTGTCAGTTGAAATGCTGCCAACCAGATAAGTCAGAAGATTGTGCATGTACCCACTACGGAGAAATAGGCCATAGTCTGTCACGAGCACAATATCAATTGTTCGATTATGAAGAAACCATTCCGTTGGAAAATGTCCTATGAGTAAGATCACATGTTTCTTGTGTGAAAGCGATGATCATTGTGCAAACCAGTGCCCTATGTATTCCGAGTTGACTTTTGCAACGCAACGTCAGCGAGAAAACTTTCGAGCTACTGTCAGAACATTAGCAAGAGAAGGCAAACCATTGTCAGTACAAGATATGTCAGCTAAAGAATCACAAAGGCAGGATGTTGACCTTGGCAACCCGCCTCAAAAGAGAAGCGAGCCAGTATCATCAAGAGTGTGTTTTGAATGTGGTGAGCAAGGCCACTATGCCAAGAGATGCCCTGCAAAGCGTCAAACTTCAACCTTCAATGAGGTTAGTCGTTCCGGTGCAATATCATCAGGCAAGTCACAAAGTCTGCCACGTGTATGTTACAGTTGTCGCAAGGAAGGTCACTACATCAGCTAGTGTCCTCAGTGGAACCAGTCACTCACTCCAGATGCAAGAATACCAGAAAGTCAGCTCAGTTAAGATTTTAACTCCTAGAGCAGTTGGTAACGCACCAGGATCCGTTTGCCCAATGAAGTAGTCAAAGAAGAGACTTTTGAATGATGATATTACCAAGAAAGTCTAGATTGGTGATACCAGATCATGCAGTGTCATGCCTCTGTTAGTAGCAGTAAAATCAGGGAATCATTGTAACCTTTCCTTTGGTAGAAAACAAAAATGTGGACATCTTTGCATGCAAGTTACGGAGAAAAAGAAATTATTGGATATTAAATCATTGGATACCTTTCCAAGAGTCTGTCTTTGCAAGTTGAGTAATCAAGCGTTAAGTCATGATGATTGAAGGCTGTAGAGCCGTAACTATGGAATGTGATGTTGAATTCCAACTCATCATTTTGCATAACAGTGAGACAATAGTAAATGATTGAAGAATCAAATCATGGGAAGAATGTCCGTATCCGCAAGAGAATATGCAGTCTTCATTGCAAGTGGTCTATGCAGCATTCAACCATATTCAAAGTCAAGTTCGTCTCTGACTTGGTACCTAGGATCAGTCAATTCCAGAAGGAATTACGTCACAGATGAATTATGACAAAAGTTGCCAACGAGTTTGCCAAAAATGATAGAGTAGTTCAGATGACTTTATCAGATAAAGGCAGTGGCAAATCAAACCCGTCAGCTTAGAAGTGTCAGTTGAATACCAGTGAAGCAGTCGTTTCGAAACAATGTTAGTTGAAGATAAATGAGACAGTCGTTTCAAGTTAGCCAAGACCCCTCACCGGTTGCAAGAAGAGAAGTTCGCCCAGGCCGCTAGAAGTGAACCGTGTTTGTAAGAATTTCAGAAGAGATTAATCACAACTCCAATGTTCGTATTGTGAGATACCAGAAAGAACCTTGATAGCTTTTATCACGGAACATCCAAGAATTGGTGTGTTAAGAAGTTTCAGGTGGTGAATTATCTTAGTCATAATTCGAAGTTGCTACCGTGGAGCAACAAAGATGGTTATTGGATTGAGAACCATGAGGTTGGAATCCGTTCACTCGCACCGGACGATCTGATAGATACTTTGAAACAGAAGAGCTACCACAAGGATCTGTTGATCAGTCAGCTAATGTTACCTGTGAAATTCAGAGTTTGGATCTTGAGTCAGTTGCAAGGATATCTGTTGAACCCCAAAGTTCGGACCGATGCTAGAAATCAGTGAGGTGACAATAACGTTAAGTGATCCATCCTCACGTAAAGCCAAGGAAAGAGTGAGAACCCACTGAAGGCAAACAGAATGATCCATGAATCAATGAGCATATCTGCATATCTAATGAGAAGAAACTTAAGTAGTTGATGCTCAAACCAGCATTTCAGTGTGAGCATTTCAGTTTCCCCTGAAAGTACCAAGGCGTACAAAGATCTCAAAGTTGAATTGTGATGATCCAAAATAAAGCGAAATATCGCAGAATGGGTTACTGTAACATCCCAATTTTCAGAGCCTTAAAAATCCTTTGAATAGTTAGCAGGGAAAAATTCACCAATTGGATTTATTTGAATTTAATTCAAAAGCTTAATATTGGACTTTGCAATCAAAAACATTTAATGTGAATAATCCCAACATGAACATTAGCCAAAACTATTTTATTTGGGTTCTATGTGCTCGGATATATTTTCTAGATTTTCTAGAATTTTTCGAGTTCATTTGCTATTTTCTATTGCCCATTTGAATTTACGGTATTTTCTAAATTAGAAAAACTATTAAAATCTCGGAAATCCTTCGGCCGAATCTTCCTTCGATCCGCCCATTCCTCTGTTCGGCCCATTCTGCTGCGCACCCGGCTCGCCGCGCGCACCGCCTCTCCTGACGGGTGGGCCCGCTTGCTGCCGCCACGCCACCCGCGCGCTTCCGCTCCTCTCGCGCGGGTGAGCCGCCGAGGTCGTCGTCTCCGCGTCGTCGTCTTCCTCGCGCCGAGTCGAGTCGGCCGCCCGCCATTGGAACTTCTAGGAGCCTCGTCAGACAACGAGCTTTCCTATCTAAAAACCTCGAGGATTTCGTTACCAAACTTCATCTCCTATCTTCCCGCACCGTATCTACCCTCAATCGAGATCGAGCGGACTCTATCCCTATTTTCATTTGAAAGCAGAAATCCCCAAATTAGGGATTCCTTATCCGTCGCGTCGGGCCCTATAAAGGCACCCGGGTTCGCCTCTCAACCGCAACTCAGAGCCGCCACCTCGTCCTCCGAGAGCCTAGCGCGCCGCCATTCGAAGTTTTGGGTTTTCGGCCTCTCTTCGTCGCCGTCGTTTTGCGCCGCCACCGTCGTCGCCGCACCGTCGTGGGGCACACCATCGTGTTCAGCGTCACGAGGTCTACCTCCAGAGCCCTTCGCCGTCGCCGGAGAGCCACCGGAGTCCCCGTCCGACAACACCCGAAACACCTCCGCCGCTTAAACCTCGTCGCCGGCCACCTCCATCGCTTCGACCACCTAGCCCTACCTCATCAGTTCGCAATAGCAAGAGCTGCGTTGGTACCACTCACCGCCGGCGAGGAGCCGCCGTTCGCGGGACCCTTGGTTCCCGAGCCGCCGTCATTGTCGGGTCCGACGTGGGCGCCACCTCACCGCCACCTCGCCTGGCGTCTTAGGCGTGTCGCATGCGTGGCGCCGTGTCGGCGAGCGTGTGCGCGCCGCGGGCACGGTCCACCGAACCCTAGATCCGATGCCGCATGGACTTGGTTCACGGTGACCGAGCCAGCGACATGTGGGTCCCTGTCGCCGACCAATTTTCATCCGTCCGAGCGTCCTCGGTGACGTCGAGATCGCGCAATAATCCGATTTTTCTTTTAAAGAATAATTCGGAAATTCGAAAATTCCAATTTAGGGTTTATTCTAGATTTCCAATCTTCCAAAGCTCATAACTTTTGCATCCTAACTCCGATTGAGCCCATTCAAATTTCTAAATTTGTCTAAATTCAAGATCTAGCTATCTGAGATTTTTATTTAATTTTTGGAGTTTGTTTTGCCTCTGTTATTTATTTGTTTTGTTTGTTTTTGTTTAGTTTTAGTAGACGTCGATTCGTCGGGGAATTTTGTGGAAGAAGGAGCACCCCAAGACCAAGATCAGTACATAGACCTTTTCCAAGGCAAGTCATACCTTTGATCATCTTGAACCCAGTTTCAAATTACTTTGTGTTAAATTATTGCATTATAGTTTAATTATTTATTTAAATGTTTTGGGCATAGTTATTATCCAAATTGTTATCACACCTTGGCCTTGTATGTCATATATCCTTGTCACCCTAGAATGGTTATGAGTTGGTAATATTGTAGCACCAACGTGGGTTGGTTAGATGCGAGTATAATTGCTTAGCCATGTTACGAATCATCATCTCATGTGAGTCGCAAATATTAAATATGACTAAGTGTCTATGGGCTGTGTGTAAAAGCGTGTGCTATGTGTTATTACTTCGTGATGGCATGTGTTGCACTAAAACCAACTGGGTGGTAAAGGATTTGGGTGAGGCAAGTGGTGGAAAGCGTGTGACATGGTGGACTATGTGATGGGTATGATAATCTGTGGCTTAGTTAGAACATGGAAGTCTTGCCTTGGTCAATTAAGGACTTAACTTTGTGCGCCATTGGCGAGCCTTCTTGTGCGACCACATGCCTGGTATGGGACGGGCCTAACTTAGTAAGTTATGGATTCTCGGCATTGATGTTCAGGTGGTAGGTTAGGCTTTGTGATAGGGTGGAGGTGTGACTACTTGGTGGTTGCATCACGGGAGGATTCGTCGTCCCTGTCCAACGGTGTGTGTTATGCATGGGCTATGTGATATGTATAACGGTTTGTAAGCACTGCGGGAATGTCAATGTTGGAGATGAAGTTTCGAACTGTTTTGTTATGATTGGTGCTAGCTACATGGTTATATCGTGTGGGTAAAGTGTACAACCTCTGCAGAGTGTTAAACAATCTATTCGAATAGCCGCGTCCGCGGTCATGGACATGCTCGGTGATTTCACACGAGGGGTAGTTTTCATAAAATGTGGGAATGGGAGCTGTGTGATCTCAATCATATGGCTATGTGAAAGAATCTGTTTAGCTGTGTGTCTTTGTGAAAACATCTGTTAAATTAATATTGTCTATTTGTTTTGAATTATGCTTTCAATCTATTATTCGTATTCAATTGCAAATGTTGCTTTTATGCAAAAGAACCACAGAAGCCTTTTCTTTGGAATAAGCCTGCATCTATACATTGCATTCTGTGGTATGATTTGCGAGTACGGTTGTGTACTCACGCTTGTTGTAAAACTTGCGTCCAAACCTACAGAAGTGGAGGAGTCTACGCCTGCTTTCGAGGAGGAGTTCGTTGAAGGCTGATCGTTCGTTAAGGTCGGATCCCGATTGGTTGCCCGTGGTGAATTGGTGGGATCTCTGTTTGGAGTTTTTCCGTTCATTCTTTGCTTTATTTCCTGTTAGCCCTGCGTGGCTTAATAAGTGTAAACTCGACCATAAGGTCAAAACCCTTATTTGTTATTCAAACTAATCGTTTACTTTATTTATCGCTTGTGTGGATCGATATTTACCGTGTTACCCCTGTGTGCACTAGCGTGATCCCGGACTAGTGCAAGGTATACAGAGGGTTCCGAATCGTAATGCGGGTCCCGACTGCAGGTGGTATCGAGCCATCCGTATGTAGGTCTTGACCTTAGTAGATTGGCCGTCTTTAGAGTGTCCAAACTATTTTCTAAAAAAATTAACTTGCAAGGTTAATTGATTGCTTAACTTTCCTCATATCTCTCTCGCCTCAACTTTTGCTATAATCTCTTCTCTCCCATTGTTTTAAAGTTGCTCTTACCTGTTAAATCTGCTTGACAGATGCCTCGCCGTGAGCTATGGTGAGCGCACCGGAGGTTATGCGGCCGAGCTTTGGAAGTCTGTTGCGAGTTCTTGGAGGTTTTGATCGTCCGTATGACGTCGGCAAGCCCCGGGCGGTGAATGGACAACTGCGGAGTGATTTGTCGCTGACGATCGCGGGAGGAGCGACAAAGGCGAGCCAACCTTCGCGCGTCTCGTGAGGAAGATCACTTGGTGGAAGGTATCCAGAGTCGTCGCGCTTGGCCATGCTACGTATTCGCAACATCTACGCACGGAGCTTCAAGACACCGTCTTCCGTTACCATCCCCGAAGTGCGGTGTGGACTTGCCAAAGACGCTACTACCGTCCACGAAGAGAGAGCAACGCTTCTGATCGTACACCTCGCCCGATTCGTGGCCGCCAGAGGAAGCTTTGGAGAGGACTATCACGGAGTTGGATCATGTCTATGAAGCCTTGCGAGAGAGTCAAGAGAAGGTCGCCACTGCAAGAGATCCTCTCACGACCAAGTTCCCGAAGAAGAGGAAGACCGAGGAGGATCTGAAGAAGATCCGGAGGAAGGCCAGTTGAGCCGAAGAAGAAGCAGAGCGGAGGAGCCACCGGTGAGCGCTTGCAGGAAAGCCTGTTCTCGCTGCGATTCTAGGGCATCGAGGATCGGTTTGCCAAGATGCCGGCCACTTCCGAGTCCACACGTCGAGAGCGTCGCGCGGTTGTGGAGGCTTTCTCGAGTAGTTGGTCTTAGTTCCGTTTTCAGTTTAGCTTGATTTGATTTAGTGAGTCGCCCTTTAGGCGGTAGCTTTGTGTGCTTAGGTCGTTGTTTCTTTTTATGTAGTATGAGTGCAAAGGCCCTTGGGCATTTGTTGCAGACCATGCTAAGACCCTAAGTAATAAAGGTATTTCATTTGAGTTTCTTGATACGTGTTTTGTTGGGTTTAACCTACCCCACGCCTAGTTCTCAACTTATCTTGTGCTTGCTACCTTATCTAACCTATGGGCTTAGCGGATGGTTCAAACTCGTCGATCTGCTGCAAGTGGTTCCGGTACCCTAGCACCGAGAGGCAATGAGCAACCAGTTGTAGGAAGCGTTCCGCCATAAGCACCCCAATTGACTTGCAAAACTTTGGAGCTTTCATGGCAGCCAGGACTCGGTGATGAATACGATGATGACTCGGATGCAAGCCATGCACAACTGAACAACAACAACCACAATCACCAAGATGGAGCCCAGTGCTCATGGTCACCATGGACCATCAAACTTGCGAAATTCATGAGGACTCGTCCACCCACATTTTTCGGACACGTTTCTCGGTGGAAGCGGATGATTGGCTCGGGGTTATCGAAGGAAGCCGCCGATCACCCGGTCTGGCGATCGTGAAAAGGTTACGTATGCCACTCACGGATGGAAGGCACCGCTGCTGAATGGTGGGAGAACTTACGTGCCGCTCATGAGGCGCCACAGGATATCACACAGGAGGAATTTTCGCGGCATTTCGCCAATATCATGTGCGAAGGCATTATCGATCCAAGAAGGATGAGTTCCGCGCTCTCAAGCAAAGGAGCTATGTCGATGTCCGACTACCTCAACAAGTTTTCTCGGCTAGCTCGCTATGCGTGAGAAGATGTAGCCACGACAAGGCTCGCCGTCAGTCGTTTCTGAAGGGCTAAACACTGATCGCAAGTCGGTTTGATCGCCCATACTTTTCACGATTTCGGAGCTGGTCAATAAAGCCTTTGTTCTAGAGGACAAACGCAAGGAAGCGGAGGATAGCAGAAACGCCGGATGGCTCGGCAAGGGAACCATCAATCACAAAGAGAGGCAAGAAACGGTGCAAAGACAGTTCAGCGAGTTTCACACGGACTTCATTGAACACCGCACCAACTTCAACACCCGCCCACCGCCGAACTTCCGCAACCCGCACTGTCAACCCTAATCCAGAAGCAACCAGCGAGCGTGCAAAGGTCCATTACGCTGTCGTCAGCCGGGACATTTTGCCAACCAGTGTCCGCAAAGGGGAACAATCACTCCAGTACGCTTCAACCTTGGAGCTACGCCATCCAAGACACCAGCGCCAGGCATCAATCAAGGAGCGTCACAAGTTGCTGGTCAAGCCGGAGGAGCCCCACAGTCTGTGATCAGAGGCCGTGTCAACCACGTCACCCTGGAAGGAGCCCAGGAATCACCGGACGTCGTACTGGGTAAGTTTCTGGTTAACTCAGTACCTGCATCAGTTTTGTTTGATTCTGGAGCTTCGCATTCGTTTGTTTCTGGAATGTTTGCAACCAAAAATAAATTGGAAGTTATGCAACTTAAGCATACTCTGTTAGTCCAGTCGCCTGGAGCAGAGCTAAGTACTAGAGTGGGATGTTTAGGAGCTAAGTTACTCATAGCTGGAGTTGAGTTTCTAGCCAACCTAATAGTCCTAGATACCCAAACCCTAGATGTCATTCTCGGCATGGATTGGTTATCCAAGCATAAAGCTGTGCTAGATTGTGGCGAAGAGCGTGCTGATGAGGACGCCAAAGGAAACAAGGTAGAGTTTCTAGCCACCTCGATTCGTGATGGACATTTGCTAGTAAGCGATCGAAGACCTCGCCTAGAAGAAGTGCCAGTGGTCAGTGAATATCCAGATGTGTTTCCGGAAGAATTACCAGGAATGCCACCGGATCGTGACATTGAGTTTGTCATCGACCTAGTGCCAGGGACAGCACCAATTTCAAAGAGACCTTATCGGATGCCGGTAGATGAATTGGTAGAGATGAAGAAGCGGATAGAAGAACTTCTTGAGAAAGGTTTCGTGAGACCTAGTTAAATCGCCATGGGAGCGCCGGTGTTGTTTGTCAAGAAGAAAGATGGAAGTATGAGGATGTGTATTGACTACCGTTCTCTCAACGAAGTTACCATCAAGAACAAGTACCACTACCCGGATTGATGATCTGTTTGATCGGATGAAAGGAGCGAGTGTTTTCAAAGATCGACTGCGATCGGGCTACCACCGACTAAAGATTTGTCCTAAGGATATCCGAAACCGCTTTCTCAACACAGTGACGGACATTATGAGTTCTTAGTCATGTCTTTTAGTCCGACTAATGCCCTGCCTATTTCATGAACATGATGAATAAAGTATTCATGGAATATTTGGACAAGTTCGTAGTTGTGTTCATTGATGATATTCTAGTGTACTCCAAGTCGGAGGAAGAACACGCAGAACATTTAAGGATAATATTGGGAAAACTCAGAGAACATCGGTTGTATGCCAAGTTCGGTAAGTGTGATTTTGGAAGAAGGAAGTGGATTTCCTTGGTCACGTGATGACAAAGTGAGGAGTAGCAGATTGACCCGGTAAAGTTAAAGCGATACTACATTGGGAGCAGCCCAAACCGTGACTCGATTCGCGCTTTCTTGGGAATGGCGAGTTATTACCGCGTTTCATCGAAGGATTCTCATCGATTGCTAAGCCCTTACGCAATTGTTGAAGAAGGAGAAAAGTTCACTTGGACTCACTGTGAAGAAAGTTTTCAAGAAGCGAAGAAGCGTTTGACTTCACCCGAAGATCGATTTTGCGGATATTCGCAAGGATTTCGATATCTATTGTGATGCTTCGCGTCAAGGATTAGGATGCGTCGATGCAGAAGGAAGAGCGCCGCTATGCATCAAGGCAATTGAGACCTCACGAAGAGAATTACCCTACTCATGATGCGGAATTATTTGCCGTAGTGCATGCTCTAAAGATTTGGCGTCATTACCTCATCGGTAATCGCTGTGAAGTCTACACAGATCATAAGAGTCTGAACTACATTTTCACCCATTCAGATTTGAATATGAGACAGAGAAGATGGTTGGAATTGATCAAGGATTATAATCTTGGAATCCACTACCATCCGGAAAAGCCAACGTAGTTGCGACGCTTTAAGTCGTAAGAGTTACCGCAATACTTTGGAAGTAAAGGAAAGTTGCCGTAACTTTATGAAGAATTTCAAAAGCTAAAGCTAGAAGTTGTGTCTGAAGGATTTGTAGCCAATTTGGAAGTACAGATCTACTCGGAGAAGCGATTCGTGAAGCACAACCAAAGGATCCGTGTTGTCGGACATCAAGGTCAAAATGGCGTGGGCAAATTCAAAGATTTCACCAGGGGATGATCAAGACATACTACGGATTAATGGTCGAATCGTGTACCGGATATAGATGGTGCGAGACAGTTAATCTTAAAGGAAGCCCATGACTCAAAGTATTCGATTCACCCCGAAGTACCAAGATGTACCAGATGTGAAAACTAAATTTTGGTGGCCAAATTTGAGCGAGAAGTCACGAGTTCGTTGCCTTGTGCGACACCGCGAGAAAGTGAAGGCGAACACGAGAGAAAGCGGGTTTGCTGCAACCGCCAAGATTCCAGTGGAAGTGGGAAGAAATCGGTATGGATTTCATCACCGGTTTACCCAAGACCCAATCAGTTACGATTCAACTGGGTAATAGTCGATCGTTTGACCAAGGTCGCCCATTTCTTGCCATCAAAACCACATACTCGGAGATCGCCTTGCGAATTGTACATGGCTAGAATTGTCGGTTTGCATGGTGTGCCCAAGAAGATAGTATCGGATCGAGGATCTCGGTTCACCTCTTTTTGGCAAAGCTTGCATGAGGCATTGGGTACCCATCGAATTTAAGATGCGCGTATCATCCACGCATGGATGGGCGCATGAAAGAGTCAATCGATATTGGAGGATATGCCGAGAGCTTGTGCTCTAGCAAATGCTACCCGATGGGATAAAAGTTTGCCGATGCGAGTTTTCATACAACAACGATTATCAAGCGATCTACAAATGTCACCATTTGAAGCTTTGTACTACCGCGCTGCAGTAACCCCGTTGAATTGGTCGAGACGGTGAACGATCGCATTCGGTCCGACATCATTCGAAGCGTAAGAGCAAGTGGCCATGATCGAGAAAGATTAAAGATAGCTCATCCAGCGAAGAGCTACGGCGATAATCGTCGCCGTGATCTCGATTTTGAACCCAAGATTTCGTTTATCTTGAGTGACTCCGCTTCGAGGTGTCAAAAGGTTCCATGCCGAGGAAGCTTGCCCTAGGTATGTTGGTCCGTTCAAGATTTTGGAACGCCGTGGAGAAGTTGCTTACCAATTGGAGCTACGCGATCGTTAGCGGAGTGCATGGCGTCTTTCATGTCTCGCAGATTGAAGAAGTGTCTTCGTGTGCGTAAGAGCAAGCCCCGCTTGAATCAATTGATCAAGGAGGATCTTACCTACAAGGAGCAGCGGTCGAGGATTTTGGATGTCGCGAGCGCCTCACGAAGCAAGACTGCTCGTTTTGCAAGGTCCGGTGGAGCAACCACTCGAGAAGGAGAAGCAACGTGGGAACGTGAAGAAGAGCCGTGGCCGAGTTCCCTAGCCTTTTCTCTAGCTAGCTTTGAATCTCTGGGTCGAGATTCCTTTAAGGGGAGGTTTGTAACATCCCAATTTTCGAGCCTTAAAAATCCTTTGAATAGTTAGCGGGAAAAATTCACCAATTGGATTTATTTGAATTTAATTCAAAAGCTTAATATTGGACTTTGCAATCAAAAACATTTAATGTGAATAATCCCAACATGAACATTAGCCAAAACTATTTTATTTGGGTTCTATGTGCTCGATATATTTTCTAGATTTTTCTAGAATTTTTCTGAGTTCATTTGCTATTTTCTATTGCCCATTTGAATTTCTGGTATTTTCTAAATTAGAAAAACTATTAAAATCTCGGAAATCCCTTCGGGCCGAATCTTCCTTCGATCCGGCCCATTCCCTCTCTGTTCGGCCCATTCGCGCTGCCAGCCTCGCCGCGCTGGGCGCACCGCCTCCGTGACGGGTGGGCCCGCTTGCCGATCTACCGCGCGCGCACTTCCGCTCTCTCGCGCCAGTGGCCCGCCGAGGTCGTCGTCTCGCGTCGTCGTCTTCCTCGCGCCCGAGTCCGAGTCGGCGCCGTCCGCCATTGGAACTTCTAGGAGCCTCGTCCGACAACGAGCTTTCCTATCTAAAAACCTCAGGATTTCGTTACCAAACTTCATCTCCTATCTTCCCGCACCCGTATCTACCCTCAATCGAGATCGAGCGGACTCTATCCTATTTTCATTTGAAACCGCAGGAAATCCCAAATTAGGATTCCTTATCCCGTGCGTCGGGGCCCTATAAAAGGCACCCGGGTTCGCCCTCTCGATCGCAACTCGAGCCGCCACCTCGTCCCTCCAGAGCCCTAGCACGCCGCCATTCGAAGTTTTGGGCCGGCCTCTCTTCGCCGCCGTCGTTTTGCGCCGCCGCCGTCGTCGCCGCCGCCGTCGTGGGGCACACCATCGTGTTCGGCGCCACGAGGTCTACCTCGAGCCCTTCGCCGCCGCCGAGAGCCACCGGAGTCCCCGTCCGACAACACTCGAAACACCTCCGGCGCTTAAACCTCGTCGCCGGCCACCTCCATCGTTCCCGACCACCTAGCCCTACCTCATCAGGTTCGCAATAGCAAGAGCTACACGTTGGTACCACTCACCGCCGGGCGAGCCGCCGTTCGCCGGGACCCTTGGTTCCCGAGCCGCCGTCGCTGTCGGGTCCGACGTGGACGCCACCTCACCTGCCACCTCAGCTTGCGTGCCGACGTGTCGCATGCGTGGCGCCGTGTCGCCAGCACGCGTGTACGCCGCGGTGCGGCCCACCGAACCCTAGATCCGATCGGCATGGACTTGGTTCACGGTGCATCGAGCCACCGACATGTGGGTCCCACTGTCGGACCAATTTTCATCCCGTCCGACGCGTCCTCACCGACGCCAAGATCGCGCAATAATCCGATTTTTCTTTTAAAGAATAATTCGGAAATTCGAAATTCCAATTTAGGGTTTATTCTAGATTTCCAATCTTCCAAAGCTCATAACTTTTGCATCCTAACTCCGATTGAGCCCATTCAAATTTCTAAATTTGTCTAAATTCAAGATCTAGCTATCTGAGATTTTTATTTAATTTTTGGAGTTTGTTTTGCCTCTGTTATTTATTTGTTTTGTTTGTTTTGTTTCGTTTTGTAGTAGACGTCGATTCGTCGGGAATTTTGTGGAAGAAGGAGCACCCCAAGACCAAGATCAGTACACGACCTTTTCCAAGGCAAGTCATACCTTTGATCATCTTGAACCCAGTTTCAAATTACTTTGTGTTAAATTATTGCATTATAGTTTAATTATTTATTTAAATGTTTTGGGCATAGTTATTATCCAAATTGTTATCACACCTTGGCCTTGTATGTCATATATCCTTGTCACCCTAGAATGGTTATGAGTTGGTAATATTGTAGCACCAACGTGGGTTGGTTAGATCTGAGTATAATTGCTTAGCCATGTTACGAATCATCATCTCATGTGAGTCGCAAATATTAAATATGACTAAGTGTCTATGGCGTGTGTAAAACTGTGTGCTATGTGTTATTACTTCGTGATGGCATGTGTTGCACTAAAACCAATCGGGTGGTAAAGGATTTGGACCGAGGCAAGTGGTGGAAAGCTGTGTGACATGGTGGACTATGTGATGGGTATGATAATCTGTGTGGCTTAGTTAGAACATGGAAGTCTTGCCTTGGTCAATTAAGGACTTAACTTTGTGCGCCATTGAATCGGCCTTCTTGTGCGACCACATGCCCGGTATGGGACGGGCCTAACTTAGTAAGTTATGGATTCTCGGCATTGATGTTCGGTGGTAGGTTAGGCTTTGTGATAGGGTGGAGGTGTGACTACTTGGTGGTTGCATCACGGAGGATTCGTCGTCCCCGTCCAGCGGTGTGTGTTATGCATGGGCTATGTGATATGTATAACGGTTTGTAAGCACACCGGGAATGTCAATGTTGGAGATGAAGTTTCGAACTGTTTTGTTATGATTGGTGCTAGCTACATGGTTATATCGTGTGGGTAAAGTGTACAACCTCTGCAGAGTGTTAAACAATCTATTCGAATAAGCGTCATGGTCATGGACATGCTCGGTGATTTCACACGAGGGTAGTTTTCATAAAATGTGGGAATGGGAGCTGTGTGATCTCAATCATATGGCTATGTGAAAGAATCTGTTTATTGTGTGTCTTTGTGAAAACATCATTAAATTAATATTGTCTATTTGTTTTGAATTATGCTTTCAATCTATTATTCGTATTCAATTGCAAATGTTGCTTTTATGCAAAAGAACCACAGAAGCCTTTTCTTTGGAATAAGCCTGCATCTATACATTGCATTCTGTGGTATGATTTGCGAGCACGGTTGTGTACTCACGCTTGTTGTAAAACTTGCGTCCAAACCTACAGAAGTGGAGGAGTCTACGCCTGCTTTCGAGGAGGAGTTCGTTGAAGGCTGATCGTTCGTTAAGGTCTGGATCCCAGTTGGTTGCCTGTGGTGAATTGGTGGGATCTACGTTTGGAGTTTTTCCGTTCACGCCGCTTTATTTCCTGTTAGCCCTGCGTGGTTTAATAAGTGTAAACTCGACCATAAGGTCAAAACCCTTATTTGTTATTCAAACTAATCGTTTACTTTATTTATCGCTTGTGTGGATCGATATTTACCGTGTTAACCCCTGTGTGCACTAGCGTGATCCCGACTAGTGCAAGATATACGAGGGTTCCGTAATCGTACTCAGGTCCCGGCGATTACCCTTTGGTATGTCGTAAAGTTAGCCAACATGTCGAGGCTAGTCAAAGTACTCCTATCACTGAGAATTCAGATAAGGGATCTCCCAGGACCCAATTAGGATATAATTTCTTGAAGGGTGGTTGTTGATCATTTGACAGAAATTTGTTGCTTTATTCCTGTCAATATCACCGAGTTTGGAGACTGTCTAGCAGAGTGGTATACGATAGAGGTTGTATACGACAGAGATGGTATTCGTCAGCATGGGTGCGATGTCGATCTAGAGATGGTCAATTTGCACGACATGTCAGAGAAGTTAGTATCAGACCAAGGATCCCAGCTTATCTTGTATTAGCAACAGAGTCTGTATGATGCTTGGACAGTCATTTCAGTTCAGTATTGGGTATCACCCTGAATCAACAGACAGATTGAAAAGGATTAATGAGTTATGCCTTAACTCATAGTACCAAGTCGAGCAAGTAAGTGTTTTGTGCAGATTTCCCCTACAACACTAGTTGTCAGCCAGTTGAAGTTGTCACCCTCTGAAGTTCACAGTGGTTGATTGTGTAAGTCATCGCTCAACTAGGGGCAGATGAATTTACAGAGTATCTGGATGCTGCATTAATCGTGAAGCAGAAGACCAAGGGTCCTTAATCTTAAATAGAATTTAAGTAGTAGTGTTCAAGAGGAAAAGCTACTTAACATTATACGATTTTCACCTTCGGCCATGTCTATCTTCGTAATACTGTTGAAGTTACGTATAAGAATTGTATGTGAGTTGACAGAAATGTGTCGCTTAGTTCGATTCGAAGCGCGAAGAAGAGATAGTTCGCCAACCCGAGTTGCGATCAACAAGAAGATTTCCTCCACTCCGAAGTGCCTTCAAGCATCGATCAAGCGACCTGAGAAGCAATCAAGTTTCAAGATGCCTTCCAGCCAAGAGCCAGTTTGTCAAGTTTTCAGTGAAGCGAGAAGTTTGGTAATAAGCAATGTGGTTGTTCTGTAAGTGTTCAGAAGAGCGATTCGGTCAAAGTCAAGCAATTTGAAAGTAACAAGTGAACCCGAAGGCTGAGTTCCTTATCCTATTCTATAGCCGGCCTGAATCTCGGGGACGAGATTCCTTTAAGGGGGGAGGTTTATAACGTCCCAAAATTTGGCTTTTCAAAAATCTTTTGAGTAGTTTAGGTCCCTGGAAAATTTCACCAATTTTATTTGAATTAATAAAGCTTAATTGGGAATTTTCTAAATTAAAAATATTTAATTTGACTAATATAAACATTAATTAAATAAAATTTTGTGTTATTTGGCTTCCTTGTCCTTCAAGGAATTTTTGGATATTTTCTGAGATTTTTTTGGATTTGTTTGCTATTTATTTGACCTCCTTGATTTTTGGGATTTCTTTTAAATCCGAAAATCCGATTTTCTCTCTCCGTCAGGTCGCAATGAATGCGATTTCATCGCTCATCATCGTTTCCAACCGAACGATGAGTGCGTTCTTGCACGCAAGAACAAAGAAATTTCCAAATTCAATATCTTCCTCTACTTGCATACAAAGCGAGCCGTTTGCGCCACGCGTCTGTGTTGATCCCCTCTTCCAATCATTGAATTGGTTTCTCCAAACGAATCTATTTTCGCCGCAATCTCCAAAAATCGAGCTCCAACCAAAGGTTTTCTCCGAACTACGGCTTCATTCGACGCCCTCGGCCGAACCGCTCGCGGTGTCGGGACCCAAAATGCAGTCTGGACCCTCTCGTATTCTCGTGACTAGTCCAGATCACGCTAGTGCACACAAGCGGTAACATAGATGAATATCAATCCACACAAGCGAAATATAACATAAACGAAT
This sequence comes from Ampelocalamus luodianensis, assembly GCA_036346255.1. Lineage (NCBI taxonomy): Eukaryota > Viridiplantae > Streptophyta > Magnoliopsida > Poales > Poaceae > Ampelocalamus > Ampelocalamus luodianensis. The sequence continues at coordinate 35,473 of JAYEVH010000170.1, forward strand.
AGTTTGAGTAACAACTTAGAGTTTTGACCTTAAGGTCGGGGTTACAACTTATTAAGCCACGCAGGCTAACACTAAAGAAATACCGGTGGAACGAAATAAACTCGCAAACTCCAATCAAGACACCACGTGCAACCGATTGGGATCAAGACCTAGCAATCAACCTTCTTCCACAAACTCCTCCTCGAAAGCAGGCGAAGACTCCTCCACTTCTGTAGGTTTGGGTGCAAGTTTTACAACAAGCGTGAGTACACAACCGCACTGCAAATCATACCACGTAATGTAATATATAGATGCAGCTTATTCCAAAGGAATGGCTTCGTGGTTATTTTGCGTAAATGCAACATTTGCAATTGAATATGAATAATAGATTGAAAACATAATTCAAAACAAATAGACAATATTAATTTAACAGTTGTTTTCACAAAGACACACAGCTAAACTGATTGATTCACACAGCCATATGATTGAGATCACACAGCTCCCAATCCCACATTTTATGAACACTACCCCTTATGTGAAATCCCCGAGCGTTGTCCATGACCGAGGACGCGGCTATTCGAATAGATTGATTAACACTCTGCAGAGGTTTGTACACTTTACCCACACGATACAACTAGTGTAGCTAGCACTAATCGTAACATAACAGTTCAGCAACTTCGTCTCAACATTGACGTTCTTATTCACACAGTCCCATATCACAAAGCTTAACCTATACACTGAACCCCAATGTTGAAACTCCAGAACCTACTAAGGTAGGCTGTCACTGACATGTGGTCGACAAGATAGCTCACTCAATGGCGCACAAAGTTAAGTCCTTAATTGACCAAGGCAAGACTTCCGCTTTTCTAACTAAACCACACGGATAAATCCCAATCACAAAGCCACCGGTTCACACAAGATTCACCACTTGCCTCGCCTAAATCTTTTACCACCCGGTTGGTTTAGTGCAACACATGCCATCACGAGTAATAGCACACAAAGACACACGGCTTTATCACACAGTTCCATAATCACTTAGTCAATTTCATAATTTCACTCACATGAGATGATGACTCGTAGCATGGCTAAGCAATTCTAGTCGGTCTAACCAACCATGTTGGCAATATGTTAATACCAACTAAATAATAAACCAATCTAGGCGACAAAGGATTAAGGTATACAAGTAGGCAAGGTGAACATACAGATTGGATCAATAACTAGCCCAAAACAGATTAAACACATAATTAAAGTAAATGCAATAATTCAACACAATATAATTTGGAAAACTGGGATTCAATATGATCAAAGGTATGACTTGCCTTGGAATAGGTCTATGTACTGGTCTTGAACTTGGTTGAAGCCTTCTTCGACTAAAACCCCAAGTATCGACGTCTCACGCACAAACGAAGCAAAACAGCCAAAACAAATAAATAACAGAGGCAAAACAAACTCCAAAAATTAAATAAAAATAATAATTAGGTAGATCTCGAATTTAGACAAATTTAGAAATTTGAATGGGCTCAATCGAGTTAGGATGCAAAAGTTATGGCCTTTGAAGATTGAAAATACATAAAATCTTTGAAAATCGATTTCATGAATTTCCAAATATTCTCCTAAAGGAAAATCAGATTATTGCGCAAGGTGACGCCACGAGGAATTTCGGAAAAAGAAATAATAAAAGAAATCTCTGACATGTGGGACCCACATGCCAGAGGCTAGGCTCACGGTGGACTAGGTCCACCGAGCCTCGGGACTCGGGGTCCGGTAGACTGCCGCGCGGGCGCACACGTGGACGCTGACTGGGCGCCACCTGGCTGCCACGCGAGCACGGGGCTGACGCTGGCACCGACGTGGATGACGACAAGACGGCGGCGGCTCTGGACCGTACGGCAACGGCGACTGGCGGCGCTCCGGCGAGGTCCGATGGTACCAGATTGAAGCCCATGTTACTGCGAACACGATGGTGCACTCACGAGCGGCGGAGACACCCGAAGATGGCCGGCGGCGAGGGTTGAGCGGCGGAGGGCTTCGGCTTTTGTCGGACGGGAGTTCCGGCGAGGTTTTGGCGACGACGAAGGGTCCTTAAGGTAGCCCTGGCGTCACTGATCTCGGTGGTGCACTCGGCGACGACGCGGCGGCACCGACGGCGGCGAAAAAGGCGAAGAACAGAACGGCGGCGGAAACCCTAGAACTCCAATTGCGGCGGCGCTAAGGCTCGGAAGGAGATGAGGGTGGCGGCTCTGGGTTGCGGAGGTCCGTGCGAAGCTCGGGGGCTATTTATAGGGGCTGGGGTGCCCGGGATAAGGAATCCCTAAATTGGGGATTTCTCGGTTGAAAACGAAAACGGAGATAGAGTCCGTTTCGGTCCCGATTGAGGGCAGATACGGGCGCGGGAAGATTAGAGATAGAGTTTGGCAAAGAAATCCGGAGGTTTTTAGTTAGGAAAGTCCGTTGTCGGACTATTCTTCTAGAAGACGGCAATGGCGAGCGGCTCCGACTCGGACGCGGAGAAGAAGGCGCGACGAAGACGACGACCTTTGCCGCCCACAGCGGCGAGAGGGCGCGAGAAGCGCGCGGCGATTTGATCTCGAGCGCCCGATCTTGATCCAACGGCCCACAATCACGAGACGATCGAACCTCCGTTATCTCACTCGCATCTAGCCGCCCAAACTGATCGAAGCGGTGGGAGCGAGCAGCGCGAGAGAGAGAGAGGGGTCGACAGCGGGTCCACTGTCGGTGGGAGGACACTGCTTGTGGCACTGGCCGAGTGGGTGGGTGGCGAGCGGGAATAGGAGTTGGGCCGGAGAGATTCGGCCCGAGGAGATTTCTGAAGTTTTTAATAGATTTTCTATTTTAGAAAATACCAGAAATTCAAATAGGCAATAGAAAATAGCAAATGAACTCAGAAAAATTCTAGAAAAATCTAGAAAATATATCTGAGCACATAGAACCCAAATAAAATAGTTTTGTCTATTGTTCATGTTGGGATTATTCACATTAAATGTTTTTGATTATAAAGTCCAATATTAAGCTTTTGAATTAAATTCAAATAAAATCCAAATGGTGAATTTTCTTCCTACTAACTATTTAAAAGATTTTTAAGCTCTGAAAATTGGGATGTTACAGCGGCGTTGGCTTCGCGTCGTCGCGTTCTACATCATGGTTCCTTCCTCTTCGCCCGAAGATCACCGGAGCACCGTCGGCCATGTCAAGCCCTAAAGCCGAAACGTGTTCATCGCGTTCCTCGCTTCCTCGGTGAGTTTTTCCAAAATCCGACCGCGCTATCACGTCCGGGTCGTCGTTTCCTTTCCGTTTTGCCCCTTCGCCGCTGCTACGTTGCCTCCGGCCGCCGGCCATCATGTGCGCAAGAATCAACCTATGCACTGTTCATGTGTGAAGTTCAGTACGTGAGTTTTGGTTCGATTCGCTTCCTGTCTTCATTCTCAGATAATCCTCTTGGTTGGTTCTTTGTCCGATGAATAGGCCAAACATCATCTAAAGTTCCTTGTATTAATTATCTATTCTTTATTCATCGCTTTGTCATCCGGCGCTAATTCTTGCGAAATCTCGCACCTTCAGCCGACATGAACCGGCCTGGAGCTCCTATTCTATGGCTGCTAGCCATGTTTCTTCTCTCGTCTACCTTCTCTCATGTGTGAACCAAACATACACATCAAACATATTTCTTTATTTTTTTTGCTTTACCTTCTCAGTACCAAAAATCTTGTCATATCTTTGCTAGGGTAATGCATTCATGTGCATGCAACTAAGCTGGCGCCTTGCATCTTCTCTGGACCTACGTAAGCAACCCAGGTTCATTGGTATTTTTTTTCCTTTCCCTGATGAGTGGTCCCCACTTGTCATCCAAACAATTCAAGCCATACTACCTATATCTCTCTCACTTCCATGTGGACCCTTTGCCATCCATATATATATATATATATATATATATATATATATATATATATATATATATATATATATATCTTCCATGTAGACCCCACATGTCATCTTCCTAATTAAAACTCTAATATTTTCCCTCACTTACATGCGGGTCCCGTATGTGAGTCAATCTTGGTCAAACCCTATTCATGAGCTTGGTCCACCGTGGACTAGCATATCTCTGTGGACCTGGTCCATAGACCAGTGGCCCACATGTCAACCCCTAATCCTATTTTCGAGAATTAATTTAATTCTTGAAAATCCTTTTATCTTATTGGTCCCGCTTGTCACTCTCTCTACCTTATTTCTGGAATTATTTTAATTCTAGAAATCCATAAATACCTGTCGGTCCCACCTATCATATACTCGTTCTTTTTCTAAATATTTTCGGAATAGAATATTCTGAGAATATTCCGTAGAGTTTTTTCATCATTTCATGTGAATTCCAATCTTCCAAAAGCCATATCTTCTTCATCCGAATTCCGATTGAACCCATTCAAGTTTCTAAATTCATCTAAATTCAATATCTACCTTCCAGTACCATTCAATTTCAATTTGGAGTTTATTTGATTTGTTTTTTGAATTTAGTTTTGTTTTGCGCTTTCTTCTCGTTAGACGAAGTCCCTAATCGTCCAAGGAGTCAAGATCAAGCAAGTAGAAGATTGAAGATAAAATAAGATCATCATTGCTATAGCAAGGCAAGTTATACCTTTGATCATATTGAATCCCAGTTTTTAAAATTACTTTGATTTAAATTATTGCATTTACTTTAAGTAATTATTGAAATGCTTTTGGGTTTAGCTATTAATCCAATTTGTTATATCCACTTTGTCTATTGTATGTCATAGTCTTTTGTCACCCTAGATTGGTTCATATTTAGTTGGTGCTATGGTATTACCAACGTGGGTTGGTTAGTACGAGTAGATTGCTTAGCCATGCAACGAGTCATCATCATAACTCGAGTTGCAATTATAAATTTGACTATGTGATTATGGAACTTTGTGTAAAAGCGTGTGCTATGTGTTATTACTTCGTGATGGCATGTGTTGCACTAAAACCAACTGGTGGTAAAGGATTTGACCGAGGCAAGTGGTGGAGATCGTGTGACATGGTGGACTATGTGATGGGAATGATAATCTTTGTGACTTAGTTAGAAAATGGAAGTCTTGCCTTGGTCAATTAAGGACTTAACTTTGTGCGCCATTGAACCGAGCCTTCTTCCACGCGACCACATGTCCGATAAAACGGGCCTAACTTAGTAAGTTATGGATTCTCGGCATTGATGTTCGTGGATAGGTTAGGCTATATGATATGGGTACTATGTGAATAAGAATGTCAATGTTGAGAAGAAGTTCTGAACCGCTTTGTTATGATCGGTCGCGCCACACCGTTATATCGTGTGGGTAAAGTGTACAACCTCCGCAGAGTGTTAAACAATCTATTCGAATAGCGCGTCATGGTCATGGACAATGCTCGGGGATTTCACACGAGGGGTAGTTTTCATAAAACAATTGGGAAGGGACAGCTGTGTGATTTAAGTCATATGGCTGTGTGAAAGAATTTGATTAGGCTATGTATCTTTGTGGAAACAAATGTTAAATTAATATTGTTTATTTGTTTTGAATTATGCTTTCAATCTATTATTCGTATTCAATTGCAAATGTTGCATTTCTGCAAAATAACCACAGAAGCCATTTCCTTTGGAATAAGCCTGCATCTATACATTGCATTCTATGGTATGACTTGCGAGTACGGTTGTGTACTCACGCTTGTTGTAAAACTTGCGCCCAAACCTACAGAAATGGAGTAATCGTCGGTCAACAAGGTCTACTTCAAGGATCGAGAAGAACTAGGCCGCGCACCCCAGCCGATTGCCTGTGGGCATATGGATGGGCCTCACTGAAGTTATTCCGTTTCGTTCCGCTGCAGCTTCATCGAGCTATTCGCCTTCTGAGGCATTAATTGTAAGCTGTGACCTTAAGGTCTTTACTCTGATATTTATTGTTATTCGCCTACTTATTAGTCATCTTTGTATATGGAAATGATATTTCATCGATGTTGCCACTGTGTGCACTAGCGTGATCCTGGACTAGTGCGGTATACACAGAGGGTCCAGAATTGTATTTTTGGGTCCCGACAGTTGATGACCATGTTTCACAGGTCATAGACATGGAGATGTCAAACCAATAATGTGGACACATGTTTAGAACATGGGGTTGGACCGACCCAACATGAGACATAGCAATTATACTTATGGTTCTCTCTACACAATGTGTACGCCTTGTCCTTAGACCTAAGATTGTCGCATGTACTTGAGATGCGAATCGACCTACTTAGGGGCTATCAAACACTACTCAGAATCGGGTAGTTATAAAGGTAGCTTTGGGTTTGTCATGAAGCATTTGCGAGGCATGGTCATCAAGATGGGATTTGCCCCTCTCTACGAGAGAGATATCTGGGACCCTCGAGTGATCGGATCGTAAATGCATGGCCATGCTACTTAAGGTTAAGAGTTAACCTAGTAAGAGATTCCGGATCACAGGATCGAAAGAGTGGTCGCTTGGAGCTCGACCGAATATCGTGAGGCAAAGGGATTGGCATGTACATAACGTTGTGATGGTTAAATCGATATGATCTTTGTGTACGTTTAGGAGTTGGCACGCCTTGCTAGAGGCCGCTACCAACTATTGACCAAGTATGTGTACTCGCGTCATGTCTAAACATACGTGAACCCATAGGGCCACACACTTGTGGGTGAAGCCTAGTCGGATTGGATCCGATTAGATCGCATTGAGTCCTAATGGGCCTCTATTCGTAGAAGCCCATTGTAAGGACGTCTATAAAAGGAGGGCAGGGGCGCACAGGATTGAGAGATGCGTTTTTCGTGGCATCCTCAAACCCTATCCGCCACCCCTCCCACGCCCTAGTCGCTCGTGCGGATCTAGTAGTTTGGCGTGCGTCGCTTCCTCCCGTACGTGTGGATACCTTTGAAGGCGCTGCATCTATAGCGTTGGGACGAACCGCAAGAGAGGAGTTGTACGTGGGACGCCACGATGAGGACGAGGAAGTAGTACGACTACTCTGCCCCGACGTGTTGCATCAACTTCCGCACCTGCGCGTCTAGTGGTAAGACTGTGATCTATAACTGCAGTGATCTTAGTTTACGGGTAGAATTTTTAATTTGCACTAGTGTAGCCTACCCGTTTCCCTACACTCCCAGCCTTGACTGGCCAAATCCAGTTGTCATGTTTTGAATGATTGTTGTTAGGCAATTTAATGCCCACATGACAATGTATCTAAGCAAGGCTAAGCATGACACTTAAATACGGACTTATTAACTAGTGGGTAATCCATTAAGTCTGGGGTGACAAAGGATAGTGTCCAAGTTCAAGAATTGGAAGTTTATACACAATTATTATTAAGACATTAACTATGAGCTAGACCAATGTAGTTGTATAATTCATAGCAATGCAATTTCATAATTTAGAGCAACATAATCTGCCAAAAGTAGGTGCAATATGATCAAAGTATTGACTCGCCTTGGTCAAGGTGCTACTATTCTTGTTCTTGGTCTCCTCGAGGATCTTCGGGAGCTTTAGATTCTATATACGCAAAACAACCCAAAATTTCAAATAAGCACATAAGAATTGAAGTTGTAGTCGAAAACTCAAATGAACTCCAAATGGGGTGTTTTCAGTTTAGTCGAGTAGGTTCTATTAGGTTCCAAGTTGGTTGCTAATCCATATGGTCGAAGTAATCTGGTTGTATGAGTGGTGGACACTCAGTGATCGTAACTGAGTGGTTGGACTGAGTGGTTGAAACTCAATGGTCAAACTGAGTGGTCGAAACTCAGTGGTCGAATTGGGTGGTCGAACTGAGTGGTCGAAATGTGGTCGAGACAGTGATCGAAACTGATGTCGAGTTCTGTACATCGTTTCAAGTACTGTACATCGGCCGTGGTTTTCGACTAACTGGTCGGAAAGGTTTCGACCATCTAGTAGAAGGGATTTCGACTAACTGGTCGGAAAGGATTTCGACCACCTGGTTGAAAAGAGTCTTCGACTACATTCTAAGCGGAATGAGAGTCGACTACCCGGTCAAAAGAAGTTCGACTATGCATAGTCGAAGGAGATACAACTACGTGTAAGGACTACTCGATCACGTGGTTGAAAAACGATTCGACTATACGTAGCCGAAGGGGGGGGTCGACTACGCGTGGTCGGAAGAGGTACGACTGACTAGTTGGAAAGGGCCAACAAATACAAAAATAAAGATACGACTACTCGACATGGTCATAGGAAGGCTACGATTGCTCAATGTGGTCGTACGAAGGATACAAAAAGAATACGACTATCCAACGTGGTCGTAGGAAGGATGTGACTGCTCAATGTGGTCATAAGAAGGATACGACTGCTCAATGTGGTTGTATGAAGGCTATGACTACTCAATGTGGTCCAAAAAGGATTAAAGAAGAATCCGACTACCTGTAATCATAGGGAATACGACTAGGTGAAGGCGTAAGAGGTACGACTATGTGGTTGTAGAAAGATCGACTGTACGTAGTCGAAGGAGTTTCGACTACGTGGTCATAGAAGGTTCGGCTGTGCTTCTATGCAACTAGGGTGAGCACGAGTACTTGGTGACTACTAAGTACTTACCGGTATGACGCGGAGGCAATGAGTTAGCCAGAGCTGGGCTGGCAACTGTAGACGGCGACAGCGAGAGAAGCTCCGCCCTCTTGTTGTGGCCTGAGGAAGGGGAGTAGTCTTCAATCTTCAAGATAGCTCTAGGGAAGCAGGTAGATGGTCTCGAAGGGACATCTTGGAGTATTCCACACCGGCGCGGTCGATTCGACTGCTATGGCTATTCTAGTCGAAGGGGAGGAAGAGCGAGGTCAATGGCGTCTCCTGTGATCAAAGGGTGAAATCAAATAAGGTGGAAACACCTACTGGGTTATGGGATGGGAGCGGGCACACACACGCAGAAGGAGCCTTACCGATGGGTGCCAACGGTGACGGCGGCGATGTGGTGGCGGTCAGTCGAAATCGGAGCTCTCGCCCGTCGAGAGAGAGAGAGAGAGCAACATCCCAAAACTTGGTTTGTATTTCAAATGTATGAAAATGAGTAGAAATTAAAACTTTTTGTTGTATCTTGTTGTTATTTGAATTTTTTGGAAATTCTTTCAAAGGATTTGTTGAATACAAAAACTAAAAGCTTCAATTGACTAGAAGCATAAGCCTTCGAAAATTTTTAGGGAAATCTTGTGATCATCCTCTAGAAATATTTTTCCTATCTTCTAGAACTCCCTAGTGACTTCCCTGAAAAATTTCAAAATTTTTAGATTTTATTTACTATTTTAAATTGGCCAGTCAAACTAGTTAGTCCTATGTCAAACCCCGAAATCAAAGAATGGAATGAATTTTACAAAAAAATTCACTTCATGAAAAACTCTCGGAAATTTCTACAAGGTTATACTTAGAGTCAGTGACCTCCTTTAAAAATTTCAGAATTTTTAGAGCTTTGAAACTCTCTCTAGAAATTCACAAGCCATCTCAGCTATATTTTCAAAAATCAGCTTAGCTACTGTTTGGGTTTAGGTCGAACTCAAGTCAATTGGTTGAGCCCAACCATATTTGCGCTTGGGCTAGTCCAAACTAACACGAAGCGTTTTGGACCGCCCGATTTGGTATCAACCATCCGGATTGATTGTGCCATTCGAACCGTTTGAACGATCAATTCAATCAGGATCGTCAAATCTTAATCGGACCGTCCGCATTGCTTAGGAACGTTCGGACCACCGAATGCACCACTAGATCTAAACCGTCCATTTCCGATCGAATCATCCACAACGTCCCGACCCGGGCAAACTGACTTGACCCAACCAACTAAATGCACCGCGCCGCACCAAGCTACGACTCAGTGTGCTTTGAGCCACTGACGAGGAGGTCCCACTTGTCAGCTTCTTCTATCTCCTCCTGTTGGGCATGCAGAGCTTCTTCGCCACGTCGCCGTCGCATGCTGCGCCACCCCCATCAACGTCGTGAATCCACCACCCAAATTGACCACTCCGGATCCTTCTCAGTTTCACACTGCCTCCATTGCCGTCATCTCCCGGGGATAATACCCCCTCCAAACCCTCGCTTTTCCTCACTTCTCCTCTTTTCGACTGAGGAGAGGGAAGCTTGTTCTTGTTCATCTCTTGGGTAAGCTTGAAGCTTTGATGTCCCTCATGCTCACCGTTCCTTACTGTGTTCATTTTTGCTAATGCGTACCTTTGTTGTCGCTTGTAGCTTCTGGTGCGCCATCGAGCTCTCTACTGCTCTAGAGCACGCACCTACGGACATCCCTAACCCATCTTCATCTCCGATAGGTATTATCCTCAAGCTTGTGTGTCAAAACGTGTCTTAGGGTTTGAGATTCAAAACCCCTCAACCAATTTTGCCTTTGCACGGTAGGGCTTCGTGGAGTTGAAGGGATTCCATTTTTTTCGGCTGAAGAACAACCCCTTCATCTCTCACTTTGATCTGGTAAAGCATTTTCCAATTCCTTTCATTTTCCTAAGCTAAGTAGCACCCTTAAGCTATCCCGACACTCCTTGTCCAATCTTTTTCACTAGATCGACCCCTCCTCGTTGAACCGTGCCGCCGTCGTAACCTTCTACGTCATCGGCCAATCTCTGGTCATCTTCAACCTCGTCCAACCCTCAAGTAGCCTTACTTCGTCCATAGGAAGCTTTGGCACCTACTTTTTTGGAAGTTGTGGAGCTTCTACTCGTGCATGAATGTTCACCGTAGAACCACCGCCGCCCTTCTCTGGCTAGCCGCCATTACAGGCCGGCTCCGCCGTCGTCACCACCACCAATAGTTGCGTAGCACTATTAGGAACTCGTGCATGCCTTTGGCTCACGCCAGCGTGGACCACATTGCCGGCGGTGAGCTCGGGAATGAACTCGAGAGTGTTGCCGTACTCTAACTGGTACTTTAGCGATGCGGTTACGACAAATCTTAGTTAGTTAATAGCTAATCATTGCTTAGTAATTAATGGTTGTCTTAAAAAGTTGGTGTGTCACTGGCTTGTGGGCCCGTGCACAAAAATCTCAGTGTTTAATGCGTTGATTTCCGCACTGTGACATTGACGTGTTGGCCTATGGCCATTTGACCGAGCCAGCACTGACTAGGTCAGTTTTGACCACGATCCTACTGTCATTGACACGTGGGTCTAGCCTTTAAGTGCATAGTAACCCCTCTCTTTGAACCGTCCATTTTGAGATCAATGTTCTGGATCTCTTGGAACGTTCGGACCACCGTAATGTTCCCATCACTTTGAACCGTATGATTTGATCTCAACGGCCCAGATTGTTTTGGCTGTTCGGACCACTGAACGTAACCTCTCGTTTGGACCGTCCGATTAGATCTCAACTGTCCGAACGTTTCTCAGCACAGGGTTTAAGACCAGGTTTGTGCTGACTAGGTTTGCTTTGACCCGGCCCCACTGGTCAGTGAACGTGGCTAGGTTTAGGCTGGGTATAAAAGGGATTAAATGCTTTTATGGTTTCTAAAATACTTTATTTGTGTACAGTTATTTGCTTTAAACTTCAAAATAGCATAAGTATTTCATTTTAACTCCTTTTTGGATGATTCAATTTTTGTTAGGTTACATTTTTAGTGCACTTTATTTTGATATGTTTTTTAAGGCTTGTTACTGTTCCAGAATTATTTGTTAGTAGAATTACTTTCGGTTTAGCATTATTTTTGCAGTAAAAATTCATTTAACTTGAAAAATGCATAAGTATTCTCTGTAACTCCAAATAGAGTGAAATAAATTTTGTTGGATTCCTTTGTTATTGTAATTTATTGTAGAATAGGTTTTGAGCATGTTACTGCCTCTGAAAATCTTATTTTACACATGATTTGTGTACTACTTTCATAACTTTGAAAAAATTATAAGAAATTCATTTTTGCTCCAAATGAGGTGAATCAAATTTCATTGTTCATCTCATGTAGTGCTCTGTCTACCATAAAATTTTCATGTTTACCACCTTTCTGGAAATTTTTGCCAAAACTTTTAATTCGGGTGAACAGTAACTGAGATGATTTTTATAGCATTTTATCTAAACACTGATTTTGTTTTGGCTATAAATTTTGCATGCAACATCCAAATCAATTTATTTTTGTTGTTAAATTCATGCTCTACCTTATGTGTAAATTTCATGATTTTTGGATGATTTTGAATTTTTTAGTATTTTCGGTGTTATTCGTTCTTATTGTTCTTCTCGATTCTTTCGATAGGTTATGACGATTCTATTGAGTGCAAGAGTGATCCTCTGTAGCAAGTTGAATATCTCCAGCAAGGCAAGTAGATATTTTTCATTTGATCATATTGATCCCATTACTTTCAAATTTTAATATCTTGTTTGCAAAGGATATGTATGCATGCTCTATTTTGATGTTTAAATTATCGTTCGAGTAGTTGATCCTAAATAATTGCATAAACTGTAGGCAAATGTTTATCCTTTACCATTGAGGCCAGGTTTATATCCGCGGTGATGCAGAGCTCGATGGATGGGCTCTAGTCATTTTACTTGCAGTACGAATTGATGTCGCTTAGCAATGCTTAGAATGGTATAATGGAGATCATCGCCTTGGTGATGGTCAATATATCATCCCTCTAAATATTTGAGTCGGAGTGCTCATGTATGTATTGTATTTAAGAAAACTAAAAATGAAAATAAAATCATTTAGACTTGGGCACATTGGTAAGATGGTGTGCTTTTGGGTGTGTGTTTGGTGCCCGAGTCAACAAGGACCGAATTACTTGCGCCACCGCACCGAGAATTTTTGCGTGCAACCACATGAGGGACATATGGGACTCCTCTTGACTTAGTACTTTGGCGTGTGTTAGCTCCGAGTCGCAGGAGGGGGTTGTGTGTGTTGTGTATGAAAAGGAAATGTTCTGTGTTGTGTTGGGTGTGCGGGGGTGGGGTTCCTGTCAAGGTTCTCCACACTAAGGGCATCGGTAGCTATTCCTAGGCTATTCGATCTAGGCGTTGTCGATGACTCCGACACAACGTATGGGGTTTCCATTCCATACGGGCGGCTCGTAGTTAATACATATATTAGAAAACGTCTCGTGGGAATTAGTTGTGCCGGCATACCTAAGGAAGTGTGCTAAATAGCTTGGCAAAAAGGCGATCTGACATGTGGGTAAAGTTGTACACTCCTACAAGGTATAAACTATTCGAATAGCCTCGTCCTAGGTTATGGACACGCTTGGATACGGCCCGTAAGAATTAGACTATAACTTTTTCAATAAAACCTGATTTCGGGTGGCACGAATGGGTAATTCGTGCTATATTATGGTGGCTGTTGGGAAGTCACCTCTAGGATGTTATTTATACTTATAATTATTGTCTCATTGTTATTTAAACAAATAAAAACAGATTTGTTAAATTGCCTTCAATCTATTACATTATTGTAAATGAAAGATTGCTTTATACGTCAAATGAACCCTATAGCCTTCTCCTTTGATTCAGCTTGCATGTAGCTATGTATAGGCTTGTTACTTGTAAGTCTTGCGAGTATATTTTTGTACTCAGTTGCATTGCTTAATTGTTGCAAAGGAGGTTGACCCCCAAGGGGTTGATCAACGTGAGACCGACTTCGACTTTGACGACTAGCTTGGCGGCCCGGTCGATTGCCTTGTGGGTAAGGGCAAACCGGTTGGCTTTTGTTTATCGCCATCTTATGGCCTTTGCTTCCACTGCTACTTTAGTTATTTACCTTGTCTTTTGGTCGTTCGACCCCTTTTGTAATAACTCTATTATGTGTATGTCTTTTGGACTTGTACCATGTCGTATTCGATAATGTAATGACTTGTGTATGGAATGGATGCTACGTTTTGTGAAGGGGTATGTGTACCGCTATTCTGGGAGGTACATAATATCCCAAGAGTCAGGTTATTTGATTTGTAATGCTAGAACCAATGGATGGTTAAGTATTACGAGCCAAATACCCCGAGTGCTCTCACACAGAGAGAGAGAAGGCGGAGTTATCACTGTTGTGGCGAGGAAGGTGATGAAGTGGCTCGTAGTTGTTATACAAAAGCAGTGGGTAGTAACGTCCGAGAGCCTGCGATGCATTAGCATGGCTTGGAAACGGAGAGTAGTTGGTAATTTCATCTGGGTCGACGGTATAGCGTCGGCGACGTGATAGGTTGAGCAATGGCTATTAATGGCCGATCGACAGCACCTGCCAGTGCACCGAGTCTGGTTGGGGGGCAGCTGCCCTAGTCTTCGATCAAGGAGGGGTCTGGCTACACCGAGTTTGACAAGTAACCGGTCGGAGGAATAGGGAAAACATGGGGAAAGGAATAGGCTAGGGTTTTGGAGTTATTTACTTACTGTTGGTATTTCTATATCCTAGAGTTCTCTAATCCTTATGCCATTTACGCCGGCAAGAAAGTATGATGCACTCCAATTAAGACTCAAAAATACAATCAAGAAGAATGACATTAGTTATCACATAAAAAGTTTTAAAAATTCCGTATTTTTGCATTTATGGATTTTTGGGTTGTTACATTAGGAGATCTAATAACGCCGTGAAACTCTTGTCGGATCAACCATTGCCTGCCTTCAATTTTAGCAGTTCAAACACAAATGAAAACCTTGTGTATTCCAGCTTGTAGCCCGGGAATAAAGGTTTCCCCGAGTTCTCCATTAAGCCCTCGAATTCACCAAACTCTCTCACTATAGTTCCCTCCTGTATCGCGTATCATCTGATCCAGATTGTCATCGTGTGACCTACCCTCACCGAAAGCACAGTCCACATCTGGCATATTGTTGTCTCCCTTGACGATGTTACTATCTTCCGGTATAATCTACTCTTCACCGTGACTGGTCCAACATGTATACTCCTCTTTTAAATCCCTTTGAATCAAGTGCGCTTTGATCTACGCTGGGTTGGTAAACATTTTTAGATTATCGCAGTCAATGCATGGATAGTACATAAATTTTATCCCCTTTTCAGCATATCCAACTCGACATCTCTTCTAAAAGCAGACACGCAATCAATGTACTCTTCACACACACGGTTCTCAACGTACATCCACCATCGGTCCATCTACGCTACACACGTAATAAGTTACTGTTAAATTAGATTAATGAACGCAACTACTCTTCCTATTGACCAAAAATACTATAAATTGAATAGCGATTAACCTAGATTATAATGCATATAATTAGAAGCAAATACTTCAAGCACACTTCAAATCTGCAATATTTAATTCTTTCACCAAACACCCCAAAGCTGGCTACCTCCTTCAGCGCAGCTGCCACCTTCAAAGCAGATCTATCAGGGCGACCAGATAATTAATGCCGCATATCACAGATGGTTCTTGTTAAGAACCGTTTGTAATAAGTGTCACATACGGTTTTAAATACAAACCGTCTGTAATATTCTGAGATGTCACCGATGGAGTCTATGAATTATCATAGATGGTTTGTATTAAAAACCGTCTGTGATACTTATTACAAGCAGTTCTTAACAAGAACCGTCTGTGATATACACCATTAAATATCTAGTCGTTCCGATAGATCTATTTGTAGTGAGATCTGTCTCTGATATGCGAGTGCTTTGAAGGAGGCGAGTGCTTTGAAGGAGGCGGCCGACTTGTAGATCTATTTGTTCTTGGTCATCTAAGGTTAGTATTCCTTTTTATTTCTCATATGCAACTGTTTTGAAGAAGACGTCGAGTACGTCTAAGAAAGCAACCAAGCCCACCTCGGAACTTGATTTTTTTCGTGGGTCATCCACACAGCATGAGGTGACGAGATAGTAGAAACGGCCTACTTCATTGAACCTAACACACTGGAGCTCTCCTGGCAGCCATGCATCTTGAACTTGCAGGGGCTGGTTTTACACTAGAGTGTATGATTTGCTTTATTAGCATTGTTTGGAGTGTATGATTTGCTTTATTAGCATTGTTTGGAGTGTATGATTTGCTTCATTAGCATTCTCTAGTGGTATGACCAGCCCTTGCAAGTTCAAGAAGCATGGCTGCCAGGAGAGCTCCAGTGTGTCAGGTTCAATGAAGTAGCCTGTGGCTACTGTCTCATCCTCCTCATGCTGCATGGATGACCCCCCCCCCCCCGAAAAAATTCATGCTTCGCGGTGGTCTTGGTAGATTTCTTAGGCGTCCTCGTCATCTTCTTCAAAGCAGTGTGCCATATCACACACAGTTATTGTAAATAACCATCTGTGATAAGTATCATTAATGGTTTTAAAAACAAACGGTCTCTGATTATCCTATTATCACCGACGGTTATATTCTAGAACAGTCTGTGAAGTATCACAGATGGTTCTAATTAATAACCATCTATGATACATATACTCCGACCGAAGCACCAACAGAGCACCAAAAAACCAAAACTACAAGTCTCCTCACACTAGGATAAATCCAAGGCTGACTAAATTTCTACCTCCAATGGCATCAAAACAAATCCCTCCAATGCAAACTCAAAAGAGAAGAGAATGGATAGGGGGAGGTTAATTGGACCAGCGGCAGCGTCACCGTAGTTGCGGCACGATGATGACACTGCACAAGACACTCTTATCATAAGAGTGTCTTGTGTAGTGAACCATGGTGTCACAACTAGCAGCGACGGGGAGAAGGGTGGTGTCGGCGATGGGGTTGGGGAGAAGGCGTGACTCGGGTGGCAGCGTCGATGTCGGGGTCGGCGATGTTGAGGTCGAGGGCACTCGGGTGGGGAGGGGAATGGGGGAGAGTAAGGGCGCTAGGGAGTGATGAGTTAGGGTGCAAACCCTAGCGGGCTCCAACTAATAAATTGATATCACAGACAGTTCTATTATGGAACTGTCAGTGATACTTATCACTGACGGTTCCGTAATAGAATCGTCCATGATATGGTCTCATGTCACAAACGGTTCTATAATAGAACCGTCTGTGATATGGTCTCATATAATAGTAAGTCCACCTCCAAACTAGATTTTTTTTTTTCATTTTTGAATTTACATATGGCCAAACAGCGTGGCCACTCGCTTCTTACAATTATATCTGAAAATTTTCTAAAACTATATCTAAAACCACTAATTTTACATCAAGTAATTCAACATCTGTGCAAAGAACTTGGCAGACTCATGCCTAATCCTACAGTCGTCACTACAAAAGATGACATAGTCGTCCCACCCTTCCGTCACACCACAGCCGATGCTCGTGCACCGGTGGTTGTCCTTCGACAACGCCCACACCCAGCCTAGTGGCTCAGCCATCCTCTTCCACCACACCTCCTGGACCGCGTCCACAGCAAGCCTCCAGCACTACCTGCACTCTCGGTTGGTCCTCTTGGTCATCTCGCATCCACCGCTGGCCGGCTCACCCTCGATCTGGCTGATGTAGTGCTTCCCAATGTCGTGCGCCTCATTGGGCATGTAGAGGAGTAGGTTGAGCATGCAGGCCATGGCCTTGTGGCCAGCGACGACCGCTCGTTCAAGGCACACGAGGCCACGCTGCATGTCTTGGGTCATGAAGACAATCGCGAGGCCGATGATGAAGCATGCCTCTGGGTTACCGGCGCCGGCCAGGTGGTTCACGACGGCATGGTAGCGCTCATTGTCTAGGTACTTCATCACCACCTCCCGCTCCAGAGCCACGCGCCTCCCCACGGTGCCCTTCTTGGATGCCTTGTACATGGCATTGCAACTCCAATATATGTACATATATACAAAATTCAATATGCTAGAATAAATAGTAGTACATATTTTTGTTGGTATAAATACGTGCGTACGTGGCTCGTAGGCTGCAGAGGTCAGCCATGGGCTGAGGAGAGTTCGCGACCACGTGCTAACGATGTCGACGACAACATCGTGAGGAAGAGCGAAGGCGATCACCGACCTCCTCGCCTTGGTCCTCACTGTCATACTCCGTATGCTCACCATGGTGATCACTGCATACGTATTCAATGGTAACATGAGTAGAGCGATGTGGTCGGGATTCATCTTTCGGTAGCGGATGATCATTCTTATAAAATATGAAGTAACTTCCAACCGAAGCCAGAGACGAAGAGATGCATCATAACGTCGGCGTGCAAAACAAAGAGACGCATTGCGTGGGAGCCAAAACATTGAACATATCACATATGGTTCCAACTACAAATTATCTGTGATACATAATTATCACAGACGGTTCTAAATTAGAACTGTCTGCGATAGCAAATTTAATTCAGAACATAACACATAAACATATGGTACATAAACATGTATTACTTGTTTTTCACCGGTCAGTAATGCCATCATGTCATTATGCCAAGACCGTTTACATATATAGAAGACAGTAAATACAAATTCAACTTGTTTTTTTTTATTTTTGTATTTACATATATATAGCCAAATAGTGTGGCCAGTCGCTTCTTACAAAGATTAAAAAAAGTAGAAACCTAAATAATTTAAGTTTTCCTAGTGGCGGAGGTAGCATGCTATCTCCATCTTTAAAACTTTATAGGCGATGTCGTCGGCATCAGACGGTTCGGGATCATCAGTGGATGAAGCACGGAATGCATCCACCCACTGACGCGCTCGTTCGAGTGTCTCCCGAAGACCCTCCGACTGTTAAATCAAAAAGAATTGAACCCATAGGATCTCTTCCCTTGCTTGAGGGGTCTCAGCAAGTGTCGACGATCGAGTCGCCGTTCTTACAAAAAATAGAGGAAAATGGCACGAGATTTCCTGGGAGAGAATGGGACTGCTCTTTATTGATATGAACTAGCTATTACAGGGGGTGCATGCGACCAGGCGATGGACTAATCTCTAAGTAAACTGAGCATAATGCTTGTTATTCTAAGTGTTATGCCTCAATCTGATAGCGCTTGATCTTCTCCAATTGCCTTGCCTTCTGCCGTATGCGTCCTCCTTTAAGTAGTTGATGAAGCGATCGTAGTTACTCCTGGAAATGACGCCCGCTGTGAAACGTCGTGACTGTTCGGAGCAAGGCGGTGGTTGATGAAGTATCAACCGTTCAGCGGTTAAGTGTCTGAGAGACACTCAACCGTATGGTGGTTGTTTGTCAGTAACTTAGGATCACGTAACATCATGTGGCATGGAATATATGACATGTGTTCCATTGATCACACGGTAGAGAATATACCTGGAGTTACATCCAGATGCCAGTTCATAGCTTCTACGAGCAACTACTTGGTCAGAGGCTAGGTACGGGACCTTGTCTAACCAAGTTATCCCTCATGTAACCTCTGGAATCCTTAAGACTAATAAGGTCGTGAGCCTTAAGGGATACGATCATGAAGACGTATGGTCTTTCATTATGTATTAAAGAAATATATAGAGATTTTAATCCTCGTTAGCAAGGTCGACTCGGTTGCCCACCGCCTCTATTAAGCAGTCCAAGCGACAGCAAGCCTCCTAGAGACGTGCAACGTCGTTGTGGAGGGCCACGTTGATGACGAGGTTAACTCCTCAGAAGTGGGAGATCACTCAGAAGACGCAGCGGAGGAGGATGTCAAGACGGTGGAAGGTGGCCGTCACCTACTTTGGCAAATCCTCGGACGAAGGAATAAGGACACTATTGACCAGCGTACGGCCAGAGGGTGCTCGTACAGTATGGCCAGGTAGGCCATCAATGCTGGTGACATGGAAATAGAAGAAGGAGCCATTTCTGCTTTAGAGTATAGAGTGATGTGGGGATGATCATTTTTTATGGCGGATGATCATTTTTATAAAATAATGAATAAATTTGGCGCGTGAGACGAAGAGACTCATCGGGGAGCCGAAGCGGCATTGATGCGATAAAGAGATGCATTGGCAACAACGACGACGAAGAGGCTCATTGGGGAGCCGAAGTAGCATTATCAAAGATGGTTCATGTTGAAAACTGTCTGTGAAGTATCACAGACGATTCTAAACAAGAACTGTCGGTGATATTTGGTAATATCATAGACAGTTCTTGTTCAGAAACATCTATGATACTTCACAGACGGTTTTCAACATGAACCGTCTGTGATATTTGGTAATGTCACTGATGGTTCTTGTTCAGAACCATCTGTGATAATTCACATACGGTTTTCAACATGAATCGTCTTTGATATTACCTCTTTACAAACGGTTTTTAGCACAGCCAGTAACACAGATGGTCTCTAAAACAAAACCGTCTGTGATTGCATGTAATACAGACGGTTTTGGTCAATCGTGTGTGATGAGGCGCCAAGTATTAGCCTTTTTGTAGTAGTGATCTAAGGAACATAATAACATTTATTCTATAACTCATAAACATAGACGTGATACAATCATCTCTATAATTGCCTCTAGGGCATATCACCAACTTGACGAACTAGTGCATGCTGAAATCTAATCTTCCCTAGGGCAAAACGATCTACGAAACATACAACGACTAATCCAAGGTAAATTCTAGGGATTAACAGACGTTACCCTTGACGAACATGAATGATCATGAGAACTCATGAAAATCCTCCTCTTTTCCTTCCTTCCCCTTGCTCCTTCCCTCCTTGCTGGCTCCTTCCTTCTCCAGGCAGCAACCACCCAGGGCAGCAGGGGTAGGGCGACAGTTGGAGGTGGCAGCAAGGGGAGGCACGATAGTGGGTGGTGGTGTGGTAGGTTGGCACGGCAGTGGGGGTGGCTCTAGAGTTAGGGTTGCCACTCCCCCTTGGACCGTATATGGCGGCATCCCACCTTGGGCCAAGGTGTCGTGGGCCAGAAGCCCATCGCCCAGGTTTTCCACTTTTGCGAAAAACCCCCACTTAAGTCCTTTAATTCCTTCTCTACTCCCTTGCATCCTCCTAACGCATTTTGGAATAGTACACATGCTACAAAGAGTAAATGCATGAGCTTCAACTATTTGTAAAACATATTCACAAATAATAGCATCATGCCACAAGGAGTAGGTGTATGAACTTCAACTATTTGCAAAACATATTTGCAAATTATAGTCTCGTGCTACAAAGAGTAAATGCATGAGCTTTAACTATTTACAAAATACATTCGCAAACAATAACATCATGCCAAGAAGAGCTAGAGCAAGCGGGATTGGCTATCAACATATGATGAGACGCAAGCTACTAGATAAGACCGCTCTTAATAGTACAGCAACCTATACTAGCTATTCTCGGGACCCAAAATTACAATTCTGGAACCCTCTGTGTATACTGCACTAGTCAAGGATCACGCTAGTTCACACAGTGTTAACATAGGTAAATATCGATCCACACTAGCGATAAATAAAGTAAACGATTAGTTTGAAAAACAAATAAGAGTTTTGACCTTATGGTCGAGTTACACTTATTAAGCCACGCAGGGCTAACAGAGAGTAAAACAACAGCGAAACGGAAATAACTTCAGCGGAGATCCCATCAATTCACCACAGGCAACCGATTGGGATCTAGACCTTAACGATCAGCAACCTTCGGCGAACTCCTCCTCGAAAGCAGGCGTAGACTCCTCCTCCTCTGTAGGTTTGGGCGCAAGTTTTACAACAAGCGTGAGTACACAACCGTACTCGCAAATCATACCATAGAATGCAATTTATAGATGCAGGCTTATTCCAAAAGAAAAGGCTTCTGTGGCTCTTTTGCATAAAAAACAACTTTTGCAATTGAATACGAATAATAGATTGAAAGCATAATTCAAAACAAATAGATAATAATAATTTAACAGTTATTTTCCACAAAGACACAAAGCTAAACAGATTATTTCACATAGCCATATGATTGAGGTCACATAGCTCCCATCCCAAACATTTTATGAAAACTACCCCTCGTGTGAAATCCCCGAGCATGTCCATGACTGCGGACGCGGCTATTCGAATAGATTAATTAACACTCTGCAGAGGTTGTACACTTTACCCACACGAAACAACTAGTGTAGCAAGCACTAATCATAACAAAACAGTTCAGAAACTTCATGCCAACATTGACACTCCCGATGTGCTTACAAACCGCTATGCCAACCCTAACGAAGCGCTTTGGCATAACACACACCGCTGGACAGGGACACGGCGAACCGCCCCGTGATGCGACTACCTTGTAGTACACACCTCCACCCATAGCCTAACCTACCACCTGAGTAGTCAATGCCAAGAATCCATAACCTACTAAGTTAGGCTCGTCCCATACCAGGCATGAGGTCGTACAGTAAGGCCCAGTTCAATGGCGCACAAAGTTAAGTCCTTCATTGACCAAGGCAATACTTCCATTTTCTAACTAGATCACAAAGATTATCATTCCCATTCACAAAGTCCACCATATCACACAGTATCCACCACTTGCCTCAGTCCAAATCCTTTACCACCCAGTTGGTTTTAGTAAAACACATGCTATCATGAAGCAATAACACATAGCACACAGTTTTACACAAAGTTCCATAGCCACTTAGTCAAATTGAATATTTGCAACTTACATGAGATGTGAGACTCGTAGCATGGCTAAGCAATTGTACTCACATCTAACCAACCCACGTTGGTGCTATAATATTACCAACTAATAACCAATCTAGGGTGACAAGGAAATATGACATACAAGGCCAAGGTGTAATAACAAATTGGATGATAACTATGCCCAAAACATTTAAATACATAATTAAAGTAGAATGCAATACTTTGAAACAAAGTAGTTTGAAAACTGGGTTCAAGATGATCAAAGGTATGACTTGCCTTGGAAAAGGTCTATGTACTGGTCTTGATCTTGGGGTGCTCCTTCTTCAAGAAAATTCCCCGACGAATCGACGTCTACTCGCAAACAAAATAAATAAACAAAACAAATAAATAACAAAGGTAAAACAAGCTCCAAAAATTAAATAAAAATCTCAGATAAATAGATCTCAAATTTAGATAAATTTAGGAATTTGAATGGGCTCAATCGGAGTTAGGATGCAAAAGTTATGAGCTCTAGAAGATTGAAAATCTAAAGAAACCCTAATTTGGATTTTCTGGAATTTTTTGAATTATTTCTTAACAGAAAAATCGGATTATTGCATAATGCTGATGTCAGCAAGGAATTTCGTAAATTAAAAGAAATAAAAAGAAAATTACTGATATGTGGGACCCACATGTCAGTCTCAAGGCTCACGGTAGACTAGGTCCACCGAGCCTCGGGTTTTGTGGCGGGGTGGACTGCCACGCGGCGCACCCGTGGCGCTGACGCGGACACTGACGCGGCTCCACGCGGGATGACACACAGGCGCGGCTGCTGAGGTGGCTGCCGACGTGGACGACCACGTCAGCTCGACGACGGAGGGGCTCGGGAACCTATGGCAACGGCGAACAGCGGCTCCTCGCCGGCGGTGACTGGTACCAGCGTGTAGAGGGCGCTATTGTGAACCTATTGGTGCAATGCCGGGTGCTTGGGGTGGACGGTGGCGACCGGCAGCGAGCTCAGAGCGGCGAGAGCGTTCGGCTTTGTCGGGTGGGGTTCGGCGAGGTTTTGCAACCGCGAGCTCCGGAGGTAGATCGGCGTCCACGAACCCGTGGTGCACTTGACGGCAGCGCGCGACACTGGTGGTGGCGCAATTCAAGGTTTAGCCGGCGGCGGCCGAAACCCTAAATCCTGGATTGTGGCGGTGCTGAGGCGATTGAGGCGAGGTGGGTGGCGGCTCTGGGTTGCGGTCGAGGGGGCGAACCCGGGGGTGCCTTTTATAGGGTCCGGGAGGGGCTAGGGCGGCGTGCGGCGGTGAACCCTAAAAAAGTCCGAGACGAGCACGCGGGGAAAACGGAGATAGAGACGGAAACGGGATACGATTTTGATCCAGAAGGATGCGGGGAGGTTGGGGATAAGATTCTACGCGTTTTCTAGAAGGGGTTCAAAAGGAAAGGAGGCGTTGTCGTACGGAGCTCAAGCTCCAAACCATGGCGGACGCGGGCGGCCGCTTGCAAAGACGGAGCCGGGCGTAGGGACGGAGACCTGACGTGTGGGCCCACACGTCAGCGGGCGCAAGCGGCGCGCGCGTGGGAGCTGGGCCTCGCGCGGGCTGGGCCGGAAAGAGAGAAAATGGGCCGGCGTTTTGGGGAATTTGGCCCAAAGGATTATCTGAGATTCTAAATAGCTTTTCTATTTTAGAAAATACCACAAATTCAAATAAGCAATAGAAAATAACAAATGAACTCAGAAAAATTCTAGAAAAATCTAGAAAATATATCTGAGCACATAGAATCCAAATAAAATAGTTTTGACTATTGTTCAAGTTGGAATTATTCACATTAAATATTTTTGATTGTAAAGTCCAATATTAAGCTTTTGAATTTAAAAACAAATAAATCCAAATGGTGACCTTTTCCCTACTAACTATTTAAAAGATTTTTAAAGCTCAGAAAATTGGGATGTTACAACCCCCCCCCCCCTTAAAGGAATCTCGACCCCGAGATTCAGGCTAGCTAGAGAAAAGGCTAGGAAACTCAGTTTTCAGCTCTTCTTCACGCTCCCACGTTGCTTCTGCTTCCGAATGGTTGCTCCACTAAACCTTGCAAAAACGAACCGTCTTGCTTCTGGTGTGGCGCTCTGCGGCATCCAAAATCTTAACTGACTGCTCCTTGTAGGTGAGATCCTCCTTCAATTCAATTGATTCCAACGAGGCTTGCTCTTCTGCCACACGAAGACACTTCTTCAACTGCGAGGCATGAAAGACATGCACTCCTGCTAATGACTGCGATAGCTCCAACTGATAAGCAACTTCTCCACAGCGCTCCAAAATCTTGAACGGACCAACATACCTAGGGGCAAGCTTCCCTTTGGCATGAAACCTTTTGACACCTCTGAGTGGAGTAACTCGAAGATAGACGAAATCCTCGGGTTCAAAACTGAGATCACGACGACGATTATCGCATAGCTCTTACGCACGGGTCGAGCTATCTTCAATCTTTCTCTTATCATGGCCACTTGCTCTTACGCTTCGAATGATGTCGGACCGAATACGAACGTCGACTATTTACGACCAATTCAACGGGTTCTGCGAGCGCGACCATACAAAGCTTCAAATGGTGACATTTGCGGACTAGCTTGATAAGCGTTGTTGTCGAGAATTCGCATATGGTAAACTTTTATCCCAACGGCAGCATTAGCTAGAGCACAAGCTCTCAGCATATCCTCCAATATCTGATTAACTCTTTCGGTCTGTCCATCTGTCTGTAGATGATACGCAGTACTGAAATTCAGATGGGTACCCAATGCTTCATGCAAACTTTGCCAAAAACGAGAGGTGAACTGAGATCCTCAATCTGATACTATCTTCTTGGGCACACCATGCAAACTGATAATTCTGGCCATGTACAACTCCGCAAGGCGATCTCCTGAGTACGTGGTTTTGACTAGCAGGAAATGGGCAACCTTGGTCAAACGATCAACTATTACCCAGATCGAATCGTAATCCGATTGGGTCTTGGGTAAACCGGTAATGAAATCCATTCCGATCTCTTCCCACTTCCATTCTGGAATCTTCAGCGGTTGCAACAATCCTGCTGGTCTTTGGTGTTCTGCCTTTACTTTCTGACAGACGTCGCACAAGGCAACGAACTCTGCGACTTCTCGCTTCAAATTTGGCCACCAAAATTTAGTCTTAATATCCTAGTACATCTTGGTACATCCAGGGTGAATCGAATATTTTGAGTCATGGGCTTCCTTTAAGATTAGCTGTCTTAGACCATCGATATCTGGTACACAGATACGACCATTAATCCAGAGTATGTCTTGATCATCCCTCGTAAAATCTTTGAACTTCCCTTCTGCCATTTTAAGCTTGATGTCTGACAATACAGGATCTTTTGGTTGCGCCTCACGGATCTGCTTCTCCAAAGTAGACTGTACCTCCAAACTGGCTACAAAACCTTCGGACATGACTTCTAGCCTTAGCTTCTGAAACTCGCCTTGAAGTTCTGAACAAAACTCTTCCAATTCCAAAGCATTGCAGTAACTCTTACGACTCAAAGCATGTGCAACTACATTGGCTTTTCCGGGATGGTAGTGGATTCCAATATTATAATCCTTGATCAATTCTAACCATCTTCTCTGTCTCATGTTCAAATCTGACTAGGTGAAGATGTACTTTAGACTCTTATGATCTGTGTAGACTTCACAGCGATTACCGATGAGGTAATGACGCTAAATCTTTAAAGCATGCACTACGGCAGCTAATTCCAGATCATGAGTAGGGTAATTCTCCTCGTGAGGTCTTAATTGCCTTGACACATAAGCGACAGCTCTTCCTTCTTGCATCATGATGCATCCTAATCTTTGAAGCGAAGCATCACAATAGATATCAAAATCCTTGCGAATATCTGGCAAAATAGCACTGGGGCTGAAGTCAAACGCTTCTTCAATTCCTGAAAACTTTCTTCACAGGCTGGAGTCCAAGTGA
Source organism: Ampelocalamus luodianensis (assembly GCA_036346255.1). Taxonomy (NCBI): domain Eukaryota; kingdom Viridiplantae; phylum Streptophyta; class Magnoliopsida; order Poales; family Poaceae; genus Ampelocalamus; species Ampelocalamus luodianensis. The sequence continues at coordinate 61,773 of JAYEVH010000170.1, forward strand.
ACTTTTTCTCCTTCTTCAACAATTGCGTAAGAGGCTTAGCAATCGATGAGAATCCTTCGATGAAACGGCGGTAATAACCTGTCATTCCCAAGAAACTACGAATCTGAGTTACAGTCTTGGGCTGCTCCCAATGTAATACTGCTTTAACTTTACCGGGGTCAACTGCTACTCCCTCGTCTGTCATCACGTGACCAAGGAAATCAACTTCCTTCTTCCAGAAAACACACTTACTGAACTTGGCATACAACTGATGCTCTCTGAGTTTTTCCAAGATTATCCTTAAATGTTCGGCGTGTTCTTCCTCCGACTTAGAGTACACCAGACTATCATCAATGAACACAACTACAAACTTGTCCAAATATTCCATGAACACTTTATTCATCATGTTCATGAAGTATGCGGGGGCATTAGTCAGACCAAAGGACATGACTAAGAACTCATAATGTCCATACCGCGTTGAGAAAGCAGTCTTTGGTATATCCTTAGGACAAATCTTCAGTTGATGGTAACCTGATCACAGGTCGATCTTTGAGAACACTCCGGCTCCTTTCATCTGATCGAACAAATCATCAATCCGCGGTAGTGGATACTTGTTCTTGATAGTAACTTCGTTGAGCGAACGGTAATCAATACACATCCTCATACTTCCATCTTTCTTCTTGACAAACAATACTGGTGCTCCCCATGGCGACGAGCTAGGTCTCACAAAACCTTTCTCAAGAAGTTCCTCTATCTGCTTCTTCATCTCTACCAATTCATCGGCTGAGATCCGATACGGTCTCTTTGAAATTGGTGCTGTCCCTGGCACTAGGTCGATGACAAACTCAATGTCATGATCCGGTGGTATTCCTGGTAATTCTTTTGGAAACACATCTAGATATTCACTGACGACTGGTACTTCTTCTAAGGAAAGGGTCTCCAGACTGTTTACTAACAGATGTCCATCACGAATAGATGTGGCTAGAAATTCCACCTTGTTTCCCTTGGTATCCTCGACTGTTACGGCTCTTCGGCCACAATCTAGCACGACTTTGTGCTTGGATAACCAATCCATGCCAAGAATGACATCCAAGGTCTGGGTATCTAGTACGATTAGGTTGGCTAGAAACTCAACTCCAGCTGTGAGTAACTTAGCTCCTAAACATCCCACTTTAGGGCTTAGCTTTGCTCCAGGCGACTGGACTAGCAAAGTATGCTTAAGACGCATAACTTCCAAATTATTCTTGGTTGCAAACATCCCAGAAACAAACGAATGCGAAGCTCCAGAATCAAACAAAACTGATGCAGCATCGAGTTAACGAAACTTACCCGAGACGACGTCCGGTGCTTCCGGGCTCCTTCCGAGTGACGTGGTTGACACGGCCTCTGATCACCGACTGCGGTGCTCCTCCGGCTTGACCGGCAACTTGTGAAGCTCCTTGGTTGATGCCTGGCACTGGTGTCTTAGATGGTGTAGCTCCAAGGTTGAAGCGTACTGGAGTGATTGTACCCTTCGCGACATTGGTTAGAAAAATGTCTGGTGGCGGCAGGTGTAACATACCCGTGGTACGTTCTTGTTGCTCCCGAGTTGGGGTTGGCAGTGCGGGGTAGTGGAAGTTCGGTACCGACAGTGTAAGACCCGGATTAACATCCCGGATCTTCGTGCATAATCGAACTAGTCCCATGATCGGTGGATAGCTCACACTGAAGAAACAAATGTGATAACACAACCATAAACGTTAAAAGTTATTAAATAACAACGAGTTGATTACAAGATAGCCTTACAGGCAACATTAAATAAAACAATGGAAGACGATGAAGAAGTAGTAGGGTCCAGCAATGCGCCACGTGCAATCGATCGGGTAGCGGCCTAGTTGTCACGATCCACACTTGAAGCGAAGTCCTTCTCCTCGAAATTTGTTTGCATTAAGCAAGAATGAGCACAACTTCCATGCTCGCAAGTTACACCGTCAAATAACGAATGACATGCATAAATGGATGTAACAATAGAAAGGCTTATAGGGTTATTTGTGCAAAAATGCTGATGAACCCGAAGGTCCGATTGTTGGCCCGATCTTTCGATGAGAACGATAAGTTCGGTGGCGTCGCTCAACTCTCACGATCTTGGCTCACGAACACGCAAGGCTCGAAACCACGCAATCGCTGAAGCGATTGACAAGTCGTTATCAAGCGTGCACGAATACCGGATGACGACCACGAAGTCGATTCCCGCATACACCGAAGAAGCACGCAAGAACAAGATAAATAAGCAATCTGAAATTGCAAATATGAATTGAAATATTTGAATTGAGTTGGGATTCTGAATAAGGATCTTAATTGGGTGGTCTAGTCGACACACGCAAAAGATACAAGTTGCAACGAAGGCAAACTAAACATAAACAAAATCCAAGAAAAACTAGAGGGGTGCGGCCTCCTTATATAGGGGAGGGGGAGCCGCACATCTAATAGAACCAGTGGGGCGGGACTAAATTCGTGGATTACTGTTTATGTGAACAGTAACCACACCCCCCAAGTGGGCCGCCGGCAGATGGGCCAAGTTCAGTATGATTACAAAGCCCAAATTGGCCCAAACAAGTGATACGACGTGTTCTTTTGATGATTGCGATCAGCCCAGAAGGAATTTGGAGGTGAAGCCAGATCCGTTGGAAAGATGACGAAATAAGCTTTCAATCAAGTACTCGTGGACCTCCAACGGACTCCGTATGTGAAAGTTATGCCTGTTTTATGTTGGTGTTGTCAGGCTGATTCTGGAGGCCGAACTGGATTCCAAAACAGTCCACTCAATCGCTTGCTTGTCTTGGACCAAAAGTGACATGGCGATAATTTAAGTGAAGCGTCATTTGAGCTCTTATACTTGGAACGGTAAGCATAGCAAATATGGTTATATCCATAGGGGTCATGTCCTCATCATCCTCCCTTTCTTGAAAACAAAGCCGTCCTCGGCTTTTGATAAGCTTAAAATAGGGTAACAAAGAAGCCAAAGTGTATGCATGGTATATGTATATGTCATCTGTTTTAACGGTTCTTCGTTGTTGCACAATTAATGTTAGACGACAGCAGTGATCATAAAAGATCATTGTATTATTACCCCAAGAATAATCATATATGTTAATGAGCAAAACAAAATTTCTCACATAGCAATTATTGCAACTAGTTTTGCAAGTATAAGTGAAGTATTTATGCAATTCAACTCTCTGAAGTTGTAAACTTGCAGTGGTAGCACATATGGGCAAATCTACAACTTTTGGAATGAAACAAAGTTCATCCATATTATTAGATTTCAATGGAGCAATAGCAAATTCATCTAGCAAGGGTGAAAGGATGTGTAAATTCTGCCATACTTCAACATCTTGATGCAGATTGTCCACACTAGATGGTGCAACAAGAGATAAACATATAGGTATCGGATAATCCACAAAATTCAGCACACAAGAATTGTTGTTCGAAACAACAAACTTCAAATCATCCATGTGATCACAAGTTATGCATATTCGATATACAAGAAATTGATTGTCTACACCATAATCTCCAATCAAATTAAACTTATATCTAGGGGTGTAGGCGCTAAACAAGGATTTCGAACATGCAATTACAGAAACTTTTTCCATGGCATGTGACAATTTCATAGGTGGATCCAACATAATGTAACATAAAGAGTCAGTAGGAGAAATTCTAGTCAAAACGTCTTTATGTCTAACCAATTCCACATGATCATTGTATGCGATTAAATCATCACATGAATCATTCAAAAAAGTAGGCAATTCAATTATTTCAGCACATGGTGCACTCAAGTCAACAGGTAAATCAACAAGTTTATCACATGATGCAGTCAACTCAGCTGGCAAATCAATCAAATTATCACAGGATTCATGCAAATTCTCAATAATATCAGATTCTGTACCTAGGAAATTGATTTCTACCTTCTCAGCACTAGGTTCATCCACCTCATGTGATGCAGTGGTTTCTACTACAATCTGATTTTCCCTTTGCTCAATGATACTATGCATGAAAGCATGGTTATTGTTCTTAGGTTGAGTGTTCAAATCAGTACCTTTGGTATTACCTTGTAGGCTCGACTCGGATGATGTTGGTGCTGGAGTTGGTGAGTAGTCAAAGGCTTTCCTTCTTCTTCTTCTTGCTCGACTCAATTAACAATGAGCGAGCCAAGGTGCAAGACAACGAGGCGAGTAACGCTCACGGCGGGGACAAAGCAATCATGGTAGATGCAAGCGGAGGAGAAGCAACGAAGATGATCTTGATGCGGAGGTTTGTACCGTGCGCTTATTTGTTTCATGTACACGTGAAGGTGTAATGAAAGTAGACGAAAAGCACGAACGGTCTTGGATTGTCGTCCCTGTACTTCTTTTTCAACTTGGCAAGCAAGGCCGAAACAAACGAGTGAAAGTGGGAGGTTTATAAACAAGTTTATTTCGAATTTGATGGTTTAATCCTCCTAGAAATCTAGGAATCGTCGCATCTTCAGTTTCTTCTAAACCACAACGAGACAAAGCAGTTTGCAAATCTTGATAATAATCCTCTACAGAACTACTACCTTGTCTTAAGCGTTGCAATATATTAAGCAATTCACGAGAATAATATGAAGGTACAAATCTATGTCTCATTGCTCTCTTCAAAGCATTCCATGTTCTACGTATATTCTGATTAGTACGACAGTATTCACTCCACCAAATAGATGCAAAATCATAAAACTCACGGGTAATAGCCCTAACTTTTAGATGATCAGGAAATTCATGGCATGCAAATAATTGTTGTACAACTAATTCCCATGTGAGATAAGCATCAGGATCATAATTCCCAGCAAAAGATGGTACAGTGAAGTTAATTTTATGAGACATACTATCACTATCATTTACCTCCCGTGGTGAAAAAACTTGTCTCAAGTGTGCATCTTCCTCGTTCACTATCTTGCACTCCCGTCCAATAGTTCGAAGAAGAGGTGGATATATCTTGCAATCTTTCTGTGAACCTGTCATAGTTAGTAGAAAATAAGGAAACAAATCACAAGTATATGTCCCTATCAACTACTAGGTTCTGGAGGCTCAACCAAGTCACTCACACTCAAGCTTATACCTAGTTCTTACAAGTTCTTACCAATCTAGCAAGGAAGTGGTACAACCGGTGGTGGTTCGTGATACTCTCACTTGCGATCACCAACGATTGCGAGGAGCGACACTGTGAGTTAGTAGGAAGTGGAGCTTGGAAGGCTTCAATATGGTAGCAAGGATCAGCAATAATCAAAACAGTTAATGCAAGTTGAAAGATTGTTCAAAGTACTAGCCAATGTTGCTGATCCTAGCCTAATCAAAGCTAGCTAATCAAAACCCTATGCAAAGAAGTGTATGTACGCACACGCAACGATCAATGTGACTTGATGCAAGCAAATGAAAGCCTCACAACAAGTGCTAGGAGAGACGCTAGCCAACTACTCAAACTTCTTTCTAAGGGCACAAGATTGTTCGCGTGATGTAGAGCACAAAAATAGCAATATCGATGCATAAACAACCCTCGAGATTGAGCGAAACAATAGCTAGTCTCAAATGATGAAACAAAACAAAGTTTTATATGGCTTATATATGCTTTTCTGAAAGGTTTCGACGAGATCTACAACTTTTCAGTTGAGGCGAACTCCAAATTCCGAAAGGAAGATCGAAGGAAACGGCAAAAACAGAAACCAAAAACTTGCGACGCGAAATCGAGGCCGAAGATGGCCGATTTTGGGACACCTGGATGGCAAAAAGTGGCTTAGGTGCAAACGATGCGCCTTATCATTAGCTTCGAAACGAGCACAAGAACGTCGAAACGGACACCGTATGCAAAAGTTATGCTCGTTTCTTGATGGTGTCTCGGATCACGAATTCTGCTCGGACTCGAATCCGTCTCGGGTTTAAATTTGAAATTGCTATATCTTTCAAACCCTTGAGCCAAACTTGCTGAAATTTTTTGTGAAAGCTTTTGGTTATATGTAGAAGGTCTCCACCAATTTTAATGCACTTTTCTTTTCTCTTTTGTTTTTCTTTTTTTTTTTACCGCGGCTTTTGTTTTTGCGGTTGCCTCTTTCTCCTTCTACTATTTGGCCGACCCTAGGATTTGCCGCAAGTTGCAAATAACATCAACTCTCCCACAGCAATCCTCTCTTTTTTTTTATTAACAACAATACGAATTTTCTATTTTTGGTGCGGATTAGAGGAGTTCTAACCCACGAATTTCTGTTTTAGATGCAAAAACTAAGAACCCTGAAAGAGCGATCAAGCGACGCGAAGGAAAACACGAAATACAAACTAGACAACGATGAACTAGACTCTAACTAAACTAGCAATCAGCAACTTGAACACGACAATGCAACCAATAATTCAACGAACAAAAACTGAAAGAAAAATTGCAATGGCTCAAATTGGCAAATTGGTTCGGTATGGATGATAGATGCGAATTTTTTTTGGGGCAATTTTCTGGACTCTAGGTACGAAAAACAAATCTACTACTAAGGGTGCGATTTCTCACCAAGAAGCGTAGCTCGATACCACGATGAACCGAAGGTCGATTGTTGGCCCGATCTTTCGATGAGAACGATAAGTTCGGTGGCGTCGCTCAACTCTCACGATCTTGGCTACGAACACGCAAGGCTCGAAACCACGCAATCGTTGAAGCCGATTGACAAGTCGTTATCAACCGTGCACGAATACCGGATGACCGACCACGAAGGTCGATTCACGCATACAGAAGAAGCACGCAAGAACAAGATAAATAAGCAATCTGAAATTGCAAATATGAATTGAAATATTTGAATTGAGTTGGGATTCTGAATAAGGATCTTAATTGGGTGGTCTAGTCGACACACGCAAAAGATACAAGTTGCAACGAAGGCAAACTAAACATAAACAAAATCCAAGAAAAACTAGAGGGGTGCGGCCTCCTTATATAGGGGAGGGGGAGCCGCACATCTAATAGAACCAGTGGGGCGGGACTAAATTCACGGATTAATATTCAAGTGAACAGTAACCACACCCCCCAAGTGGGCCGCCGGCAGATGGGCCAAGTTCAGTATGATTACAAAGCCCAAATTGGCCCAAACAAGTGATACGACGTCTTCTTTTGATGATTGCGATCAGCCCAGAAGGAATTTGGAGGTGAGGCCAGATCCGTTGGAAAGATGACGAAATAAGCTTTCAATCAAGTACTCGTGGACCTCCAACGGACTCCGTATGTGAAAGTTATGCCTGTTTTAAGTTGGTGTTGTCAGGCTAATTCTGGAGGCCGAATTGGATTCCAAAACAGGTCCAGCTCGAACTGCTTGCTTGTCTTGGACCAAAAGTGACATGGCGCTGATAATTTAAGTGAAGCGTACGAGCTCTTATACTTGGAACGGTAAGTATAGCAAATATGGTTGTATCCATAGGGGTCATGTCCTCATCAAACAGCATTTGATATTAAATACCATAATAAGTTCAAAAGCTCAAGTTTTATAAAATCTAAAATAGTCTCTGTATTGATAAAGATAGTGCAGGCACCAACCTAACACCAACATAAACATGGGCACCAACCTGGGGCTTCAACCCCTAACTTTTCTCATGGACACCCATCCATGTCAAACTGTTTTACAAAAATATTTTGAAATCGAAGTCTAACTTTGTGTGGCTTTGCCAGCATGTCCATGACCGTGGACACGGCTATTCGAATAGATTAACACTCTGCAGAGGTTGTACAACTTTACCCACACGAGATAATCAACTTTTAATGTCCGTCTGACACACTTCCGAAGGTGTGCGACTAAGTAATCATCACGAGGCCTTTACAATGCATTATTCCACCATAGTCCTCCCTCGCTAAGGTTTCGCCCCCTTTGGACTACCGTCCATGAGTTGAGCCCCTCTTGCACCAGGTGGGACTAACAAAAGTCATGAAAGACTACCCACTGCATCAATAGGAACGACTATAATGGAATTTTGCAAATTAATTAGCCAATGTGGGGACCCCGGAGTTATCTCCGTAAGACCGAGACTAAGCATGGTCTTAGGGACATAACTCTAAGTCTCCGGTAAATGAATTCCAACTTAACTCCATCTAAATGAAAGGCTTAACTCATATTAAAGCTCCGACGATCATGTGCGCCGCTCCTCTGCGAGCACTACATGATTGTCGGTTCTCCGACAAGTCAAGCGATACACTCAGTGAGTTAAATAGGAATTCATGAACAGCGAGTATGACTTATATTGGCTCCCAAGATCAGCGACCAATATAACCATACTCTCATTCAACGTTGATCACATCCATACAACATCCATACATAAATAGTTCAAAAGACATACAACATAGTTCCAAGTTTACATCTAATACAAGTGGCCGACCGGCCAAATTTAAAAGAGAGTATTAAGTAGCAGCGAAAACACATAAATAAACCAAAAGACCAGCAATGGTATGCCCCATAACCCATCGGCAACCAACTGGGAGTTAGATGATAGCAAACTACTCATCGGTGTCGCCTAAATCGACACCGACAAGCTCGTCGGTCTCATTATCCTCCTCACCTGTAAAAGCCAGCAAACATCTGGCTAAGTACAAAGAGTACTCGCAAGTCTTACACAAATAAAAATATTTATGCATAAGGTCATTCAAAGGAAGGGCTCATATTGGCTTAATTTTTGCGTAAAAGACGCATATCTTGAACAACCTACACATACTAGTTTTTCAAGTGCCATTTCAAAATCAGATTTGAAGCAGAAGTAAAGCATATGAATAAGTAATGAATTCAAGAACAAATGAATCATACCAACAACAAAGTGGAGGTCCACTTTGATACAGCAATAAGCATGAACATCCCATTCATGACGATACCAAGTTATAACCACAATTTTAATTTCAAGTCTAACAATAAGCAGCCACAAATTTCAAGCGGTCGTCCATAACCGTGGACACGGCTATTCGAATAGATTATACCCTGTAGGGGTGTACTACTTTACCCACACGACTTGATTAGCCCGTAAGCCTCCAGATGCCTCCGAATATAGCATACTTCCTAAGGTATGCGGTACTGTAAATCAAGATACGGGCTGCTTTTAGCAAGAAGATCCCATTGAGCTAAGTCCCTCAACCATGGCTCCTAGGAAACACAAGACGTTAACGCCTCCATCCTATATATCCTAGGAAACAAAAGACGTTAACGCCCCCATCCTATCGGCCCAAAAGGAACACGGGATTTCACGGTCCCATGCCCTTACAATTTCACCACCGTGGGACTCAACACAATAAAACCTTCCCCTACTTAACCATACGGCACCCATATACGCTGCGTGATAGCACGAGTTTTGCTTGAATCGCAACAACCCAAAGTTCGGTCCTTAATTGTCCGGACAAGTCAAACCACATACCCAATCTCGTACGAAGGCACCATCACTAACCAACACTTGTCCGGACCAAAAGCTCATTTAAAAATGACAAAATTTCACTTATAAAACAGATACGAAGATCTGAAACAAAAGTATATAATGAGAGTTGTGTTTAACCCATAATTGGCGGGCTATTCCGACAATCGAGCTACGGTTCTAGACTTGCATGGCTACAACTCGAACAAATGATTTCAAACATCCTATCATAATTAATTCAAGACTGGGTAATTCATGGATAGCCACAATGACAAGATAATAGGATGTGTCTAACTATTCATCACAAAAATAGCGACATTATCAAAATAGCATGCAAGCAATTATCATTGCATCTATCCTAACAAATCTGGGATCAAATATGATGCAAAAAGAAAGTTCAAAGGATGCTTGCCTTGCTGGAAAAGTAATTGCTCACTCTCGGTCGCGTAGGAGTCGATATCAAAAGGCTCGGAATCTATATAAATGCAATACCGAATAAACATCGAGAAATACCTCAAAATTCAAAATGCTCAAAAATGCATGATTTTTCTACAGTAGCTAAGTCATGATTTAAGGTGGTTTTTGGGGAAAGAATTATTTCATTTTGATTTAGTATATGAAAGTTATGGTGATTCGATTTTCATATTTCAATACACCTTTATTCGGGTAATTTAATTATGAGGCGAAAATTTGTAGAGCAGTGGTGAGTAAATGGATTACATGGATAAATAGGAAATATTATTACAAATTCAAAACAGTTGAGTTTACTCCAATTGAAGTTTTCATGATTTAGTTATTGATTTCTAAAGTTACCAACATTAATAATGTAAAAATAATGACTTTTAGGATCATTTTCCTCAAACTAAAGTTTCTGTGATAGAGGTGAGTTTGAAACTATTTTTATAATTAAGGTTATTTGAAATAGAAATTATCAAAACTGATTTCACTGTTCTTGGAGTTTCCAAGAATTACTTATGAATTTTTGAAGTTATCAGCCTTTTTCTATTGTACAAATAATAGTGCTAAGGGCTCATTTTCCAAAATAATACTCTCTGTTACAGGGACAAGGTTGAAACCAATTTTAATATAAGGTTCATTAAATATGAAAATTATCAGAAGTGGTTTCATTCATTTTGGAGTTAAAATGAATTAGTTATGCATTTTCAAAGTTATACATATTTTTCAGCTTGCAAATAAATGGATTTCGGATTTTATATGTCGTTTAAACTTTTTCTCACCGAGCGCAGCGCGAGCCAAAGTCACTGACCAGCGGGCCTGGTGAATAGTGCATTTTTCATTTAACTCAGATTTAATTCGCGTTCTGACCAGTGGGTCCCACTGTCAGCGACATGGTCCACGAGACTTGGTCCACCGGCACATGCGTACGGGAGTTAAAGCCTAGGGCCCACATGTCAGCCTCTGTGGCTTTAACCAAAACGTTCTCGTTTTCTGTGCGTGGGGCCCGCGTGTAAGTGAAACATTAGTTCTTTTAAGACAGCAGTTAATGCTAATGATTAACGCTTAACTTCTAATCGTGTTGCTACAGTTGTTGTCCGAGTACGACAACGGGATTTTGGTCCCGTGTGTTTCACCGGTGGCTCGCCGGCGCTGTGCGCCACGGCGGCGCAAACTAAAGGCAGGTTTAGGTGCACAATAACGTTGCGCTCCCGAGGAGAGTGGTCTCGACGGCTGAGCTGGCCTGTACCGGCGGCTAGCCGGAGTTGAGCGGCGGCGCTCAAAACGGCAAGAAGACAAAAACAAAGTGAAGCTCCGCAGCGTAAACAAGCAGGTGCCTGAGGTTCTAGGGACTACTAGTGAGTTACCTGAGTTGAGAAGAGTGCTCGGGAAGCTCGAAGCTAGCAGGAGTTTGGTCGGTGCCGGAGAAGAAAATGGTGAGAACACGGCTTGACGAAGAGATGAAGATCTGAGTAAAATGAAGCAAAGTGAATGCGTGGGTTAGCTCAAGGAGCTTAAGAGCAAGCCATGGAAGCAAGGAATTGGACAATGGCTTACCGGATCAAGGTGGGAGGTGAAAAGTTGCTTCACGGTCGGAAATGGTGCAAACTTCGATTCAACAAGATCCTGCTGTGCATTACCAAAATTAGCCTAGGGGTTTCTCTCAGTGGACTATAGCATGTGAGGTGACGCGCAAAGTTGAGGATAATACCTCCGGGACACGAAGATGGCACGAAGTGTCTCTCAGTGCGTGCTCGGACGTGAACTAGAGCTCGAAGATGAACCGAGACCTACAAGGCAAGGTAGGAGCCGGGCTTAGCAAAAATGGAAACGGCATTGAAGGTAGAGTACATGGTAAACACCCGTGGAAGCTTACCCGCGAGAGCGAGAACAGCTTCCTCTCCTCGGTCAAACAGAGGAGAAGTGAGGAATTTGCTAGGGTTGGGTGCTAGTTAAAGATGGCCAACGGACGAACGGAGGCGGCGTTGCGCGGAACGCCCGGAGTGGCTAACGGCGCGTGGATTGACGGCGTCGGAATCCTCAACGGCACGCAGCATCGCCGGCCGCGTGGAGCTCAGCTCCTGCGCTAGGTCAGGGACGAAGCTGACAGCTTGGGCCCACGTCGTCAGCGAGACAAGGCGGCGCGTGCGAACGTGAGTTGAACGGTTTGATCAGAACCGTTGGATCACGAATGGACGGATGGGATCAGTGTGTGCAATCGGACCGGTCGAAGGGGTAGGCGATCTGAGCCGTTGAACTAAGATCCAAGGGTCGCATGCCACGGTGCAATTAGGCGGTTGGGCTGAGTCCATTCGCCAAGTCGGCTCGAGCCCGAGGAACAGTGCACCGGTTTGGGTCCAAGTTTGACTGAGATTTTAATTGTTTTCCCTACTTTGACCAGGGACTTAAAAATAGAAATGAAATTCCTAAAATCATGAAATAAATCATGGGGGTTCCTGGGATAACCTAGTGTCCATAAAATTATTGAACCCTACTGTTCATGATATAATTTGTGATATATAAATTCAAACTTAAACTAGGTCTTTTAATAGTGTTTGAATTTTCTTAGGGTTCAAACCAGTCCCAAAAATTTGGGAAAAATTATATTAATTCATGATAATTAATATAGTATTTTAATAAATTATTTCCAGAGGATGTTCAGTAGCATTTATTTCCGTTTTAAGTTTGGAGTTCAAGTTAAAAGGGTATGTTCCAAATGTGTTTAAAGATTTTTTTTTCCAAGTACAATATGCAAATAAAAGTTTCAAATCATGATACATGCTAATGAGATGCATAATAATCCTCTTTATTAATTTGGGGATGTGACAGCCAAGTCCTGCCCATACAAGACATGTGGTAGTACGATGTGGCTTAACAAGATGCGGCTCGAAGACCGGTCCTTAACTGACAAGGGCGACAACCAACAGAACCCTGGGCCTCAACCTACCCGGTTGAGCATGTGCATAAACCTGCACCCACCAGACAACCATTCCGCCTAAGTCCAAACCATCATTTTATTTTATTTTTCAAGCATTTGTAAAACTCCCATGACACACCAATGCCAAGGGTACAATTTAACAACATTTGACTTTTGGTGAAATTCCAAATGAAACATATGTGATCTATAAGCATGGCTAAGCACAATATTTTCCAAATGATCCTAGTCCATACTATTGTATCAACTAGGTTTTTATCTAGGGTGACAATATGTTTGATTCGATATCAAAATTGGCCATACAAAGGATTTTAGGCATAACTATAAATTCAAAAACAAGTATTTAAATTACTGAATATAAATAAGCATGCAGTAATAATTTGAAACAGAATTTAAATAATTTTAAATAATAGGTGCAAGTATGATCAAGAATGTAACTTGCCTCGCTTGAGGTGAACAGATCAACTGATACTGAGGTGATGTTATTTTTCTTAACAGGTCACCTAGTACTCACAAGCACTTTCTCCAGGTAGTCTATGTGTACAAGAACGATGATCACACAGTCAAAATCAATCCTCTTATGTGCTCTTCAACGGCGTCGAAATCTGCCTTTCCGAAGTCGTCGAAATCTATACGCGAAAATAAGCCAAATTCAAACCAAATTCCAATAAGATTCAAATTAAATCCAAATTGATTAACTTTAGTTTGGATAGCTAGATCTTGAATTTAGATAAATTTAGAAATTTGAATGGGCTCAATCGGAGTTTGGATGCAAAAGATATGAGCTTTCGAAGTTTGAAATTACATGAAATGATAGATTTAGGGTTTAAAGGAGTTTGTGGTCAAATGTACTCAAAATTAAATAATTTTAGTTTAGTTAGCTAGATAATGATTTTATACAAATTTTGAAATTTGAAACACCCAATTTGGAGTTGGGATGCAAAAGATATAAATTTTTGAAGTTTAAATCTATTTAAAAACCTAAATTCTGAATTTTCAGATTTTATTGATTTATTTTTCTAAAGGAAAATCCTTTTACTGCGCCAGCATGACGTCAGCCCTCAGGGTTTTTCGATTTTCGGCCGGGTTTATTTTTAAATGAAAACCCGGAGTCTATGACAGGTGGGCCCAGGTTTCGTGGACTAGGCCCACGGCTTGGTTAGAGTCCACCGTGGACTCGGTGTACATGAATAGCACACGGGGGTGGGCTGCTGGCGCTGGGGGTGACGTGGCACCACGTAGCGCTGACGTGGGCGCGAGGTGCCGAGGTGTCGCCACCGTGGCACGCACGTGTCCATGCCACGTCGGTGCGTTGCCGGCGGTGCTCCGGCTCGCGGCTTGCCGGCGATGGGCTACACGGTGGAGGGTGCGAGTGGTACCGTGTGAAAGAGGAGGCGACGGGGATGTTGATGCTCACTGGGGTTGCACGAATGCACGGCGAAAGGACCACCGGCGACGAGGTTAAGCGGCGGCGAACTCGGTCGCGGCGGCGAGAGTTCGGTGGCGCCGCGAAGCGGAGAGAGCGCACGGCGGAGGCGAGGCTACGGCGATGCCGTTGGTGGCGGCGGCGAGGCGAGAGCGGCGACGGTGGCAGCGCTAGAGGCGGCGGAGCTGAGCCGCGGCCGAACCGGACGACGAAATGCGGCGGCTAGGGGCGGAGAAGGGCTAGGTGAGTTGCGGGGAGGAGATGAGGAGGGAGAGGGGCTCACCTGGCTCCCTTTTATAGGGGCCGGGAGTGGCCGGAGGGGGAGATCGATGCGGAGGAGGCGGCGGCCATTGCGGAGCTCGTGGGCGAAGACGTGCGCGGAGAAGGGGGAGAAGGTGGGGGTGAAGGCGGTTGGAGGCGGCGTGTCGTGGCGCGTGACGCGGCGCGAAGACGGTTGGCGGCGGTTGGCTGGGCCTGCGTGCGGCAGCAATGGCGGCAGTTCGGGAGGAAGAAACGGGGGAGGAAGAAGATGAGCGCGGGGCCCACATGGAAGAGAGGGAAGGGAGGCTGCCGGGTGGGGTCGGGACAAGGGAAGAGAGAGGGTGCGGCGGAGCGGGCCGAAAAATGGGTCGGGAGCACGAGGAGGAAATGGGCCGAGTTTTTGAGTTTCGGCCCAACGGAGTTTTTGGATTTTCTTTTGATTTCCTCAATTGTTTTAATTCCAATAATTTCAAATAGGCTTTAGAAAATAGTAAAATAATTCCAAAAATTATGGAAAAATTCACAGAAATTTCCTTATTTATTTTGGACTTAATAAAACTATTTCCAACTTTATGTTGGTTTTTAATTTTGCAAATAAATTTGTTTTGGATTTAAAATATTTATGAAAAAGCTTTAAAAAAACAGAAAATTCTAGAAATTAAGTAATTTTTTATTTTTCAATTTAAATCCAATAAAACTTCAAGAACTTCAAATAAATTTTACTTTTGACTTTCAAAATTTCAAAGATTCAATTAAAGCAATAGAACTCTTTCCAAATTTTCAGAAATTCCAATGAAATAATAATTTTATTTTAATTTAATTTTGGTAACATAACCTTGGGATGTTACAACGGGGTGCTGAAGTTGGTGCAGGTGCTCTGAACGAAGTATGGGGTGGAAACCAGTTGAACTGTGATGGAATTGTTCTTGCCCTCTGCTGTGATTGATGGTTTCCTTGCTGAGCCATCCGGCGTTTGCGGTTGTCTTCCAGTTCCTTGCGTTTGTCCTCTAGAACAAAGGTTTTGTTGACCAGCTCTTGGAAATCAGGGAAAGTATGGGTATTAGATCGACTTGCATCCGGTGTTCACCCCTTGAAACGACTCTGGCGAGCCTTGTCTGTGGCTACATCCTCTGCTGCATAGTGAGCTAGTTGAGAAAACTTGTTGAGGTAGTCAGATACTGACATAGCTCCTTGCTTGAGAGCGCGGAACTCATCCTTCTTTAGATCGATAATGCCTTCTAGTACGTGATACTGGCGAAAAGCTACAGAAAATTCTTCCCAGGTGATATTCTGTGGCATCTCATGAGCGGCACAGAAGTTTTCCCACCATTCGATAGCTATGCCTTCCATTTGGTGAGTGGCGTACAGAACCTTCTCACGATCGCTGCACTGGGTGATCAGCAGTTTCCTTTCAATGACCCGAAGCCAATCATCTGCTTCTACTGGGGAGACCTGTCCGGAGAATGTGGGTGGGCGAGTCCTCATAAACTCCTCAAGTTTAGATGGTCCATGGTGACCTTGAGCAGCTAGGGCTCCATGCTGGTGATTGTTGTTGTTGTTGGTCTGGTTGCTCATAGCTTGCATCTGATTCATCATGGTATTCATCACCGATTTTGCCGCCATGAAAGCTCCAAAGTTCGCAAGTCAATTGGGGTGCTTGTATGAGCTGCTCCTCTGCACTGGTTGCTCATTGCTTCTCGGTCTTTGGTACCGAACCACTTGCAGATCATGAGTTTGAACCATCTCGCGAAGCTCCATGGGTTAGATAAGGTAGCAAGCACAAGATGAGTTAAGAACTAAGAAGGGGGTAGGTTAAACCCAACAAAACACAGCTCAAGAAACTCAAATGAAATACCTTTATTAATTAGGGTCTTAGCATGGCTGAAACAAATGCCTAAGGGCCCTTGCAGCTCATACTCGCACACAAAAGAAACAACGACCTAAGCACACAAAACTACCGCCTAAAGGGCGACTAAAGGGCGACTTACTGAACTGAAACTAGCTAAGCCAGAAAAACTGAAACTAAGACCAACTACTCAAGAAATCCTCCACACCTGCAAGCGCTCCCGACGCCACAGACTCTGGAAGTGAGCCAAACATCTTGGCAAACCGATCCGATGCTCGAATCGATGCGCAGAACATGCGCTCCTGCAACTAGCTCAGCTTGCTCTTCTGGCTCTGCGGCTTCTTCCAGCTCAACTGGGCCTTCCTCTGGATCTTCTTCGGGATCCTCCTAGGGGTCATCTTCTACTTCGTCATCCTGGTTGTAGAGAATCTCCTGCAATGTAGCGACCTTCTCCTCAGCCCTCTGCAAAGCCTCATAGACATGATCCAGCTCCGTGATAGTCCTCTCCAATGCTTCCTTCTGGGCAGCTGCAAACTGGGCGAGGTGCACAACTGTAGCGTTGCTCTTTTCTTCTGTAGACGGGTAGCGTGCTGGCAGATCCACAGCGGCAGCTCTGGGGTGGTAACGGAAGACGGTGTCTTGAAGCTCCCGTGCGTAGATGTTGTAGATACGCAGCATGGCCAAGCGTGACGACTCCTGGATGCCTTCCAGCCAAGTGATCTTCCTCACAAAGATGTGCGAAGGTTGGGTTGCCTTGTCGTTCCTCCTGGCGTAGATCGTCAGGCGACAGATCACTCCACGGTTTTGCCCATTCGCTATCCAGTTGTTGCCGACGTACAACGGACGATCAAAGCCTCCAAGAACCTAAAGCAACTTCCAAAGCTCAGCGGCGTATCCTCCTGTGCGCTCACCATAGCTCTGGAGACGAGGCATCTATCAATACAGACGAAGAGGGTAAGAGCAACTTTAAAACAGCGGAAAGAGAGAAGATTATAGCAATAGTTGAGTCGAGAGAGATATGAGAAGAGTTAAGCAATTAATTAATCTTGCAAGTTAATTTTTCCTTTAGCAAATAGTTTGGACACTCTAAAGACGGCCAATCTAACTAAGGTCAAGACCTACAGTCAGTATGGCTCTGATACCACCTCCGTCGGGACCCAAAATTATAATTCTGGAACCCTCTGTGTATACTGCACTAGTCCAGGATCACGCTAGTGCACATAGTGTTAACATAGGTAAATATCGATCCACACCAGCGATAAATAAAGTAAACGATTAGTTTGAAAAACAAATAAGGGTTTTGACCTTATTGTCGAGTTACACTTATTAAGCCACGCAGGGCTAACAGAGAATAAAACAGCAGCGGAACGGAAATAACTTCAGCGGAGATCCCATCAATTCACCACAGGCAACCGATTGGGATCCAGACCTTAACGATCAGTAACCTTCGGCAAACTCCTCCTTGAAAGTAGGCGTAGACTCCTCCTATTCTGTAGGTTTGGGCGCAAGTTTTACAACAAGCGTGTGTACACAACCGTACTCGCAAATCATACCACAGAATGCAATTTATAGATGCAGGCTTATTCCAAAAGAAAAGGCTTCTGTGTCTCTTTTGCATAAAAGCAACTTTTGCAATTGAATACGAATAATAGATTGAAAGCATAATTCAAAACAAATAGACAATAATAATTTAACAGTTATTTTCCACAAAGACACAAAGCTAAACAGATTATTTCACATAGCCATATGATTGAGGTCACATAGCTCCCATCCCAAACATTTTATGAAAATTACCCCTCGTGTGAAATCCCCAAGCATGTCCATGACCGCGGACGCGGCTATTCGAATAGATTGATTAACACTCTGCAGAACTAGTGTAGCAAACACTAATCATAATAAAACGGTTCAGAAACTTCATCTCAACATTGACACTCCCGATGTGCTTACAAACCGCTATGCCAACCCTAACGAAGCGCTTTGGCATAACACACACCGCTGGATAGGGACACGGCGAACCACCCCGTGATGCGACTACCTTGTAGTACACACCTCCACCCATAGCCTAACCTACCACCTGAGTAGTCAATGCCAAGAATCCATAACCTACTAAGTTAGGCTCGTCCCATACCAGGCATGTGTCGTACAGTAAGGCTCAGTTCAATGGCGCACAAAGTTAAGTCCTTCATTGACCAAGGCAAGACTTCTATTTTCTAACTAGATCACAAAGATTATCATTCCCATTCACAAAGTCCACCATATCACACAGTATCCACCACTTGCCTCAGTCCAAATCCTTTACCACCCAGTTGGTTTTAGTGCAACACATGCTATCACGAAGCAATAACACATAGCACACAGTTTTACACAAAGTTCCATAGTCACTTAGTCAAATTGAATATTTGCAACTTACATGAGATGTGAGACTCGTAGCATGGCTAAGCAATTGTACTCGCATCTAACCAACCCACGTTGGTGCTATAATATTACCAACTAATAACCAATCTAGGGTGACAAGGAAATATGACATACAAGGCCAAGGTGTAATAACAAATTGGATGATAACTATGCCCAAAACATTTAAATACATAATTAAAGTAGAATGCAATACTTTGAAACAAAGTAGTTTGAAAACTGGGTTCAAGATGATCAAAGGTATGACTTGCCTTGAAAAAGGTCTATGTACTGGTCTTGATCTTGGGGTGCTCCTTCTTCAACAAAATTCCCCGACGAATCGACGTCTACTCGCAAACTAAACATATAAAAAAACAAATAAATAACAAAGTCAAAACAAGCTCCAAAAATTGAATAAAAATCTCAGATAAATAGAGCTCGAATTTAGATAAATTTAGGAATTTGAATGGGCTCAATCGTAGTTAGGATGCAAAAATTATGAGCTCTAGAAGATTGAAAATCTAAAGAAACCCTAATTTGGATTTTCTGGAATTTTTCGAATTATTTCTTAACAGAAAAATCGGATTATTGCGCAATGCTGATGTCAGCAAGGAATTTCGGAAATTAAAAGAAATAAAAAGAAAATTACTGACATGTGGGACCCACATGTCAGTCTCAAGGCTCACGGTAGACTAGGTCCACCGAGCCTCGGGTTTTGGGGCGGGGTGGACTGCCACGCGGCGCGCCCGTGGCGCTGACGCGGACACTGACGCGGCGCCACGCGGGATGACACGCAGGCGCGGCCGCTGAGGTGGCTGCCGACGTGGACGGCCACGTTCGCTCGACGACGGAGGGGCTCGGGAACCTATGGCAATGGCGAACGGCGTCTCCTCGCCGGTGGTGAGTGGTACCAGTGCGTAGAGGGCGCTATTGCGAACCTATTGGTGCAACGCCGAGTGCTTGGGGTGGACGTTGGCGACCGGCGGCGAGCTCAGAGCGGTGGAGTGGTTCGGCTTTTGTCGGACGGGGGTTCCGGCGAGGTTTTGGCTACGGCGAGAGCTCCCGGAGGTAGATTTGGCGTCCCTGGACCCGGTGGTGCACTCGACGACGATGCGGCGACACTGGTGGTGGCGCAATTCAAGGTTTAGCCGGCGGCGGCCGAAACCCTAAATCCTAGATTGCGGCGGTGCTGAGGTGATTGAGGCGAGGTGGATGGCGGCTCAGGGTTGCGGTCGAGGGGTCGAACCCGGGGGTGCCTTTTATAGTGTCCGGGAGGGGCTAGGGCGGCGTGCGGCGGTGAACCCTAAAAGAGTCCGAGACGAGCATGCGGGGAAAACGGAGATAGAGACGGAAAAGGGATACGATTTTGATCCAGAAGGATGCGGGGAGGTTAGGGATAAGATTCTACGCGTTTTCTAGAAGGGGTTCAAAAGGAAAGGAGGTGTTGTCGTACGGAGCTCAATCTCCAAACCATGGCGACGCGCGCGCGCTATAAGATGGAGCCGGCGCAGGACGGAGACTGACGTGGGGCCACACGCGGCCGAAGCGAAGTGCATGCGTGGGAGATGGGCCTCACGGGTGGGGCTTAAAGAGAGAAAACGGGTCGGGGTTTTGGGGAATTCGGCCCAAAGGATTATCTGAGATTCTAAATAGCTTTTCTATTTTAGAAAATATCAGAAATTCAAATAAGCAATAAAAAAATAGCAAATGAAGTCAAACAAATTCTAGAAAAATCTAGAAAGTATATCTGAGCACATAGAACCCAAATAAAATAGTTTTGACTATTGTTCAAGTTGGAATTATTCACATTAAATATTTTTTATTGTAGAGTCCAATATTAAGCTTTTGAATTTAAAAACAAATAAATCCAAATGGTGACCTTTTCCCTACTAACTATTTAAAAGATTTTTAAAGCTCAGAAAATTGGGATGTTACAGCTGTCCGGTCTCTCAATCAAACACGAAGATCGGTATAATGACTAAAAAACATATCCTTGGCCTATACTAGTTTCCTTTGTCTTGCACATCCATCTTTGAGCTTTCACATGATGATGATCATCTGCTCTCCAAGTCCGGGTGCTTGTCTTGACGACCATCAACTCATGATGCCATCCACTTGTCTTGATGACCATCAACTCATGATGTCATCCAAAGTTTTCGTCATGAACTGGGACTAAACCTATTTCGCACCAACTCATGGAGAATGTTAGTCCCAAAAATTCGATTGTCATTAATAACCAAAACTCACCATTAACACATAATGGAGAGGATAAATCATTCAATCCCCCCTTTTGGCGATTCATGAAAACCCAATTTGCAAATAATTGAATTTGGATCAACATGAGTATATTACAACTACAAAAGCTTCATATATTCAAAAGATGTGTTTCAAAGTAAGGATCCTCAATTTATGTGGATAAAGAACATAGATCAATACTAGTGAAACAACAAAACATAGAGTGAACTCTCGCTAAATGTGTGTATATATATATATATATATATATATATATATATATATATATATGAGTTGAAACAATATGCACATATCGAACTTAGACTTTTGGTAGAGTTCAACCTATATTTTAATTCAAGTAATGCAACAAGATATAAGAATATTACATCGAATGCATACATCCGAAGATTTTCATCTTTCTATCCAAATAAGACTAAACAATAGCTTATCAACAAAAGTGTCAGTCTCACATTTAGATTTGCCATTAATCACCAAAACCAAATTAATAGAGCTTGAACTTACACCCACCAGAACCGAGAGAGGTGGCCTCACTCGACAGTAGGGTTTGCTACAACCTTGTTTGGTGGTGGAAACTAGAAAAATTGTTAGGATGAGGAGGGGGCAATGTGCAGCCATGAAAAGGATTTTGTGGGAGGAGGACGTTATTGGGATAAGAATACAATTTATTAGAATTTAATTTGTTTGTTAGGTGATTTTTTTGGGTTTTTTAATAGAGATTTTGTAGGATGTGGAAGGGCAATGTACCACCGTCACCAATTGTGTCTTCTATATTAGTGAAGATAAAAAGTCGTTCAACTTTCAGAACATGAGATCTTTCTATGCGGTTGCTGTAGTTGTCATCATTGTCATCATAAGCAACCTGGTGTATGCTAATCTCTATTACTTAGAAGTGTCCACATCCTTGCCTTGATGTCTGCTTATGGATGCAATCTTGCTACATCCTTTTTGGGGGTGAAAGATGCTCATCAAGTTTCTCTTAATTAGTCAAGTATGTGTTGTATTCCATCATTGTAGTAACAAAATACTATGTTAAATGTTTGAACTTCAAGCCTTTAGTGTCTCTTGCCAAGAATTACCTATTAATAATATGCATTTTGTCACAACTGTTCAATTACTCTTGGGCAAAGCGAAATAACTAAAGTTGCATGAGTTTGGTGTTATATTATCTGAATTTATCCCTAGTGTTGAGTGTTGTGACGTAGGAGAGGAAACAATGTGAGTTTGTGACATGGCCCCATGAATCTGGATTCTATAACAACCACATTGTCTATGACATGTGGATCATAACATTATCCATATCCATGTATGTATGTCTACTCATGGATGTTAGCATTCTGCACTTGCTTCGGCGGAGATAGTTTGCTATTAATTAATTAAGTTTGTGTTGTATTCTATCATTGCAGCAATACAAATTATGTTGAACTTTGAATATGAAGCTTATTATGTTTCATGCCATGAATTACATATTAATCACATTCATCCATCATAGCCTGTGCATATCCAGATGGATTTCAATGAGTTTGGAGTATTGTACTCTGATGTCTTCACTAGTGTTGAGTTGTGATGCGCTGGATAGGAAACAACTATGATGTACGTGAAGAATGTAGTTAGGTACAACGATGTGATTGGACGAGCATTATCGTAGCATGACGTATTGTAAGAGAGACCACCAACCTAGGCAACACCACTACTCCAATGACCGAGGTGGTATAACTGGTTGCTTCACAGGAAAATATAGAACTTGGGGGATGATTTCCTTGCATAAATGAGAAGAAATTTTCTAAGAGGTCTATATAGAATTCCTGTGAACCAAACCATTCCATGGGAGTTTTATAGGAGCTTAAATCCATGCGAATTTTATAGGATCTTAAACATGACTTATCTTTGCCCCCAAATAGTTGTGTAGAAAAGTTTTTGCTATGATTCCAATCAATTAAAACTACTCCAATTTTTCTCCAAACATGTTGTAACATCTTTGATCACTGGGAAGCACAAAATCTAGTTCTCAGGATGTTATCTTTTCCCATTTCAAGGTCTTAGATATATATTTGTAAAACAAGTAAAACTATAGCATTGTGCACATATCTGGAGAAAAATCTACTCATGTAAACTTCACAGGACAATCTAAATACATGCAGTAAGAAATGAGTACTAAATATTATGATTGATCAAATGAAAACAGTATATAAAGTAATCTCATAATATTAAACTTTTGTAATTTTTGGATATGCTGTGATAGAAACTAATGGTAATTTGCATCTTGGAGACCATAAAAAGTAAAAAAAAAATGTCAAGAATTTTTTATTGGAGAGACCAATGTCTTACCATTTGGTCATCTGTGCATGCAAATTGTCCATCTATCTTGCCTCAAATAATATTTATTCCAAATAAAATACTTCCACAAACGGCCACAAACGCAATTAACTAAGGATATTGCATCTGTTTTTCGGCAAAAGAATATAACTGCAAACTTTTGCAAGGAAAAACGGTCAATGAGGCCCCTAGAAAACTCAAGAAACTGAATATGACTCCACATCGTGTTGTAGTTTTGTTGCCTCATGTGTATCTACTATTTAAATTCTCAAATAAATTGTGTAGTCATTAGAAATGAGCAAATCAACAAAATCTCTACATTTGCATCATTCAACGATTACATTCATTTTTACAATTTCTCTTTTGCTTCCAATTAATATTCATATTGACCATTTTTAGAAGGTGATGGCCTTTTCCAAAACCACTCTCCGATCCTAAAACTCTCCAAAACAGTAAAGGAGCCCCTTGAAAACTCAAGAAACTGAATGTGAAACTAAACAGGACTGCACATCATGTTGTAGTTTTGTTGCCGGATGCATATCTACTATTTAAATTTTCAAAGGAATTGTCTAGTCATTAGAAACAGGCGAATCAATTAGTCCCTACATTTGCGTCATTCAACGGTTACATTCATTTTTAGAAGACAATGGCCTTTTCCAAAACCACTCTCGGATCCTAAAGCTCTGCAAAACAGTAAAGGAGGCCCCTAGAAAGCTCAAGAAACTGAATACGAAACTAAATATGGCTCCACATCATGTTGTAGTTTTGTTGCCTCATGCATATCTACTATTTGAATTTCCAAATGAATTGTCTAGTCATTAGAAACAGGCAAATCAATTAGTCCCTACATTTGCGTCATTCAACGGTTGCATTTATTTTTAGAATTTTTTTCACTTCCAACTAATGTTCATATTGACAATTTTTAGAAGAAGATCGATGGCCTTTTCCGAAACCACTCTCCTAAACAACTCTCCAAAACAGTAAAGAAGGCCCATAAAAAATTCAAGAAACTGAATACGAAGCTAAATATGACTCCTTATCATGTCGTAGTTTTGTTGACTCATGCATATCTACTACTAAAATTTTCAAATGAATTGTCTAGTCATTAGTTAGAAACGGGCAGATCAATTAGTCTCTAAATTTGCGCTATTCAACGGTTACATTCATTTTTAAAATTTCTTTTTCGTTTTCGATTAATGTTCATATTGACCATTTTAGAAGACGATGGCCCTTTAAAACTACTATCCTAAACCAACACTTGTCATGATCTGAAACACAGCACAGAAGATGCTTCCAGAAAGCTAAGCTAGCTAGGCTAAGCAAGCGTCTATTTAACACACCCATCTCACAAGCACACTAGCACAGCACCTACACCACCACACTCCATCCCCAAAGCCCTAAATCCAAGTACTCCTTGGCACCTTGGCAATGGAGCCCGTCGTTCCCAACGGAGCAGCAACGGAAACACAAGTACCGGCGGAGTTGGCAATCCGGGAGCAGGACCGCCTGGTGCCGATCGCGAACGTGATCCGCGTCATGCGCCGCGTCCTCCTCCCCACGCCAAGATCTCCGACGACGCCAAGGAGTTGATCCAGGAGTGCGTCTCCGAGTTCATCAGCTTCGTCACCGGCGAGGCCAACGACCGGTGCCGCGGTGAGCACCGCAAGACAGTCACCGCCGAGGACCTCGTGTGGGCCATGGACCGCCTGGGCTTCGACGACTACGTCATGCCCTCAGCGTCTATCTGCGGCGTATGCGCGAGTGCGAGGGCGGAGGCCGTGGCTCCGCCCGCGGCGACCGCGCCGGGCAAAGGGCGCCCTGCGCGCCACCCGTGGTCGCGCTCCACGGCGTGCAGATGCAGCAGGCCGTGTACGAGCCCCCAGTTCCGGCGCAGGTGTTCGCCGTCGCCATGCCGCTTCCGGCCAACGCGCGCCGCGTCAGCGGCCCGTACGAGGGGTTCGGTGGCGAGCACTCCATGGCTGCCTACCTCGGAGGAGGGGCGTGTGGTGCAGGTAGCAGCCAGGGAGGCTGTGTTGACGAGGCAAGCTCGTCGAACGCAGGGCAGGCGTCGGCGCCGGCGCCGGCGATGGGCACTGGCTCCCAGTCCCAGTTTCCAAACTAGTTCCCGTGAGCTTATCTATGCATCGAGTAGTAGTACCTAATAAGTAAGAGGCGGTTGGCACTCTCTCGCTAGCCGGCTTTGCGTCCGTCGTCTTAATTCCGTGGTTCGTTCTACTTAACTTTCTGTGGCTGTAGTACTCGGTGAAACTGTGAAAGATGATCACCAAACTTGCCTGTTCTCGATTAGTGAAATCAGTTTTTTTATAATGGAAGAGAAAAATTCTCCCAGTCTCTGTATCACACAGCCTATTTTATTACAGAGTTAAAAGCACCAAAGTAACCAAAACTGTAAAAACTAGCTTGAAACTTGACAAGCAAACGATGACTAAAATTTAAACTCAATAATTACAAATCCTGTGACTAAACCGCCACCTATGAATGTTTAAAATTGCTGGCCTTCAGTTTATGTTCCATCGTTTCATTAAGGAAAAGTGTGGTTGAATTTCTTTGAAACTCGAGGCTTATCTTGTTGCTTTGATGAATTGCCAAGTGTTAACTACGTGTGCTTCACCACGATCGGCCAAGTTTAAGCTCCCTGCTGTGCAGCGTGTGTGTGTCACTGTGCGTCGGTTAGCTATAAGTGACCTTGAATGACTTTGGAGCTATGTATTGTACTCCGAAGTCGTGACCGGAGATGACATGTTCTAGCTGGAGAGGGAACTGCCGTGACGTCGATGCCATTGATGCGGCTGGCGTGGAAGGGCGCAGTGTCGCGCGCTGCACAATCGATGTATTGGGGGGAGAGACGGCCAACCCGGCTTGGGCCACGCTCGGGCGATCGAGGCGGTACAAGTGTCGCTGCCGCCGGCTTCCACCGGGCTGCCTACTGGGTTCAAAAGTTCAGACGAAATTCGCAGAAAATCGGTTCAAATTTACCCTTTCCGGTTAACGCCCGGGATTTTTTTTCTTCCATGCTCGTCTCCGGAAAGCAAGCTCTGGTTCTACGCTATATATTCAAGCTCGCTGCATTGCTCCCAAGTCCCTGGAAATAATGATGAATACCTAGGTGGATGGAGTTTTGCTCTTATGAGCACGTGCTTGAATTAAGCCATATATAGTAGTGCATGCATTTACAAAGGAAGCTTGCCATGATAGAGCTCAATATGGTTTCCTAGACGATTTTTCATTTCGTTGGTGCCTGATATTTTGTTAACTCTAAGTACTAGCTCTCTCTCTCTCTCTCTCCGTGCGTCTATGTAGTTACCTGAGGTCTTTCATTACTTCATTTCAAAGGCCGTGTTCTGCTTTTCACATAGATCAATAAATGATAAAATCCAGTAGGAGAAGAAAATACGGACTTCTCTATCTCCGCTAATACAAGAAATTAATATTTTTGGAGTTATCTATGTATCCACCTATTACACCATGCATGTGTAGTAGGTGAGAAATACTCACTAAATGCGCTATCAATTTTCTGTCGTGGCCTTATATTTTGAAACAATACAAGGAACAAGGACTTATATTTAGAAAACGGAGGAAGTAGATGATTTATCACACAGAACATCCTTTAAATTAAGGAAATGAAGACTTTTTAAAAAATCTAACAAACTTAAAAATAATACATACCAATCCTGGATGGCCATAAGATACTTAAAGCATACATGTTTTTTTTTTTGGAACAAGCTTGAAGCACACATTTAATTTTTTTTAGCATACATGTAATTCTTGAATATATAGAAGCACTATATAACCTGCAGCTAGCTAGATCTCTTCAAATTATTTGTTGGTGCCTTGTTTAGGATGGGAAACAACTCATTATAGTCTTTTGTAGCTTGGGTTTGCAATGGCAGAACCTAACGAGTTTTTGGCTAAAATAGCACGGTTGATGTGCGTAATAGCAATACTATCCCTCACGCGCATCAAAAGCAAAAAAAAATGGCACCTTGTCCGTGCCCCAGAGGACTAAATTTGCCGAAGACGCGATACATGGCGAATCTGGCCCCAGGGGCGTGGAAATGCCTCATCCGACCCCTAGGGGAGCAGAAATACCACGTTCGGCCCCTAGGGGTGCGAAAATACCCTTGTCCTACCTCAGGGGCATAGAATTACCACTACTACAAAACAGGCTATAGAAGACACCCCATCACAGACGGGTTAATTTGAATCCGTCTGTGTTGGGTCTGTTGGCGGCAGCATTTGCTTTGTTGGTCTATCACGCACGGTTCTTCCTAGTAACCGTCATGATATATGATTATCACTGCAGCGGTTTATATAAAGAACTGTCAGGAAATATCGCGACGCTTCTATTTATGAACCGCTCGTGATAATCCCCATATCACGAGCGGTTTATTAATAGAGCCGTCAGGATATGTCCTGCACGATTTTGTACATAAACCGCTGCATGATAATCCTCCGTATCACGCAGCGGTTCATAAAAAGCACCGTCGTGACATATCACGACGGTTTTATTTATAAACCGCTCGTGATATATGCCTATCATGCATTCATATTTGGAACCGCTCGTGATATCCTCGCTATAAATACCTTGAGTACCCCGCCCATTCCCATTTGAGCCGCCACCCGGATAAAACCCATCACACACGACAGAGAGAGAGAGGGGAGGAGAAGGAGAGGAGAAAGGAGGGAGAAGGAGAGGAGAAAGGGAAGGAGAAGAGAAAGAGAGGAGAAAGGAGGGAGAAGGAGAGGAGAAAGGAGGAGACGAGAATCGGAATAGATCGATTTGGTATTTTCGTCGTGAGCTACGAGGGTAACATTCTTTATAACCCAATCGAGATATGGTAGAATATGCTAAGCATCGCGTGTATAAGAGTCATGATGGGAGTAAACTTTTGTATCCGATGTAAGGGAATAGAATAATATTTTTCATTTGGTAGTTGGAATAATATTAAAGTTTCGTGAGGGGGAAGGAAATGAGAGAGAGAGAGCGGTTGAGAGAGATTTTATTAATCTAATTTGACACTATATATTTTGTTACATGTGTAGCGTAGATGGACCAAAGCGGATGTATGGTGTGAACCGTGTGAGTCAAGAGTACATTAATGGCGTGGTTGCTTTTAGAAGAGCCGCGAGCAGATATGTTGAAAAAGGATAAAATATATGTACTTGTCCATGCATTGATTGCGATAATCAAGATGTTTACCAACTCAGCGCAGATAGAAGCACACTTGATTGAAGGGTTTCAAAAAGGGTATACATGTTGGACCGATCCACGGTGAAGAGCGACATGAAGTTAGTAATAACGACATCGCCGAGGAAGTCAACGATATGCCGGATGTCAACGATATGCCGGATGTAGATCTGTGCTTTTGATGAGGATAGGTCACACAATAACAACTGGATCGGATGCTACGCGATGCGTAAGAGAACTACAGTGAGAGAGAGTTTTGTAAATTCGGCGCTTAATGGAGGACTCGGTGAGACCTTTGTTCCTCGCCGCAAGCGGAATATACAAGGTTGTCAACCGTGATTGAACCGCTTAAATTAAAAGCAAGCAATGGTTGGTGCGATAAGAGTTTCACGGCGTTGTTAGGTCTCCTAGCGGACATTCTTCCGGAGGGAAACGTGTTGCCCAACACCACCTACCAAGCAAAGAAGGTTCTTTGTCCATTGGGAATGGAAGTAGAAAGAATACATGCATGTCCGAACGATTGTATCCTCTATCGTAAAGAGTATGCAGACATGCATGTATGTCCGTGTGCAAAGCAACCCGATACAAGCGTCAGAATACTTCTAGGTTGAAGCAAGGACCTCCTGCTAAGATGTTGTGGTATCTGCCTGTGATCCCACGTTTGAAGCGTTTATTTGCGAACTCAAAAGAGGCAAGATTGGTGCGTTGGCACTCAGAGGACCGTAAGAAAGATGGAAAGCTAAGACACCTGCTGATTACGCTCGGTGGAGAAACTTCGATCGGAGGTTCAAGAGTTCGGTCTGAGAACCAAGGAACATAAGGTTAGGGTTGAGTACAGATGGAATGAATCCTTTCGGTAACATGAGCGATCGACATAGCACTGCTCGTGAATCTATGCATGTACAACCTTCCTCCTTGACTGTATGAAGCGGAAGTACATTTTGATGTCACTACTTATCCAAGGGCGAAACAACCTGGGAATGATATTGATGTGTACCTAGCACCATTCTTTGGAAGATCTTGTGACACCGTGGAACGAAGGGGTACAAGTATGGGATGCGCAATAAACGAGAACTTCACTTTACACGCCATGTTGTTCTGCACCATCAATGATTTTCCTGCTCGGTAACTGTCAAGCTTGGTACAAAAGGAGCCAAAGCTTGTCCGCACCTTAGATGCTACAGAGAGTATATGGCTAAACAACTCACGCAAAAGCGTATACGCGCGTCACCGTAGGTTCCTTCCGTGAGTCACCCATACCGGAAGATGAAGAAACAATTCGACGGAAATAAGGAGGACGGTTCGGCTCCAAGGGCTTTTAGAGGAAAGATGTCTATGATATGGTTAAGGATATCGATGTTGTGCTTGGGAAGGGACGCCAATTAAGAACCCGTCGGAAGAACATCCGGAAGAAGCGGTCAATTTTTGGGACTTGCCTTATTGGGAGCACTTAGAAGTTCGCCATCGCATCGACGCCATGCATGTGGAGAAGAATGTATGTGATAGCTTGATTGGTCTCTTCATGAACATTAGTGGCAAAACAAAGGATGGTGTTAACGCACGGAGAGACTTGGTCGATATGAACATAAGGACCGAGTTAGCACCGCAAGAGATCGCGTCAGATTTAACGTACCTCCCACCAACTTGCTACACTCTATCCAAGGCGAGAGATATGAAGCGTGCGAGCTTGCATGGTGTGAAAGTCCCGTCTGGTTACTCTGCTAACATTAAGAAACTTGTTTCTATGCAAGATTTGAAATTAATTGGTATGAAGTCGCATGATTGTCATGTCTTTGATGACACAAATGCTTCTGTTGCAATTAGGAGTATCTTGCCGAACAAGGTCCGAGTAGCAATCTTGAGGCTGTGTTATTTCTTCAACTCAATTGCTCAGAAGGTCATCGATCCCCAAGGACTAGATGCTCTACAGGCCGAGGTGGTGACGACTCTATGTCATCTTGAGATGTATTTCCTCCGTCATTTTTCGATATCATGGTCCATCTCATTGTTCACCTTGTGAAAGAGATAAAGATATGCGGCCCTGTGTTCCTACGTTATATGTACCCGTTCGAGAGGTACATGGGAATTCTCAAGTCCTACGTACGGAATCAATCTCGACCGGAGGGCAGCATCATCGAAGGTTATGCAACGGAAGAGGTCATTGAGTTCTGTGTCGACTATATGGCTCAGGTGGATCCGATAGGTGTGCCTCTTTCGTCATGAGGAGACTTGATGGTATCGGGACCATCGGAAGGAAATCAATCACTCCCGATCCGATACATACGCTCAAGCCCATTTCATGGTCTTGCAACACATGACCGAAGTGTCCCCGTACATCGACGAGCACAAAGACATGGTACGCCAACAGAATCCAAACCGGTCGGAGGTTTGGATCATGAGAGAGCACAACCGTCGGTTCAACGGATGGTTAAAGGTGCGAATCACTGGGAGGTCATCAAGTGATGATACATTGCTATGGTTGGCACAAGGGCCACAATTTACAATTGTCACATGGCAAGGATATGACATAAATGGGTACACATTTTATACGACAGCTCGGGATAGGAAGAGCATAGTCCGAACAGCGGTGTCCGCATAGATGCATTCAGTACCGATGGTGAGGAGCTCGTACTATGGGCAAATAGAGGAGATATGGGAGCTCGACTACGTGCTTTTCAAGATCCCCCTATTTCGGTGCCGTTGGGTCCATCTCCCACAGGTGAAGGTTGACAAGTACGGCGTCACTACCGTGGACCTTGAACGTGTCGGATACAAAGACGAACCATTTCATACTGGCTAATCAAGTTGTTCAAGTATTCTATGTAACCGACCCGGCAAATAAGAAACGCCACGTAGTTCTTCATGGAAAAAGAAGGATTGTCGGAGTTGAGAATGTAGTGGACGAGGAAGAATACAATCAATTTGACGAGTTGCCTCCTTTCGGAGATGGCATCAGGCTCGACGAAGAACCCAGTGAGGAAGCTAGCTATATGCGCGCCGATCATCATGAAGGGCTATATTTTCATTAAGATTTTAATCCATTGTAATTAATTTATTCTATAACATCATGTGTTATGGACTTGTAATCTCTCATATATTTTGATATTGATGTCAATGTGGGCGTTCATCGAACCGACAATTGGTTTTGAAGTAAAATGTGTTATGAGCTTGTCTTCATATATACTTGTCACCGTGTTTTGTCATCTCTCATATATGTGGATATTGATGTGAATGTGGATGTTCATTGTAATTCATATATAGTTGTCACGAGTTCATTGTATTTGATAATTGTTCGATCTATCACGAGCGGTTCTATAATATAACCGTCAGTGATAATGAATCACGAGCGATTCTATAATAGAACCGTCGTGATGTGAGATTATCTCGAGCGGTTCTATTTGATAACCGCTCTGTGATATCCCGACAAAACCAATACGTGATAAAGCTAATCACGCAGGCGGTTTAATACACAAACCGTGCGTGATATGAGTTTATCACGACGGTTTAAATACCGCCGTCGTGATATGGAACGTATCACGCAGCGGTTATTAGATAGAGCCGTCTATGATTACTTATCAAAGACGGTTTTAGTAAAGAACCGCTCGTGATAGCCTCTTATAAGGTGGGAACCGCTAGGATTTTCCTCACTCGTCCCTTCCTCTCCCGCACTTCGAGTTTATCGCGCGCTCCTTTGCCTCCTCTAGGGCTCCGCTCACCGCCGCCTCAGGCCTCGACCGCCTGCCCGGCCCGACTCGCCGCCCCGACACTCGCTCCCGACCTCGGCGCCCGACCTCGACGCCCCGACCTCGGCGCCCCACACCGGCGCGCCGACACCGCCGCCTCCGACCTCGGCGATCGACACTAGGTTGTGCTCTTACTCGTCACCTCTCTCCTCGCACCTCCCTTGCTGCGTGATGGGTTACGATGATGCTCGTGATGGGTCCGACCTCGGCACGACACTAGGTTGTGCTCTTACTGTCACCTCCTCTCCCTCGCACTCCCTTGCTCTGTGATGGGTTACGATCATGCCTTGTTGATGCTCTGTGATGGGCTCTGTTGATGCTCTGTGATGGTTCTGATGATGCCTTGTTCATGCTCTGTGATGATCTCTGTTGATGCTCTGTGATGGGTTTGATGCTCTGTGATGGGTTCTGATGATGCCTTGTTGATGCTCTGTGATGTAGTCAAAATATGAAATCATATAGATATTTACAAACAGACTTGAGCTCTTGTACTCTTTGTTTTGCAGTTATAGCGGAATTAAGATCGACTTGTATGTTTTCTGTGATGATAGCCGAAATCTGAAATCAAATAGATGATTAGAAACAGGACTTGAGCTTAGGCATATTTTTATTCTCAATCTGTTAATTAGGCTTATTGTTGATATAAATTTGTGAATTATTCTGAAGATATATGATTAGATGTTCTGTTTATAGAATGCTTTATGTGTTGTAGTTTGAGCTCAAGATCTGTTTTGTAATTATCTAAATTGATTGGTGAAGAGATTTTGACAGAGGACTAAGATTGCAAAGACTATGTCTTATGCAATTTGTCAACTGAGAGCAATTTGTCAGCAAAAAATGCATTTGAGGTTCGTTTTGATTGCCATGGCATCTTAATCGCAAATGTATGTGATCTTTGAGGGTTCATTTAACCGCAATTGCTGTGATCTTTCTGTAATAGCTTATGTGTTTAGTCGCCAATTATGCTCATTTGAGGATGCAACATTGTGCCCATACATTAATATTAATTGTTTTCATGGAGAAATCATCTTTGTTAGGAAGCAATGTGGTGTCGATGTGTTGAATTTTTATCAATAGGTGACCTCTTTTGTTGTCTGCTTGCAAAGCATCTAGTTGTTGAACATTGCTTTAGGCTTTGTTGAGTTATTACACTAGATCATTCCATTGTTTGCATTAATAAGAAAAGAATGCTCACCACATCTTTTGGTATCAATCGGTTTGTTTTCTTGGTGTGCTTAACCCTCGGCCCCGCCCGGTAGTAATATATCTCAAACTAATTATATAGATAGCAAGTAAGCGAGATGGCGAGGCACCATCTTCCCGCCGCCGCCGACGCCGCAGATTGCAGAGGCACCATCTTCCCCACCGCCGCCGACGCGCAATGACAATGACATGAAAGCGAGATGGCAGAGGAGAATCGAAGATGCCTGTGGGCCGACCCGGTCATCACGGAGGTTAGTCGTTTGGGGTCCCTCTGCGGCCCCAAGAGCTCACGGCAGATTCCGGACCATGTGCGGGATACTTGCAAGGAAACGGGTCCCCATCACCACACCAAGGTGGAAGGATCGACGAAAGAAGCGAGAAGCGCGCGTGACGTAACTATTACAAAAGTTCACTATCCCGAAGCGGACATACGGCACGCGTGGAACGGACGGCGATGCTCACGATCGATAAATCGTGGAGGTCGCTCAAGAGCATTCTTGTCACGGCACGTGAACACGGTCGACGCCTTCGCGGCGTACGCATTCTTGACGCAGAAACATGGGACTCCTTTGTTGCTATGAAGACGGCGCTGAATTTAACGAGCAAAGTGCGGCACACAAAGCTCTCGGACACGAAACACTCATCCGCACGGACTGGCACGGCTGGATACGCAGGAAAATATGATGAATGGCGGAGGACAACGCTTCTCGATGTCACGCACCGCGTTCCCTAGCTCCGGTTAAAAGCGAGGCAAAAGTCTCGCCTTCGAAGCATCTCTTTCACAAACCCGGCAGACGAGGAAGTGTCTCAACGTTTGGTAAGTATGTCGAACTACCTAGTTAATAACTCCATATATAACTTCATAGTATCTATAATAACATGATGACTTCTTGCAGCGTGAATTGTCTGCCCAAACTTCCCAAGGCTCCTTCCATGTAGACAGGGAGAAGGATATACTCTCTACGGGAAACAAGGAACACCCGGGTCGCACGCGAGGTCTTGGGGTTACCGTACCATGGAGTCATGGATTCGCAGACGACTACTGCACGTACAGGAGTAGGAAGAGATCTAAGGCCGAGCGTGAGGACCGGTTCGTACAGATGACTGAACATTTTGAAGGAAAGTGGCGGCAAGATTGCAGATCAATTGAATCAACTCCTCGGCCAGCAGCGATGCGCAAGCCGCCTGATAATTTGGGGAGCGATCCCCGCCGACATCGAGTAGCGTCGCGCCCACGCATAACTCGGACATGACGATGTCCAATTACCGATAGACGAGATCAAGGTAATGTACATGTATGGAATGCGGCAAAGATAGACCTATAGGACACTTTAGCTAATTGCGATCGCTTTGTAGGAGCCGACGGCCTGCAAGCTCGTGAGTGAGGTTAGTTGGGTCCATTTCTATTGAGGCGCGCGGGGATGGTGCATCCATACCAGGAAGGGCGAGGCAAAGACGGTGTCCAGTGGCGCAGGTTACGCCAGGTGGAGGTGGACATGGTACATGAACATTTCATGGCCGTCCCTGAGATTCGCCGAATGAAGAGATCACAACACTAGGGGATGCGTGCACGTTTTATCCAATGGCCCAAGAAGGACATCGCCCTGACCCAAAGAAGGCCGCGATCTCAACACGACCATTCCTCTCCAACGGACCTCCATGACTCCACCTCATATTTCGCCTCGAAGGCCACCTTTCGGTTCCCTTGGAGAAGACATCGAAGGAACAAGAAAAGCGTGTCACCGTGATCGGGTCCCGAGTCGTCTCGCAAGAAGACGCCGCCAATGCTTAAGACCAAATCGAAGCGCGCCTCAAGTCCAAAGAAGTCGTATATCCGCGAAGTACATCCTCGGAAAACCGTTGTGCTCCCCGCAGATTAGGGCGTCTTTGGATATGCTTGTCGCTTTGCATGCCCGGTACTTGGATAGGACCCAAAAGGAGGGTGCGACATCGAATCACCGTCCGATACGAGGATAAGCATTTCTTCAACGGACGAACCACTTCGTCGTGGGCTTCAACGACCTATATGACCTATTCAACCTCGTTGGCCTTGGACGCCTCGCTTCTACGATGTTGGACATCGTAAGTGCATACAATCAAGTTCTACATTCACGTAATACCGATAAATATCACAACTCATTTCTTATGTACGGATACATGATGAAAAATATCCGGGAATTTGGAAAGAACCGGTGGTTTCTCGACCCACATGTGGTATCATTGCAAACCATCCAAAATGCACTCGCCCTTCGCCGAGAAATACATAACATGCATTGCTTCGTCGCAGAACACTAAGTACATCGTGGTGCCCTACAACCGAGGGTAAGTGTCACTACTTGCTCTACTTTATCTGCAAGACGAACTCGTGTTTAATGACTATAGTGACATACATGAGTAGGTACCATCGATCCTTTTAGTCATCATACCAAAGAGGAACCATGTGATATACCTTGATTCCCTAATCCGCAACAACCACGACTTCAAAGATTCTAGGAGGAATACTCGGCGTGTATGCTCATTTCCTTCATACATAACTCTATTTTAGTCTTCATTAGTTTGAAATGGTCGAGGATAAATTTTTGGAATCATGTAGGTCGCTCATCGACTATGTTGCCAACAAAGGAATATACGATGGAAAGAGCGCCCAACTAACACACAGACAAAATTTCCAGACGCGCTATAATACGATAATCCTATATCATACTTCATAATAACGCATCTCGAATCGATATATGTAATTCTATTTTTGCAAAGGCTTGACAAAAAAAATGATGAGTTATGTGCAATCTACGTTTGCCATCATATGGACCAAATCATTAGAGCTAGGAAGAAGGATCCGAGGTTTGTGAATCTCCAAATAATTATTTTCTAATTATAAAATTAAATATATATGCATAACACTTTACTCTTGCTAGCTTAATGTGGTTTGAATATAGAATTAGATGGACTCGTTGATAATGAGATCGGGGACATTCGAGGAAGCTCTGCGGCTTTATCATATCGAGATAATTAAGGACACCGAGAATTTCACTCCCGCGACCGAGCGCATCACCCGCAGGCACTTCTCAACCACCCCGCAAACAATTTACTCAATTGTAATCCAATTTATTTTGTAACAATACTTGAACAAATGTGATCTTTTGTAATTTATTTTGAGTAATGATCGATTCATTTGTCGACAATTGATTATCTCGTGATGTATCTGTTTTTGTATGCTTGTTTTGAGAGGGCATGGCTAGCAATTCCGAGGCTAGCCAAAAATCAGAAAAATGTAGTTAGTTTAATGAACTATCACAGACGGTTTTTATAAAAGCGATGCAGTGAAGACGAGTATCCTGACGGTTATAAGAAAAACGTCAGGAACTCAAAGTATCATAGACGGTTCTAAGTAAAAACGCTCGTGAACTCCGAGTATAACGAGCGGTTTTAACAACGAACCGCTGTGATAAGTCGACTTCACAGACGTTTCGTGTAAATAACGTCAGGAACACGAGTATCACGCAGCGGTTTTAAATATAACCGCTCGTGATATTCGACTTCATGACGCTTTGTGACCATAACCGTCAGGATACTCTTCTTCCAGACGGTTGTTGATAAAAACCGTCGTGATATTCATATCACGTGACGGTTTATCACCGTCTGTGATAACCACCGTTATCACAGACCTATTTTTCCGCACGGTTCAAAACCGCTCGTGATGACGGTTCCAACCGTCTGTGATGGCTTTTTCGTAGTAGTGTACCTCGCCCGCCCCAAGGGTGTGGATTTTCTCCTCCGAGAAAGTACTATTTGTAGGAATTTCTAAATATAGCAAATGAGCTCCAAAAATTATGAACTTTTCCGTGAGGCTTCGACATAGTGTAATTACTTGTGTAATTTTTCTAGAATTTTATATGTTTTGAATGTTTCTCCAAAATTTCTTTAAGGCTATTGTTTGTATGCAAATGAAATAATCGATTTGAGGAAAATTTCAAAAACATGCTCAAAATACTTTCCACAACATGCCAAATCCCACCGTCACCATCGTCTCACTCGGTGATGACACCGTCACATCCCCGGGGAGTGATTAGATTAGACAACTAAAAATCATAGATAATAAAAGTAGTACTACGATTAATACTACTCGAAGCACGAAGGAAAATAATATTGGTACATGAAGTTGACCGAGACGTAGAGGAAATCGTACTTCGACTTCACGGCAACATTCTGATATGGTTTTTATCTTCTTTACGGAGACTGTGATGAGAATAGGGTAAAGGTAAAGGTAAAGGTAAAAAAAAGAAGAAAATATTATCACATGTACCAAAAATTTCATTCCACAATTTTTTTCACATGGTAGGCCGCTTGGCCCTCCCCTGCTAATCAGATCAAACCTTCGTTGTCGCATACTGACCAAGATGTCACGAAATCAATCAAATAAATTCTTTAAGATGAAATAACGTAATTTCATTCTAAAAATATATTATCACATGTACTAAATTTTTTCCCACAAATTGTTACTTGTGAAATCACGGCACAACACATTTGGGGTAGTGGGGTATTATCGATTTAATGTGGATGATATTATTTAATACTTTATTATACCAAAGGCTAGATAAGCCGCAGAGACACCCGATCAAATAGGCGTATTTTAATTCGCGGCTCATGCAATCCCCTCTCCTCCTGTGCCCTCTTTTCCTGAGCTTCTGATTCTCGATCCGATGGCCTACATACGACACCCTGCAGAGACACAACATGAGTTTTTGGCTAAAATATCATTGTTTAGAGTGAAATAGCAAAAATAGTCCATGAACAATTGGCAAAAACACCGCTTCGCACTAAAAAATCACAGAAGATAGGAAACATATATATTAGCCATTTAGCCAGTCATTTATGTATGCATGGATCAACTAAGCTTAGGCCTAGCTAGAGCTAGCTCGACTGTGCAGGCGTACGTGCGTGCATCTAGCTAACACTAGATAAAAGTAGGGTTTGTTTTGCAAGTGTGAGACGCAGTGCATGCCTAGCTACTTTGGACTTTGGAGTAGCTCAAGTGCACTTTGGAAATTGGGCATCATCAAGTGATTAAAGAAAAGAGTGGTAGCATGCATGCAGTACAATGACGATTGCATTGCATATATATGATTGTGCATGCAGTACAATGACGATTGCATTGCATATATGACGGTTTTTATCTTCTTTATGGAGGTAAAAAAAGAAGTAAATATTATCACATATACCAAAAATTTTATTCCACAAAATTATTTCACATGGTCACCACTGACTCGCCTCACGATCATATCAAAGTTTCATTGTCGGGGGAGGGGGTATTATCACATGTGATAAAATCAAATCAAATAAATTTTTTAGATTTTAGTGAGAATCCAGGGACACTAAAAGCAATATTTTAGTTTTTTAAAAAAAAACATAAAGGGTGGGGGGCTACCGCATCCCTGGGCCCCCAGGGGTTAGGACGAGGCAAATCCAGCTCCCAGGGGTTAGAAAATTTTAAAAATTATAAACTTGGGATAATTATACTAAGAATAAATATGGAAATGATTTTGAACATGTTTTTGATCTTTTCTCAAATTGATTATTTCATTTGCATACAAACAGTAGATTTAAGGGAATTGTAGAGAAAAATGAAGAACATATAAAATTTTGAAAAAATTACACAAGCAATTACATTATGTCAGGAGCCTTCATACAAAATTTAATAATCTTTGGAGCTCATTTACTATATTTATAAATTCCTATATTAAGTATCCTTAAAGGAATTTTCAATAAAAATGCAAAACATATAAAATTCTAGAAACATTACACAAGTGAGTAAATTTTGTAAGGAGACTTCACAAAGACTTTCATAATTTTTGAAGAAAATTTGCTATATTTAGAAATTCCTACAAATAATACTTTTCTAGAGGAGAGAGAATCCGCATCCGTAGGGCGGACGATGGTAATTCTGGGCCCCTCGGAGGCCAAACGAGGGTATTTCCGCACACATGTGGGCCTAACGTGTTATTTTCATGCCTCTAAGGACTGAATTCACCATGTATCGCATCCTCAAGAAATCCAGGTCCTCGAGGTACTGAACAAGTGCCATTTTTGCATGTGGGAGGCTAGTTTTGCTCTTGCGCACACCAACAACGCTATTTTAGCCAAAAACTCGAACCTAACAGGATGGTATATATAATTATATATGGTGTCCTAGACCACCCACACTATTTGGATGCTTTTACAATAAGTCATACTCCAAATTAAATTAGAGATAAGGACTAAATAGAAAAGTATTTTAACAAATGATTAGAGGAGGGATTCTGCAATTACCAGACAACCTGGGCCAGGGCTTCTGGCCCATTTCCATTCAACCCATAGGTGGAAGCGGGGCAACCAGCCATAAAAGGGGGGAAAACCCTAGGCGCCCCTCTCCCCCTCTCTTGGCCGCACTGTAGCATCATGGTACTGTAGCACCCGGTAGAAGAAAGAAGATGGAGGGAGGAGGACCGCCTGGGAGATCGATTGGCCAAGAAGAAGAAGAAGAAGAAGAAAGGAGAATGGAGAGATCGTGGCGTGGGTCGGTGTTCATCGCGTTCGGTGGTAGTTCTTCAAGCGTAAGACCCGTCCCTTCCGACATCGAGTTATTTGATCTTTAGCAATGTTGGAATTTAGGTCCGACTAGAGCGATCGGGTTGGGTGACGTTTTGAGATGTTTCACGGCAAATCTGATCAGGATGCCTCCTAGAGAATTGTAGGAGACATCGATACCTTTCTATAGAGTACAAGATCACGTAGTTTGGATGAGCGGTTTAAAAGTTATGATTTTCGTAATGTTGCTCTTCCCTAACTCTACCACACCTGTGACAGATTTTAGTAATTAGACTTAAGCAGATAGCTAAATGGATTTCTGGGAGGTCTCACTATAATGAAAGTTGTAGATAATTGTCTTAGCTTTCATGGAAGCTAAAGAACGCAAAGTTTTAGTATACTTTCCAGAGAACCTGACGTGAAATCGATGTTCTGTTAATTAGCTTGGTAGGGAATTAGATGGCGAATCGGAAGGCTCATCAACTAGGTTTAGTTGGAGAAATTGATAACCTTTCAAGGAAGTCCAAGAACACCCCATTTCGACTCCTGTGCTAAAAGATATTAATTTTAGAATGGGACTGTCCACAGAGGGGACAAATCAACATTTAGGAATTGGAGTTGGGATCGCGTTAAAAAATTATTGCGAGTTCATGTTTGCTTATATAGTTTGTTTGGTCCATTACTGTTGTCTTAGTATGCTTTTAAATGAATTTAGGTGGGGGATTGGTCCCGGAGGAAGCACCCTCTTCACATCCTCCGTTCTCACGTGGTTAAGGCAAGTACTCTGATTGATAAAATAATTATGAATGTTTGATAGAGAGTACTAGTATTTTGATACATATTAGCTATGCATGGTTGATAGTGTGTAACACCCCAGCCCAACATGAGCCTGGAATGCTACTAAACAAACCCTAATAATTCTAATAAAGGCAATTTTAGTAAATCTAGGCCGAACCTCCCTTGTAAAATTAATTACACGGAGGTTCCAACATACAGATAATACATGTATTAACTAAACTATTATTTAGAGACATCAAGAGATAAACAAAGACATGTTAAGTGTCTAACATAACTAAAGAGGTATGAAGTTCCACTACTCATCATTATTACATTTAATCCATTGCATAAGACAAAACATAATAATCTAAAATCAACCACTTTCTGAAGATCATTCAACTTTATTTAGTTCATGTGGTATGTGTGTGACTAGCAGTCTACTTCCCCCCATGCATGTCACTCTTGGCTCGGGTACCTAAAACAACAATAAAAGCAAGAGTGAGTCCATAGACTCAGCAAGTACATATAGAAACTATAACATCAACATACATATAAAGGAGATCAACATTAGAACATCTCATATGCAAATGCAATGCTCAAGGAACCTTTATCTTTAACTTTCTGTGTGCATTACACCTGCATGCAGTATGCGACCGCCGCGCATTCCCATGCTGTGCGCGCACGCAGGACCAATTGCCCGTTACTCCGTAAGTGCGGGACCTCAAGCCCACACTCCACGAGTGAGGATCTCGAGCCCGTCACATTCATGACGGGATTCTCAAGGAAACATACTTGGTCACGCGTGACCAAGCCTCAATATGTTCACAATATGCAAATGCTCAACCTCATTCATCATCAATCTTACCAAAAGACTACCACATTGAACCATAGTAAAACATAAGCATCATTTGAGCAATAACCAAACTTAAACATTCATCAAGTATACCATCTTGCTATGCAACCATATATCAAATAACACACAATATAGCCAATCAATCAAATCAAACAATGCACTTGCCTTAACCGCGTGCAAATGGAGGATGCGAAGTGGGTGCTGCCCTTGGGATCTCGCTTCTACCCTTGCCGAAACGAGGAAGGCACGCTGCGAGATGACGTCCACCATGAACTCCCGATCACGATCCCTTCTTCTCCCCCTTCTTCCCTTCTCTTCTCTTCTCTTCTTGGCCAAGCGATCTCCCGGGCGGTCCTTCCTCTTCCTCCATGACACCGGCAATGGGGGCACCTCCTTGGACAGCGGCGGGAGGAGCAGCAGGAGGTGGCGTGGGAGGGGAGGAAGTGGGCGGCCAAAGGGGAGGAAGGAGGAGGATGGGCGGCGGCCACAAGTGGGAGGAGGGGAAAGGGAGGCGACTAGGGTTTTGGGGAGGGTGGCGCCTCCCCTGGACGGCCACCACATGGCCACAGGCCAAGGCCTGTGCCAGTTGCCGTACAAACGCTGATTTCCTCTCTCTAGCGCGAAATTAATCATTTTCTATTTGGTCCTTCGTCAATTCGGATAACTCTCTCCGATTATTTATTCTCTCCGGTTAATTCCTTTCGTATACTTTTTGGGTATTACATTCTACCCCCTTAAAGCGAATTCGTCCTCGAATTCTAACCATTCTTACGCCCAAGTATAATCACGGCTAAAACTTACCAACAATACCATATGCCTCACCGTGAGTAACTCAGATATTGCATGCGCATGCGAGACACCAATTCACTAGTCGCTTCACTCTCGGACTTATGGGACCACATCACCTTGACGGATATCCAAAACTAACGTCTTGCACCTCAACACTAGTCTTAACTTTTACTGGTACACTTAACACACAGGGCTCAGAGGTAAGGTTTTACTCGATGGCCAATGACTCTAACAAAATCTCAAGCTCCGATCTCGGGTGTTCTATCAAGACAGAAAAGTATAAGACATCTGCGTACTCTCGCAAGTACTCGAGACGGTAATAGCGTTACGCCAATCTACAAATTCCATGACTGGGAACTTATCCGACACACCTTTGGTTACACTTCCTTTTTGTTACCAAGTACACCGTCAGCACAAAATACATGGAACTCTTGTTCCAACACTCAGTCGATCACTTTATCTACGCAAGCAGCATCTCCTTTAACAAGGGACGCACAAAGAACTCGCCTATCGACTCACTAATCCGAAAAACTCAATCGAAAAACAAAAGAGTCAAAAATGCATCCAACTCAAAGCCATCTTCCTTAGAAGTGCCCAATCCAAAATCAATGGATTTACTACGAAATCTTTTCCATTTTCAAATAGGCGGTTTAGAAATAAATGCCACACAAGCCAAAAGCGAAATCAATCAAAAACCGGTTTAACCATTTTTTTAACCGAGAGGAATCACACATACCGGCAGAACCAACTCAATTTGTAATTGACATCCGTCATAACCACATAGTTCAAGTAAGAACTAAGAAAACATCTCACTATCCAAGATCACACCCTTTACCACAATCTTTCTTTTAAGAAATCAACTTTCTCTTAAACCATAGGATCCCAAATCATCGCATAACGCATTAACTCATTTCTCTTAAATTGGCAACCTCAAACCTATGCTCATCGAACACAAAGTTCACACTTATGCAGGGAGATTCTTCCAATCCACAATATCGTACTCTAGCCAACTTCTCTACCGAATGAATACTTGTCAAAATAATTTCCAACACAACTCAATATAGATTTCACCCACCGTCACATCCCTTAATCCGTTAAGGATGAACAATTTGAAATTCACATCACACACTCTCATATACTAGCCTCAAAAGATACTATCAATGATCATCCCACTACTCGGAATCCACTCTTATTCTACCACTTCTACACAGAATCATTAGCATCCAAGGTTCTAACATAAGAATGCAAAGCCCAAAACCAACCTCGAAGTCTCCTACAATGAATTTCTGGTATGATTCATGGGAAATCCTCAAATTCGTTTACTAAAATTTCACATAGCTCCACAATAACCTCAATCATTAACATCCACTTTTCTCACTAATGGAGTAACCATCCCAAGGCGATTTATTTCACAGGTCTTAGACCTTCTCTAATCCATACCAATCCAATTCAGTTACACAACCACGATATACCCGTTCACAAAACCCTAACTGATTGACCAAGATTCAAATATACCCAATCACTAACGTCAATAAATAAATATATCCTTTGACCAAGACATCCTTAGAAATAATTTAACTCCCATAGGGTTACTTACTGAGGCCGAGTAATGCTTGACAAAAGCTCAACAATTCCTGCTATCCCACTAATTATCATGACACTGAGGTTCCTCCACACCGCTACTCTCATTAAACTTCACCACCACAACACTTCTGCACAATCATACTAAGTATCCAATTACGATATTCTGATAAGTTTGTTAGGAGTCCATAATTTCGATAATCCCAATATTCCAACATGGACAAATGTTCTTGGATCATAATTCATCATAGGTTCCACTAATTGTAATACTAATCACTTTCATCTCATCGACAACTCTCCATTTAAATAGAATTCTCTCCGGGTGTTGTAAATCGAAACCAATTCGCTTTATACTGCTCTTCAAATAGATTGGTTCCCGAAAAATCTCAACAAATTCAAATACTTGACCACCTCCAACCAATCACCATGCTACTCTTTATAACACTTGGCAACACAATTTGGTTACTTCCTTATTCAAAAGGAAGAAATAAAAAGATACAAGGTTCAACGCACAAGAAATCGTGGCTTCTCAAGTAAGCACGAGACCAATAGAAAGCAGATCAAATAGTAGTGATCTCGA
The DNA here is from genome assembly GCA_036346255.1 of Ampelocalamus luodianensis. Lineage (NCBI taxonomy): Eukaryota > Viridiplantae > Streptophyta > Magnoliopsida > Poales > Poaceae > Ampelocalamus > Ampelocalamus luodianensis. The sequence continues at coordinate 106,330 of JAYEVH010000170.1, forward strand.
GAAAACAAAATACGAGTCCACGATCGAGGCACAAGTCCCACATGAAGATTTTTTTCCACCTCCATAACTCTTAATAACACATTGCTATGCAATCCCAAGAAACTCTTAAGTCTTTGATTACAACATTACTTGCCAAACCAAACAAGAGATGCCTTTAATACCAAATCACATTCATCACTTGAACCAAACGGAACCTTTCCATATGTCATAATGCTCAACTAATTTCATCTACTACATAAATCATGAACCCCAAAAGATCACGAATTCAAAACTCCAAACATTTCATTTAACAGTCATTAAAACAATCAACTTACTTTCTATCTAGAAGAATCATCACCACTCCAACGCGTCACAATCTCTTGTAGACCTTATTACTAACAACAAGAATAATTCACTCTTAACAAGGTTCGTTATCATCAACCCTTCCTTTATAAAATCCCAAAGTGACCAAACTGTTACATATCACTTTATCATCTCATCCTCAAATGAGAGTACACCAAATTCTTATAACCTCACTACAAAGAACCACTTTTTTTAGAGGAATCTACTACAAAATTTATAAGATTACACCAAAACCCTTTCATCAAAGACATACTATTATCCGACAATTTCACCATCACACAAACACAAGTCACCTATTAAATCCCATCCTAAACCATTGATGATTTTTCAACCTTAGACGAAATTGATGGTCCTTTCTCTATTTGCCTTCTCACAAGCAAAATAAAATAATCAAATAGCCAATTAAAGATAATTACATATTATCATCTATTAAGACAACGATCAAACACATCCTTATATTTCCTTCCTACATAGTTAGATTAATCCATTGAAATCAAATATTCTAACAAGTCTAGTAAACTAAACGACTCTAATGATCAACCTTTTCATCAAAGTTCCACATCTTTTAATAACTCTATTGATTCCAATTAGGTTTAGCCATACCCTTAATCACCGTTCAACAAGAGTTACTATATGGCACCATCAAATTAATCAACTTTCCTTCCAGTGATCTTAGTTAGGATCGATTATATACCACACCACAGACCTAACCTGATAATCCATATCTTTTCCATTAATTGCTTTGAGTATAACCTCTCGCTTAACCAAGCCAAAACACTACTAAAGGGTTTAACCACTTCTTCCATAAAAAGAACCATCAAGCTTCAACACTCCAAATACAAAGAGAGATACATTAAGTCAAAGCCTCCACGTACTACTGAGGACTTGCAAAGGAAACTTTCATTATCCAAATCATCCAAATAAATAAATAGGTCATGTTTTCCAAGAAGAAAGACGAAACCCCAATACAAAAGTCAAGTATTGACCACTAACCAAGTCCACCACCACAAGAATAACTCAACAATAGGAAAAAATAATTGCTTTAAGGGACAAGTTAAGCCAATAGAAACATAACAACCTTTCTCAAAGAAACCCATCAACTGAAATGAACTACTGACCCAAAGAAATTCATCGACCACAACTGAACAAGAGTTGATCAAATTCAAATTCAAGGAAGTGGACAATTTTTTTTTCAACAGATACTCACTATTAACGCCTGTACTAAGATATCTGAGGTAACTTCTTCCCTTTTCTCTTACCACGAACAATGGTGTAACCTGGTAAAGCCCAGGGCCACAACCATGACCTCAATCCTCTCAACAAGGGCTGCTCTCACTCATAATAATCATATAATCATATTATAGGTATGTAAGATCATCTCATAACAGGAATCATCATTACAACATGACAGAAGCGTAAATGCAATGCTTGACCCACCCCATCCTACTGTGCACCAGTGTGTCAGGTTTTCAGCTAATTAACCATTAGCAATCTTTTTTTTAACAAGCTAAGTTACCTAAGTTATTAATCTGTTCACCACGGACCTCACTGACCAGCTCTGATACCAATCAGTAACACCTGACCTAACATGAGCCACGGAATGCTACTAAACAAACCCTAATAATTCTAATAAAGGCAATTTTAGTAAATCTAGGCCGAACCTCCCTTGTAAAATTAATTACACGGAGGTTCCAACATACAGATAATACATGTATTAACTAAACTATTATTTAGAGACATCAAGAGATAAACAAAGACATGTTAAGTGTCTAACATAACTAAAGAGGTATGAAGTTCCACTACTCATCATTATTACATTTAATCCATTGCATAAGACAAAACATAATAATCTAAAATCAACCACTTTAGAAGATCATTCAACTTTATTTAGTTCATGTGGTATGTGTGTGACTAGGTCTACTTCCCCATGCATGTCACTCTTGGCTCGGGTACCTAAAACAACAATAAAAGCAAGAGTGAGTCCATAGACTCAAGAAGTACATATAGAAACTATAACATCAACATACATATAAAGGAGATCAACATTAGAACATCTCATATGCAAATGCAATGCTCAAGGAACCTTTATCTTTAACTTTTCGTGTGCATTACACTGTAATCACGAGTATGCGACACGCCGCCGCATTCCCATGCTGTCTTGGCGCGCACGGGGACCAATTGCCGTTACTCAGTAAGTATGCGGGACCTCAAGCCCACACTCCACGAGTGAGGATCTCGAGCCCGTCACATTCATGACGGGATTCTCAAGTGGAAACATACTTGGTCACCGCGTGACCAAGCCTCAATATGTTCACAATATGCAAATGCTCAACCCTCATTCATCATCAATCTTACCAAAAGACTACCACATTGAACCATAGTAAAACATAAGCATCATTTGAGCAATAACCAAACTTAAACATTCATCAAGTATACCATCTTGCTATGCAACCATATATCAAATAACACACAATATAGCCAATCAATCAAATCAAACAATGCACTTGCCTTAACCGCGTGCAAATGGAGGATGCGAAGTGGGTGCTGCCCTTGGGATCTCGCTTCTACCCTTGCCGAAACGAGGAAGGCACGCTGCGAGATGACGTCCACCATGAACTCCCGATCACGATCCTTCTTCTCCCCTTCTTCCCTTCTCTTCTCTTCTCTTCTTGGCAAGCGATCTCCGGGCGGTCCTTCCTCTTCCTCCATGACACGGCAATGGGGCACCTCCTTGACAAAGCGGGGAGGAGCAGCGGGGAGGTGGCGTGGGAGGAGGAAGTGGGGGCGGCAAAGGGGAGGAAGGAGGAGGGATGGGGCGGCGGCCACAAGTGGGAGGAGGGGGAAAGGGGAGGGCGACTAGGGTTTTGGGGGAGGGTGGCGCCTCCCCCCCCTTGGACGGCCACCACATGGCCACCTGGGCCAAGGCCCAGGCCCAGGTTGCCGTACAAACGCTGATTTCCCCCTCTCTAACTGCGAAATTAATCATTTTCTATTTGGTCCTTCGTCAATTCAGATAACTCTCTCCCGATTATTTATTCTCTCCCGGTTAATTCCTTTCGTATACTTTTGGGGTATTACATAGTGTGATATGTATGATTAAGGATGGTGAATGCTTGAGATATGATTAATTGTTATTCGTGTACGGTACTGTTGCTATGCATGTTACTGAAAGATAGGGTAATTGTTCATGTGCACATTGAGAGCATACTGGAGACTTGGTCACGTGGTGACCAAGTATGTAAATTTGAGGTCCCCGTCATGTGGATGACAGGCTTGTGGTCCCCACACTCATGGAGTGTGGGTATTGATTTGAGGTCCCCGTCATGTAGATGACGGGCTTGTGGTCCCTACATTTGTGGAATGTGGGCATTGAGTAGAGGTCCCCATCATGAAGACGATGGGTTGTGGTCCCTATACTTGTGGAGTATAGGCTCTTGGTCCCTGTGCTAGAGGGCACAGGCAAGGGTATACATCAACGGATGTATACCTCGCGTTACTGGTAAAATGCGAAAAGAGTAAGAGAGAAAAGATGCATTGCTCATTTGCATTACACAAGCGTGTGATTTGTTTTAGTGTAATGTTTTCTTATAGGATGTTATTGCTATAACTGTGAGTTAATATTTATTTATTGGTACTTGCTGAGTCGTTGGACTCACTCTTGCTTTTGTTGTGCTTTTAGGTACCCTTTGCAAGAACGGAATACATGGGAGGGGATAGGCTTGAGTTGGATTCACACACTACCACGCATCTTTAAAAGTTGATTAAATTTTAGATCGTCTATTAATAAATAAGCAAACTGGTTAAGAATTGATTATGGTTATGCTTCATGCATTGAATTATTTGTAATAATGATGAGTAGCATACTTTGGACATCTTGAATATGCTTTAGTTGATTAGCATGTTTTGAATGCTTATTGATGTTACTGGATGTTAGAATATTTAATTGTGATATTCTTTATTTGCTGCTAGAACCTCCGTATAGTTATCTATACAAAGGAGGTTCTGCCAAAATTTGGGATTGTGTCTTACTTTTAATTAGTTATCACGTTTATTTAGTAGCATTCCAGGCTTTTGTTTGGCTGGGGTGTCACAGTTGGTATCAGAGCGGGCTTTAGGTCCGTAGTGAATAGATTAATTAAAATTTGCTAGTGTCTTATCAACTTAAAAATTTGACACACTAGTGCATAGTAGGATGGGAATGGGCAAAGCATTGCATTTACATTTCCGCTATATCATATTGATGATTGCTGATATGAATTGAGTATGATTGCTCAGTAATTGATTTTATAATTATTGTGTGTAGGGATAACCCATGTTGAGAGGTTGAGGTCGTGGTTGTGGCCCTGGGTTTTACCAGGTTACACCACCGTTCGTGGAATGGGAATAGAGAAGTGCTACCTCGGATATCTTAGTATAGGCGTAGATAGTGAGTATCTTTAGAGAAGTTGTTCTCTTTCTTGACTTTGAATTTGGTCTATTCGACTCTACGCACTTCTTTTGGAGTAGTTGGAATGTTGAAGTTTAGTGCATCTTCTTTGAGAAAGAAAGTATCAGAACTCTTTTGTAATGTTTTGATGTGTTAAGTGAAAGGTTTCAAGCATAGAAGATAAAGCGATAACTTATGAGTTATAAAGTTTGGTCTGTAATAAGTGCGTAATTGATCTTAACCAAGATCCTTGGAAATGAAGTTGATAAATTTGGTGTTGTCGTAGAGTAATTACATGATGAACTTGTTTAATAGTATGACCATTTATACTGGGAATCCAAGATTTATTAAGAGGTGTGGTATATTGATGATTTGATTTGATCATTAAGATTGTGGAATTCGGTAGATTTATTGGATAATTCGGAGTAATGTGTCTCAATGGATTAGTCTACCCATTAGTGATCGTTATGTTAGGGATGTGTTTGAACGATGCCTTAGAGGATATCAATCTGGAAATTTTCATAAACTGGTTACTTGATGGGCATACATAATTGCTAGGTTGAAATATGTATGTCGGATTAGATGAATGTTGAGGTAGTATCTTGTGAAACCCTGTTTTACAGGAGATGATATTATTGAATGTTTAATTATACTTTGCCCTAAACTCTGAGCATAAAGTGGAATGTTGACTTTGTGTTTATAGATGGTTATGTGACTGCAAATAGAAGTAGGACCCTATTTGCATACATGATAAATACAATTGTCAATTGTTAATGATAGTTGGAGTGGGTGTTGAGCAACACTAATGGTCGAGTGGATGAGTGAATAAGTAGTCTCTGATAGCATGATCTTGTTAAAAGATGTTTGTTTCAACCTCGTAGTTTGTGTTTCTTTTGGAGAGGTTTATGATGGGATTTTAATAGGTGACCCGTGTTTGCATGATGGTGAAGTTGTCGGATTATAGTATGTCTTTAATGAAAGGGTTTTGGTATAACCTTTAAATTTGGGTAGTAGATTCCCTTTAAAAATAAAGTGGTTGTTGTAGTGAGGTTGAAGATTTTGGTATACTCTCAATTGAGGATGAGATGATAAAGTGGTATGTAACAGTTTGGTGTGCCTTTGGGGGCTTTATAATGGAAGAGTAGACGATGGCGATTCGTGTTAAGAATTTATTATTCTTGATGTTAGTAAGGTTGCCTGTAAGGGGTTGTGACTTGTGGGTGTGGTGATGGTTCTTTTAGAAATAAAGTAACTTGATCGCCTTTCGTAATATCGATTAACTGAAAAGTTTGGAGTTTTGCATTCATGACCTTGGGTAGTTCATGAATTATGTGGTAGCTGAAATTTATTGAGCAAAGTAGCGTGTTGGAAGGTTCTATCGGTTCTTAAGTGATTCATGTGGTTTGAGCTTAAAGGATCTTTTGCTTGAGTTGGCAAAGTAATGTTTCAATCAAAGAAAGTTATTTCCTTTGATAAATTGAAGGGTGTAGTAGAGGAATTCGCGGTTGGATTCAAGTTTGGTAGCTTATAGCTTATTGAAACGTGCTTAACCTTGTTGGTTGGCCGCAAGAGAGTCCTTCAAGTTTCAAAAGCAATGCTTTATTTTTTTATTGGCTGAAGTTCAACATTCTCTTCTTGTGGGACTTGTGCCCTTATCTATGGTCTCATCTTTTGTATCCCGAGTTCATTGCTAATTGACTCTTTCTCTTGGTCTTGTGTTTATGGTGAATGCTAAATGTTTTTCTAAGTGCTGAAATCATTATTGTTATTTGCCTCTTCTTTTGAGAAAGAAATAATGGATTCATTTTACAAAACCTCATAGAGGATTTAGTGGCAACTAATTGGTGGTAGTCAAGTGAATGGTTTTTGAAACTCTAGGTGTCAATTGGTATGCATCGAGTGATAAGTTGACTTCTTGAAGTAATCCTTGGAGAGGATTTGATTTTAAAAAGAAAGTTGGTCTTTGTAGTTGACTGATTACATTATTGCAACTAGTAGAGCCTATAGTGATTTGTGGTTCAAGATCTTTTGTTCATTTTGATGGAACATTAGAATTAATGAAGGTATGATAATCTTGATCAATTTATTATATTGTCGTGATTTGGATATTTTGCAGGGTTGTGTAGGAGAATTATGATGGTGTAGTTAATGAGAGTAGAGTTTTGAACAAATCTAATTGATATGATAGCTATTGGAATAGTAGGGATTGTTGAGTTTTTATCAGGTATGACTTGGCTTTAGTGAGTAACCCTCTAGGAGTTAGAATCTTTCTAAAGATAATTTGCTCAAGAATATGTTTATATGTTGATGTTAATGATTGAGTATGTTTAGATTGTGGGAATTTTAGTCATTGAATCCGAGGATTTCCCTATCTTTTACACAAGAAGTTCATTGTAGGAGTCTTAGAGGTTGAAATTGGGCTTATGGTTCATGCTAGAACCTTGGTCGCTCCTTGATTATGTGTAGAAGTAGAAGAACAAAAGTGAATTCTGAATAGTGTGTTGATCATGGATAGAATCCTTTTGATATAATAAATCAAAATATGCGATGTGAATTTGAAGTTGATTATCTTTAACAGATTGAGGTGATGTGTTTGTGGGTGAAATCCATGATGAGGTGCATTGGAAATTATTTACCAAAGTAACTCTTTTGGTAGAGGAGTTGGCTAGAGTATGTTCTGTGGGGTCAGTAGAGTCTCTCTACAAGAGGTGAATGATGTATTTGGTTTGGGCGTAGCGTGAGGTTGCCAATTTAAGAGAAACAAATTAGTGGGTTATGCGATGATTTGGAAGCTCATGGTTTAATGGAAGTTAAACTCTTCAAAGAAAGGATGGAGAAAAGAATGTTTTCTCGAGTAGTGAAAGACTCTCTTGATTATTGTTAGGGTTGTGTGTTTATGACAGACTCAATTTGTAACTTGCATTGGCACGGTGGTTCTTTCTGGTTCAGGAGAATAAAGGAAGTGTTCGATTTGGATATCCAAGTGGTTTCTCTTTTGGCTGACATGGTGTTTATTTGCAAACTACCTAACTGAAAAGTGGGAAGGGTTTTCGAGATGAATCTTTAATTTTGGATCTAACCCTCTTGGTGTGGAGTTGGTATTGCGTGGTTGTGATGAGAATTCTTTAATTTTCAGTTAGGTTCTGTTTGTAAAAGAGTTTGTTTAAAGTAGGATCTTTTGTACATTTTGGGATAAAGGAGGTGCTCCTTGGTAAGCAAAAGAGTTCGACTGAGAGATGGAACAAGAGTTCCATGTGTTTATGTGCAAGTTCCGTGGCATGGTCCCAAAAGGGAATGATAGCCCAAAGTACTTTTGGTTTGTTCTGGAGGATGCGGGGATTTTGGAAGATAGCAATTCGCTGGAACTGTCTCGAGTCCTAGTGCGGGGTACATAACATTTTGTATGACCCAGTGTTGAGAGAATGCTTGTGGTATCAGGAGTGTGAGGTTTCGTAAGAGCCGTTGACCAGTGAGTAATACCGCATCTTCGAGTCCTATCCGTTGAGTGGTTCTGGTTAGGATGGTACGAGTGATAAGGCATAATACATCAGTTGCACCAAGGTGCAGTAGTCCCATAAGTCCGGGGAAAAAGCGACTTAAGAATTGGAGTCTCGCATGCGCGAGCAATATCCAGAAATATTCACAACAAGAACGTGGCAATGTTGGTAGAATTATTAGCTGAGATTATTCTTTAGCGTTAAGATTGGTTAGAATTCAGGTCAAATTGCATTTTTAACTAGGGTAGAATATCATACTCCAAATTAAATTAGAGATAAGGACTAAATAGAAAAGTATTTTAACAAAGGATTAGAGGGGGGATTCTACAATTACCAGACAACCTGGGCTGGGGCTTCTGGCCCATTTCCATTCAGTCCATTGGTGAAGGGGGCAGCCAGCCATAAAAGGGGGGAAAACCCTAGGTGCCCCTCTCCCCCTCTCTTGGACGCACTATAGCACCAGTGTGGTACTGTAGCATCACGGTACTGTAGTGTCATGGTACTGTAGCACCCAGTAGAAGAAAGAAGATGGAGGGAGGAGGGCCGCCCAGGAGATCGATTGGCCAAGAAGAAGAAGAAGAGGAAAGGGGAAGGGAGAGATCGTGGCCAGGGGTTGGTGTTCATCGCGTTCGGCGGCAGTTCTTCAAGGGTAAGACCCCGTCCCCTTCCGATTAGTGAGTTATTTGATCTTTAGCAATGTCGGTATTTAGGTCTGACTAGAGTAGATTGGGTTCGGTGACATTTTTGAGATGTTTAATGGTAGACTCTGATCAGGAAGCCTCCTAGAGAATTGTAGGTGACGTCTATGCCTTTCTGTAGAGTACAAGATCACGTCGTTTGGACGAGCGGTTCAAAAGTTATGATTTTTCGTAGAGTTGCTGTTCCGTAACTCTGCCACACCTCTGACAGATTTTAGTAATCAGACTTAAGAGGATAGCTAAAGGGATTTCTCGGAGGTCTCACTATAACGAAAGTTCTATATAATTGTCTTAGCTTTCAGGGGAGCTAAAGAACGTGAAATTTGGACTATCGTACTGAAAGTTATGGTAGTTTTAGTATACTGATCAGAGAACCTAACGTGAAATCGATGTTCTATTAATTAGCTTGGTAGGGGTATTAGACGGCCGAATCAGGAAGGCTCATCAACTAGGTTTAGTTGGAGAAATTGATAACCTTTCAAGGAAGTCCAAGAACACCCCATTTGGACTCTTGTGCTAAAAAGATATGAATTTTAGAATAGGCCTGTCCACAGAGGAGACAAATCAACATTTAGGAATTGGAGTTGGGATCGCGTTAAAAAACTATTGCGAGTTCGTGTTTGCTTATATAGTTTGTTTGGACCATTACTGTTGTCTTAGTATGATTTTAAATGAATTTAGGTGGGAGATTGGTCCCGAAGGTAGCACCCTCTTCACATCCTCCGTTCTCACGTAGTTAAGGCAAGTACTCTGATTGATAAAATAATTATGAATGTTTGATAGAGAGTACTAGTATTTTGATACATATTAGCTATGCATGGTTGATAGTGTGATATGTATGATTAAGGATGGTGAATGCTTGAGATATGATTAATTGTTATTAGGTATGCGATCTTGTTGCTATGCATGTTACTGAAAGATAGGGTAATTGTTCATGTGCACATTGAGAGCATACTGGAGACTTGGTCACGTGGTGACCAAGTATGTAAATTTGAGGTCCCCATCATGTGGATGACGGGCTTGTGGTCCCCACACTCGTGGAGTGTGGGTATTGATTTGAGATCTCTGTCATGTAGATGACGGGCTTGTGGTCCCTACATTCGTGAAATATAGGCATTGAGTAGAGGTCCCCATCATGAAGACGATGGGCTGTGGTCCCTATACTTGTGGAGTATAGGCTCTTGGTCCCTGTGCTAGAGGGCACAGGCAAGGGTATACATCGATGGATGTATACCTCGCATTACCGTTAAAATGCGAAAAGAGTAAGAGAGAAAAGATGCATTGCTCATTTGCATTACACAAGTGTGTGATTCGTTTTAGTGTAATATTTTCTTATGGGATGTTATTGCTATAACTGCAAGTTAATTTTATTTATTGGTACTTGCTGAGTCGTTGGACTGACTCTTGCTTTTGTTGTGCTTTTAGGTACCCTTTGCAAGAAAAAGATGCATCGAGGTGATAGGCTTGAGTTGGATTCACACACCGCCACACATCTTTAAAGTTGATTAAATTTTAGATCGTCTATTAATAAATAAGCAAACTGCTTAGGAATTGATTATGGTTATGCTTCATGCATCGAATTATTTGTAATAATGATGAGTAGCATACTTTGGACATCTTGAATATGCTTTAGTTAATTAGCATGTTTTGAATGCTTATTGATGTTACTGGATGTTGGAATATTTAATTGTGATATTCTTTTTTCGCTGCTAGAACCTTCGTATAGTTATCTATACAAAGGAGGTTCTGCCGAAATTTAGGATTGTGTCTTACTTTTAATTAGTTATCACGTTTATTTAGTAGCATTCCAGGCCTTTGTTTGGCTGGGGTGTTACACAATGCTCCATCCATTTTCAAATACTTGGAATTTTTTTTCTTAACATTAATTGAGTAATATATGTGGGAAAGAGAAAGTATGTTCGAAAAAAACTTTTGGTTAAATGGCCACGTAACACACTGGCATGCAAGATGTTTTCAGTATATCTTGGCCCCTAGAAATTAATTACTACTTCAATAAAGTCTTTCCACAAACCACCATCCATATCACATCTGTATCCTAGCAAATCAATAAAACTGCAAAAGTATCCACAACAATATATGAACTTTGCCCGTTGAAAATTTGTTGATTATTATATAATATATGTGAATAAGGTTGAGGGTAGCTACTGCAATTTGGAGTGACATTTTTTCTTTTACTAAACCCGAAACCAAACATATCATATACACCATGAAGAACATAAAACAATTTTATAGGACCTAGTAGTGTTCTTCCTGGTGCTCCTCTCAGTCCAAAAACCATTTAATCACCAACATTATTAAGTCGACATATTTGACAACTCTACCACTATGCATGACAAACATTTAAAATTTACAATCCTACAGCTAATCGACAAGCACGTACACCCATGAATGAAATGATATATTGGCATGGATGATGAAGATCTGTCAGACCCCCCGGGCATGGAATACCCGAAACCCTCGTGTGTGTACCGTACTAGTCTCATGATTAGTGGCTAATACACACATCCACAACATTGGCATATACATCCATACATAATTACATACAACATGAATAAATATGGTACATAAACTTAAGTGATCACATAGTTTACATTACAAAGGCCGACCGCCAAATAAAAGATCAAGTATAAGAAGTAGCAAGGAAAACGAGTAACTTAAATGCAAAGCCGCGAGATGCCCATCCAAACCGTCAGGCAACCGATAAGGACCAAACCCTAGCAAGACCTGTCCCCGTACCCTCCGGGACCGGGAATGAAGAAGACATCGTCTGGAATCGACTCATCCTCATACTCTGATAAAAAAATTAAGCAAGATTGAATATATTTTGTACTCAGCAAGACTTGTAGCGTATCACAACAAAATAATACATGCCAGTCTATCAAAGGAAGAGTATCTACTCTACAAGTTAGTTTCAACATTAAGTAAGTTTTATTTGCAATACCGATATGTAAAAGTTTGCAACAAAATTTGTAAAAGCAGTTGACCGATAATGAAATAGCAAGTATGTAACTCAAATAATAGCAAAATTCTCAGTCATAGACATGGAACTCACACAAATCAATCATCCCAACATTTTCCAACAAAACCATTCTTGCAAAAATAGCAACTATACCCGATGAGGCATTACTAAGTGTCGGGATCCAAATATGAAAATCTAGACCATCTGTGTATAATGCACTAGTCCAGGATTACGCTAATGCACACAATATCAACATAGATGAATATCATTCCACACAAAGCGAATATCAGAGTAAACGACTAATTTGATTATTAAATATTGGTTATGACCTTATGGTCGAGTTTACACTTATTAAGCCACAGATGGCTAGCACTAGTAAATAGACGTCAGCAGAACAGAAACAACTCCAGTGGGAACCCATTGACTTGCCACAAACGACCGATTGGGATCAACACCTAGCAATCACCCTTGACGAGGATCTAATAATCATCATTTTATTATTCCATAATCATGTAATATGACGTCACATGGCATACCCCTTAATATTATAAGGGAAGAGCAAGTCAGGTAGTCGTAAGTTCTTCTATGACTACCCCCTAGTCGTAAGCACTTCTACGACTATAGTGTAATCGTAAGTCCGCTATGATTACGTCCGTCATAAGTCTTTCACGACCAGCACGATCGTAAGCCTTCACGACTACCCCTAGTCGTAAGTTCTGCTATGACTTCTAAGACTACCCCCTAGTCGTAAGCACTTCTATGACTATAGTGTAATCGTAAGTCCTGCTACGATTACGTCCGGTCGTAAGTCTTTCTACGACCAGTACCCAGTCGTAAGCCTTTCTACGACTACCCCCCTATTCGTAAGTTCTGCTATGACTAGCTCCGCTACGACTTCCTCACGACTAACTGGGTCCACTCGTTAGAAGGCCCATTTAATGGTGAGAATCCTAGTAGTCAAAATACGTAGTTATGCCCGACATAACTACAGATAATTCTCCTCTATCTCTAACTGATAACCGTTTGACAGCATGGAGAGGTTACTACTCCAGCAATTACTCTCATTATTACGCAATAATGGGCGACTAATTAGCCTGGAACGACAATAGCCACCACTGCGTAGTATAAATAAGGTGTCTTTTAGAGATAGGAAGGAGAGGCTTTTTGGGAGAAAGAAGAGTTCAGTCAGTAGGAGCATGATAGCAAGACCCTCTACTGATTGTAATCCATATACCCAATACAAGATACACAGGAGTAGGGTTGTTATTCTCACCTGAGAAGGCCCGAACCTGTATAAAAATCCACGTGTCTCTTTCGTCTGCGTGATTAATTGTGGAGACCCCCCGAATCAAATAATCTTTACGTAAGATCGGTTCTAAAACACCGACAGTTGGCGCCGACCGTGGGAATCTTCTGGTAATTCCTTGTCAACAGTTCTTTCTTTTCTCTTTGATGCTACCATGGCAGGAGAATGGAACGAGGAGAATTGGTTCAACTTGGCTGATTACGCAGACGTCGATATGGATGCCGATTTCGACTACGAACCGAGTATCGAATCTTCTGACGGTATTGCCGCCTCTGGAGATCTTCTATCAGATCTCGAAGACTGCATCACTACCGGAGTCGAGGAGGGATACTTATCCCCACGACGATGCCAACGATCGGAACCAACTTCCTCGGGGTAAGGGTCAACATGACCAATAGCGGGACTGCATTGGGGCAAATTCGCAACACACGACGAGTTTTCCTCCAAGTGTTGAGTCCCCAAAGCGATGCGACTCAAGACAGTTCGAAGCCATCATTCGAACTCCATCGCATCGATGGTCCTCTCTCTCCAGTACTTCGCGGGGAAGAGGATCGAACACGCTGTTCATCCAAATCCAACCGTCCCGACACAGGACCCACCTGCAGACGGAGACGGTTATAACCGAGTTCCCCTACTTGGAGGTTTACTCCAAGTCGCGGATGGTGTCGCTCGACTACTCCTCAAGTGAGGAGGTCTCGAGCGCAAGTGGAGGTCATCGAAGGGAGGTCTTTGTCCTTCCCTCTGATAAGGATCGTTCTCCCAGAAGAAGGATTGACGATGCTTCCCGACGGGCATACTCTACACCACCCGTCGCAATGGCAAGGACACTACATACGCGAGCGAGGCGAACACTTTAATGAACATGCGGGACATCCTCAACATTCTCGCACTCCATTAAAACCAACTCAGGGGTCTGAAATAGGCCATTCTGAGACGACCTGACGGAGGAAAATAGCGGCTCAGAAAAACCTTCCTGAGCGTGCTTATTTCCAGTCGGAGGAGGCTCAAGAACTCCAGCGCATCAACGACTTGCTGGAAAACCCGACTCAAGAACTCGCTCGAGCGCCAGGATATGATCTCTTTGCAGAAGAGATCACACAAAGGCTTCGCGACACGATGGCCAAGCTCGAGCGTCTTCGTCGACCACAACCAGGAAGTCATAACAGGACGACTCCGTCTTCTGCCAGTCGTTCAGATAACTCGTCGCATGGAAGGCGACATGACCTTCATTCACGTCGTTCTCCCGACGTAAGGAAGACGCAACAAGCCCCCAGGAGAGGTGATCTTTCACCACTTCGGCGATGGGAAACATGGCGGGAAACTGAGTACGAGAAGTATTTCCCTCGTAAAGCTGAGATCTACCATAGGTCCAGCCCTCCTGTGGCTGGGTATCGACGAGTACGATCACCCGGCGACATTATCCCTTCTTTTCTGCAAAGAAGGAGGTAAGAGGTTATCTCGGGATGTCGGGCGTTTTCACCCGACCTTCGAGCAGTTCGCTGGCCGCCTCGTTTTCGACCAGCGAATATAGAGACATTCGATGGAACTCAGAATCCCATCGAGTTCCTTCAGATTTATACTACAGCTATCCGAGCTGCAGGAGGAGGAGAGCATGTCATGGCAAATTACCTTCCGACTGTGCTCGAAGGATCGGCACGATCATGGCTTTTAAACCAGCCATTCGAATTGATCTACTTGTGGCAACACCTCTGCGATCTTTTGCTGGCAAATTTCCAAGGAACTTACAATCGCCCTGGAAAGGAGGATGACCTGCAACGGATAAGGTAGAACGACCATGAAACGTTACGCCAATTCATCAGGCGCTTCGGTCAGGTTCGAAATTCTATTCCGGAAGTTTCTGACTCATCTGTGATCAGGGCTTTCAAGCAGGGGGTCCGTAGCAGAAGAATAACAGAGGATATCGCTTTACATCCACCTGCCACCATCGCCGAATTCTTTGAGATGGCCGATAGATATGCGACTGCTGCTGAAGCAGTCGAGTGGAACAATACTATCGATCGTGAAGACAACATCCCACAGAGGCAAAGTAAAGTGGCAAGAAAAAGGATAAAAGGCTAGAAAATCTAAGAACAAGGCAAAGAGACACAAATCTCTGCCGGTTCTAAGGAGGTCCTGGCTGTAAGCGACAAGGAGCCACGCAACCCCAAACAAAATTCCGATCGAGGCAAAGGTAAGCACCAAGATCGAAGAAACGACAAACCCAGGTGGTGTCCCTTTCATAAAAAAGAAGGGCATGATCTTCGTAACTACCGAGTTTTCTTACGGAAACTCGAAGACTATTACTCTGGCAAGGGGTCACTTCCTACTCTTGAACAGGTAAGCCAAACAAGTGGACAGAAGGAGTCGGATTATGAGGAGATGACGTTTCAGGATCCGCAGCACACCATTGATCACATCGATGGGGGATCTTCGGCATACGAATCGCGGAGACAGCTAAAAGCTGTTGAACGTGAGGTAAACACACTCGACTCCCCTCTTGTCAATAAATTACCGAAGTGGTCGGAAGTCACCATTACTTTTGAGAAAGGTGATTGCCCAATCCCTTCGACTAGACCAGGTCGATTTTCGATTGTGGTCGAACCCACCATCAACAATTATCGAGTTAATCGAGTTTTAGTTGATGGTGGAAGCTCGCTAAACATACTGTTTACGAGTACCCTGGACGAGATGCAGGTACCCAGGACAAAGGTAAGGCCGGTACGATATTCATTTCATGGAATCGCATCTGGGTCTTCAACAAACCAATTGGCCAAGTTTCTCTTCCTTTAACGTTTGGATCACCAAGCAATTTCAGGACAGAGAAGGTCTCCTTTGATGTGGTCGACTTCAATACTGCATACAATGCCATACTCGGACAACCTACTTTGGCAAAATTCTTGATAGCTACTCACTATGGGTATCAATGTCTTAAGATGCCAGGTCCCAAAGGAGTGATCATGATATACTGTGACAAGAAGATGGCGCACTCCTGCGACCGTCGCTCCCTCGAAATGGTTGGACAACTACCAACTCGAGATGAAAGTCAGCCTTCGACTAGCAAGTCGAAGCCTAAAGCTGCACCTAGGCCGAACGACCAGATCAAAGAGGTTCCTCTGGACGCGGGGGAGCCCTCGAAGACTGTTCGCATTGGGGATTCTTCCGACCCCAAATAGGAAGACGCCCTCATCACTTTCCTCCAGGCAAACGCTGATGTCTTCGCATGGCAAGCATCCGACATGCCCGGAGTCCCCAGGGAAGTGATCGAGCATAGGCTAGCTTTACGGCCTGATAAACTACCCATAAAACAAAAGTTACGGAGATTTGCCCCTGATCGACGAGATGCTATTAGGTCGAATTGGACAAGTTGCTTAAATCGGGCTTCATAAGAGAAGTCAACCACCGAGTGGTTGGCCAACCTGTAATGGTTAGAAAGTCGAGCGGCAAATGGCGTATGTGTTTAGACTTTACCGATCTTAATAAAGCTTGTCCAAAAGATGATTTCCTTTACCTGTGATCGATCATCCGTTGACTCTATGCGGGATGTGAGATGTTGAGTTTTCTAGATGCATACTCGTTACCACCGCATTAGTATGTGTCGAGAAGATGAGAGAAGACCGCATTTATTACACCGTTGGGATATTTTGCTATGTCAAACGCCATTCGGTTTAAAAATGTGGAGCTTCTTTTCAGTTTGATGCAACGACTTTTGCTCCTCAACTAGGCGAAACCCGAAGCCTATGTTGATGATCTAGTCGTAAAGCGACAAACGGCTCACCATATCACGAACTTGTAGGAGACTTTCGCAACCTCGAAAACACCACTTGAAACTTAATCACGAGAAGTTTGTGTTCGGGTCTCTTCAGAAAATTACTTGGATTCTGGTCTTTGCGAGGAATCAAGCAAATCCAAAAGATAAAAGCCATCACTCGATCGCCCGACCACGAAAAAGAAGTCCAGAAATTCACAGGATGCATGGCGGCGTTAAGTCGTTTCATAGCACGTCTGGGAGAAAAAGGACTGCCTTTCTTCAAACTTCTAAGGAAACATGAGGGCTTCGAGTGGTCGGAAGAGGCTAACCTAGCCTTCGAGGAAGTCAAGAGGTATCTTACGAGTGCTCCTATTCCGGTTTCCCCAAAACCAGGAGAGACGCTCTTCATTTACCTAGCTGCCACACCACAAGCAGTGAGCGCAGTGCTGGTCGTAGAACGTGAGAACATTCAACGACCGGTCTACTACGTCGATTAGGTTTACACGGACCTAAGGAGCATTACCTCGGGTTCAAAACTTCTATATGCCCTCCTCATGTCTTGAGAAAGCTGCGGCATTATTTTCAAGCGCACAAACTAGGCTGGTCGTGCGAGTTTCCCTTGGGAGCAATCCTCGAATAGGAAAGCGATGGTACGCATGGCAAAATGGTCATTGAACTTGGGGCGTTCGACATCCATTTCGTGTCCCGACGGCGTTAAATCCCGGATCTTGGCGGACTTTGTCGCGAATGGACAAATCTGAACACATTCAGATCCCATCTGATTCCCACGACCGATGGGCGATGTACTGACGGATCGCTTACGATAAGTGGCTCGGGGCGGGTGGTGGTCGAATCTCCACGGAGAAACCTTAAAGTATGCCATACAATTAAACTTTCGTGCCACTAATAATGTGGCGAGTACGACGGTTTGCTAGTGGTATACGAGCAAAAAGTGCTCTCGATTCGGCGACTACTCGTAAGAGGAGACTCTCAGCTAGTCGTGAATCAAGTCGGAAAAGAGTACCAGTGCTCTAATCCGACCATGTCCCGATACTTATCGGAAGTTTGAAAGTTAGAAAAGCACTTTTTGGGCTTTGAGGTACAATTTATCCCTCGAAAGGATAATTTTCTCACAGATCAACTGGCTCGTCTAGCTTCTTCTTGATCTTTGGTACCGAAAGGGTGTTTCGAACACTTCAAAAGCCGTCTATAGTCGAAGAACTAGAGACGCCTCCTATAAACAACCTCTCTACAAGATTTAAGATACATGGATGACACCCATCTACGAGTACCTTGAGCGGGTTTCCTGCCGATGACGATCTAGAAGCGCATCGATTATCCCGAAAGGTCAAAATATATACTTTGGTCGAAGGTGTCCTTTATAAAAGAGGAACCCAAGGGGTGCTCATGTGATGTATTCCGCAGAGCGAAGGATTAAAACTCCTTCACGACATACACGGGGGGATCTGTGGAACTCATGCTTCCTACAGAACGTTGGTCGAAAAATCCTTTCGACAAGGTTTTTATTGGCCAACAGCCCTCCACGATGCCAAAGAGCTGGTTAAAAAGTGTGTACAGTGCCAGTTTCATAGCCGACAAATACACCAACCAGCTCAAGTCTTGCAAACAATTCCTTTGTCTTGGCCTTTTGCGACCTGGGGTCTTGATATCCTAGGACCGTTACCCAGAGCTCCAGGAGGTTTCGAGTTCCTTTTTGTGGCTATCGATACGTTCACAAAATAGATAGAAGCTGAACCTGTAACTGGGATAACAACGGAAGTAGCAAAACGGTTCATGATGAGATACGTGATCACTCGATTTGGAGTACCAAGTCGAATTATCACAGACAATGGCAAACAGTTTACAAGCGCAAAATTTCAGGAATTTTGCGACGAGTTGGGAACTCGTTTGTGTTACACTTCTGTCGCCCACCCCCAAAGCAACGGGGCAGTCGAAAGAGCGAATGGCCAGATAATGAAGGGTATCAAAACTCAAGTCTTCGATCAGCTAGTCAAGTGTTCGTGGGCTTGGGTACAAGAATTACCTTCAGTATTATGGGCAGTTCGTACGACAGCTAGCCGAGCTACAGGAGAAACACCATTCTTTCTAGTTTTCGATGCCGAAGCCATGCTTCCGCCAGAACTAAAGATCTGGTCAGCATGGGTCGACAAGTTTAACGACTCCATTCAAGAACAACTTCGAGCGGACGACATTAACCTGCTCGAGGAAAAGAGGGACCGTGCTTTAACTCATTCGCGGTCTACCAACAAGCCCTGCGCAGATACTACGATCGTAAGGTCCAACCTCGCAGCCTCGCTGTAGGTGACTTGGTATTGCGGCTCATCCAATCCTAGTCTAATCGGAACAAACTTTCCCCCAAGTGGGAAGGTCCTTACACTGTGGTCGAAGTAACGCGTCCAGGATCGGTACAACTTGCAATGGAGGACGGCCGTGTTCTCTCAAACTCTTGGAACATTGACCAGTTACGCAAAGTTTATGTGTAACAAGCTTCTACCACAATAAAGTATCAGGTTCTCCCTATCTTTTTTTGTCTCTTTTTTGAAATTCGCTTTTATTTTTGACCATTTTTTATATGCCCATTCCTCCCAGCCTTTGGTCGAAAAAGGACAACACATCTAGTCGAAGTCTCTCCTCTCGCATGTGGTCTGTCACTGGAAGGAGCTTCCTAATGTCGCTTTGTTCTTTATTATAACAACCAGTACAACGTGTATTGGGCTCAGAAACATGGTCGAAAATTGTTAAGCAAATTCATGTCACCTTAGCTTATTTTGAAAAAATAATACAAGAAGAGTGCACCTTTTGAGATGCGTTCGACTACTTTTCAATTAACTTGATTGGTTTTCACTGGCCGAAGGAAGAAACACACCTAGTCAAAGCTTCTCCTTTCTACACGTGGTCCTGCCCACTAGAAGGAACTTCCTAGCGTCGTTCCGTTTCCTACTTTTGCTGCCAGGACAAATTCGTTAGGAAAAACGAAAACAGTCGGATGAATCCTTAAGGTCCTCTAGATGTTTGTTTTGCTCAAGTTGTCATTATTGATTTGATTAATCTGGTCGGAGATGGTAACATCACCTAGTCGAAGCCTTTTTTTCTCTACACGTGGTCCTGCCCACTAGATGGAACTTCCTAGCGTCGATCTGTTTCCACTCTTTCGACTAGTGCAAGATAGTCGATACTCGAAAACTATAAGTCGAACAAACCTCTCTGTTTTCATAAACCATTTCTTTACTACTTTCTTAGTTTATTCCTAATAAACTAAGTAAGTAGTCGGGGGCTAGGATAAAGTTATAAACATGACTTCATTTCTTAGTCTTAGTTTTTTCGAGTTATCATCTTACGAATTACTAACTACTCTACGAGATGATTCGCAGGGAAAATGAAGGAGAAAGGAGGAATCACTCATGTCTGGTCTGATTATTTCTTCCTTTTTTCATTATCTTACGAGTTACTAACTACTCCACGAGATAATTTGTAGGAAAAAAGAAAGGATCATATATTTATGCATCACAACCAAAAAGACTTGTCTTTACAAGAATGTTTTACAAGACTACTCTGTTAAAGGAGATTCTATTTGCATCTCCTCTGCGACCTTCTCGCCAACCGACTACATCTCTTCGATCAGCTTCTCTGCTTCAGACTCGGTGCAGTCGAAGTCTGCTTCAACGGAATGAGGATTAAGCTTAGGATCACGGGCCTTGAGTTTTGCCAAAACAAAGCTCACAGCTCCTTTGACCGCTTCCCTTATCGAATCATTCTGGTTGGTCTTCAGAGTAGACACCAACTCTTGCAGTACCGACTGTTCCTCAATGGCACTCGTATGAGCACCATCGTGTCGTCGCGAGGAGCAACCCTCCCGGCACGAAGCCCATCGAGTACATTGTTCAGAAGTGAGAGGTTATCTTGAAGATTAATCTTCACTGATTTTGTCTCCTCCTAGGAATAAGTCGAAGCCTCGTGGAGTTGTTTTATTTCAATCAGTCGATCTGGAAAGAGTAAGGATTGATTAAATGAAACAATTCTATGAGAAGATAAATCAAATAATAGCGGGTAAAAGTTCTACTTGCCGGCTAATTGAGAACCCAACTTCTCAATTTCTTGATCTTTCTCCTTCACAATGCGGGAGGTCTTGCGGATAACTAAGGACTTCTCCTGGACCTCAACCCAGAGAGACCCCACCTCGGCCTAAAGGGCCTAATTTTCGACTTCTTTTTCTGCAAAAGAATGAGAAGTTAAGAAGATGGAGATCAAGATCAAGAGCAGTCGTAGCCACAAGTACTATTTTTTTCCTGCAACCGCTTAGTTGTAGAGTTAGCCTCTTGAAGTTTCTTCAGGAGGTCAGTGGCTTTATCCCTTGCTTTTTTGACTCGGCTTTTTCAAAGTCAAGTGAATCAGCCAAGGTCTTTTCGTCACTCTTAAACCTGAAAGGGTAAAGGGAAGACATGAACACACTTAAACAAGCGGTCGTAAGTATTTCTATGGCCCATGAGTGGTCGTAAGTTATTCTACGACTACTCCCTAGTCGTAAGTTTTTCTACGACTAGTACCAAGTCGTAAGTTTTCTACGATAACCTCCTACGAGTTCCGAATAAGTAATCAGAACGATTACAAGAATCGGTTACTCACCATCTCTCTGCTTGCTCGCAGAGTATGGCCTTCTCTTGTCGAAGTTTGACAAGTTGTTGATTATATTCGCAAATCGTAGCGACTTGCTCCACGGCTCTCTACAAGGGAGAAAAACGATAAGAGAAAGAGATAAAATCATAAGTGAGTATCGATGAATACTTACGTTCATGTTTGACCAAGCAAACATGGAAACTATTCGTGATGGATCCTTCAGCCCATCCATCTCCTGGACTCATTTCCACCAGACCCCCTCGAGTCGTTCATTGTCAAAAATATGCCCACAATTGGGAATGCTACTGGGGTGTGGAACTCGGTCGCGAGATCGGTAGGCAGAAGATCCTACGATAGAGTCAGGGCCAAAGAAATCAGAGCAAAAGTTCAAGTACTCTTATTCCTCTGACTCGGTGACAGGAACACCACCTAGAGGGCCGGAAGGAACGTCCTCGACAACCTCCTTACCGGCACGACGGCCGGCGCTCTCGCTGCCACCGACCTCCGGTATCTCCCTTGAGGCCTCTGCCGCCTCCTCTTCAGTCTCTACGACAACCTCGATTGTCGTAGCGACTTCGACATCCTCAGCAGTCGTAGCGACCTCAGCAACCGCAACTTCTTCCGCCGCGGGAATGGTAGCCGGATTTTCAGCTACTACCGCAGTCACACCCTCGCCAGCTGAAGGGGTGACAGCGGGATTCTCCATGGGAGCATCCCTGGGGGCTGAAGACATTGGGCTAAAATCACAAAACGCAGAAGTAAGTCAACTCGTAAAAAACAAACAGTAAGTAGTTATTACACTTATATTTTTTACATACCTCTGTGCGCTGGACCTTACTCGAAACTTGGGAGCAACCTTCCCGACGGAAGATTTATTCGACTTCTTCTCAACCACCGCTGGTCGAGATGCACTCAGGACAACAGGAGTCGAGATCAGTCTCGACCACCCTAAGAGCGCTGCTCCCCTCAGCCTCAGATCCCACCGGAGCAGCGGTTTCCTTCACAAAAGACAAGAAGTTCTTCCAGTTCTCCTTTTCTAGCTGTCTTATGAGGCCACGAGAAGCTGAAACTGCGAATGACTTGTTGTCGTAATAGAAGGGTACCTTAACCTTGGGGACCTTGCGCTTAAGGGCAAGGGCCTCTTCTTCTGCTTTCTTCTTCGCCGCAGCCATGTCCGCGACAAATTTAGCAAAAGGAGCAGGAGGAGCCGAACTCGAACCCCCCTTGTCGCCGACTTTTACCAGTCGACGTTTCTTGGTTGGAGGGGACTTCGCCGACTCCGCTTGCGCAGTCGCCCCAACAACCACCAAATCGACTTCCTCATCGTCTTGGCGGTTCTCCATGCCTACTTTCTGTTAAGGAACAGAAAAAGAAAAGTGGACGTAAGTTCTTCTACGGTCACTAGCTGGTCGTAAGTACGACCAGCCCAAAAGTCGTAAGTGTTTCTACGACATTGTGTAATCGTAATCCTGTTACGATTACGTCCGGTCGTAAGTTTTTCTACGATCAGTAACTAGTCGTAAGATTTTCTCACGACAAACCCGTTATTCATATCTCGACGTGACGATAACAAATGCCTAAAGGCAAGATTGTTTTTTCAATTACCTTTAGGCGCTCCTCTTTTCTTCTGCGCGTTAAAACCGCGAGGATTTGAGGAGCGATTATGTTGGTCGGCTCTTCTCGCAGACGAGCTCGACGCGAGCATCAACCTCCCCGAGGAAGATCCAACGCATGAGCAGAATGATGAGCGGACTAAATTGGGATTAATCAAGGATAAAGCCAAAAGAGTAAGTTTTTCTACTCACCGTCCTTGTAGTCCCTGGTCGGGTCGTCCTTTCCCGAGTACCTCCACATGGGAGGAACTCGTGCCTTCAAAGGGCTAATTCAGCACGTGATGAAGTCCTTCTAACGTGTTACCGGTGAGCCCCTCTGACTTCAAGTCTTTGACAGCTTGAATATAGGGGGCTATCCGGTCGAGATTACTAGGAGTCGAGTCTAAGAAGAAGACCGCTCGGCGGCCTTTCCGGCGAATGAAAGGCTATCTTCCTTGGTAACCTCCCAGTAAAACCACTTCTTTTTCCACCCGGCCATGACGACCGGGTAAACATCTGAATGTATTCCTTTGACTTACCGTCGTGGAGCTTCAGACCGCAACTACCGGCAATCCCGGCTTGACGATCCATTCCGTAGTAATACTGGAAAAGCTCGAGGTCCGCCGGAATCCCCAGGTAGGCCTCACACAAGTACACGAACACGCTCAGCATCGTGATGGAATTAGGACCAAGGTTCACTAATTCCACCCCGAAGTGCTCGAGCACGAGTGTGAGGAAGGGGTGAGCAGGCAATCGGAGGCCGCACTCACAGTACGCTTGGAAAACTGGAATTTGGCCTTCCTCTCCCGACGGCCAATGCTGCTCATTCGCCGCAATCCACTTCACGAGAAGTCCCTCGGGAATCTTCTAGGCGGCGACCAGAGCGGTCATCTTGGCATCATCCATCTCCGACTCAGCCCACTCAGAGACAATCCTAGCCATTTTCTCTCAAAGGTGGGAAGAATTGGATTTGGAAAAGATCCAAGCAAGTGTCGGAATCACCAAATGCGGAAGAGGCAGAAAGCAACAAACTGTTGGGTGAAAAGGTGAGAACCCTAAGTTTTACCTCCACGGCCTGTTTTATAACCACGCACATGGAACGAAACGCCGTAGAATCCCAACAGTTTCCACCGCTTTTAACCTGCCCGTTCGAAAGTCCCAAGACACTTTTCACACCTCAAGTGAAATTACCATCTTGACCCCTGGGTCGAATGAAAAGCTGATCGGAAAAGTTTTGCTTCCGGTCATAAGGCCACGATTGCTCCAAAGTCGTAAGATATTCTACGACTATCCTGCAATCGTAAATATTCTTAACAAATTACCTCGATCAAAGCATATTTCTGGTCGAGATAAACGTATGTTGAAGAGTTTTTCCTTCAACGTCCTTCTTACGACCTCCTGATGGTCAAAAGATCATCTACGACCCTTCGATCAAAGTAAGCTATTTTCACTTGAAGCTAGGGGGCTAGATGACGAGGATCTAATAATCCTCATTTTATTATTCCATAATCATGTAATATGACGTCACATAGCATACCCCTTAATATTATAAGGGAAGAGCAAGTCAGGTAGTCGTAAGTTCTTCTACGACTACCCTCTAGTCGTAAGCACTTCTACGACTATAGTGTAATCGTAAGTCCCGCTACGACACGTCCGTCGTAAGTCTTTCTACGCACCGCATCGTAAGAAGCCTTCTACGACTACCCCTAGTCGTAAGTTCTGCTATGACTAGCTCTGCTACGACTTCCTCACGACTAACTGGGTCCACTCGTTAGAAGGCCCATTTAATGGTGAGAATCCTAGCAGTCAAAATACGTAGTTATGCCCGACATAACTACAGATAATTCTCCACTATCTCTGACTGATAACCGTTTGACAGCATGGGGAGGTTACTACTCTAGCAATTACTCTCATTATTACGCAATAATGGGCGACTAATTAGCCTGGAACGACAATAGCCACCACTGCGTAGTATAAATAAGGTGTCTTTTAGAGATAGGAAGGAGAGGCTTTTTGGGAGAAAGAAGAGTTCAGTCAGTAGGAGCATGATAGCAAGACCATCTACTGATTGTAATCCATATACCCAATACAAGATACACAGGAGTAGGGTTGTTATTCTCACCTGAGAAGGCCCGAACCTGTATAAAAATCCTCGTGTCTCTTTCGTCTGCGTGATCAATTGTGGAGACCCCCCGAATCAAACAATCTTTACGTAATATCGGTTCTAAAACACCGACAACCCTCCTCGTTAAACTCCTCGTAAGCAGGTGAAGATTCCTCCACTTCTGCTGAATGATTGCAGCAAGAATGAGTACTCCGAGTACTCAACACAAGTTGTATCATAGAATGCAATTATAGATTATGGCTTATCTCAAATTAGATGGCTTCCATGGTTGTTTTGCAAAAAAGAAACACTTACATTTGAATACAAAAAATAGATTGAAATCGTAGTTCAAAACAAATAAACAGTAATAATTTTAACAAGTATTTTCACAAAGCTCACAAAGCCTAATCAATTTCTTTCATACAACCACATGAGTTAAAACACGTAGTTGTACCCTTCCCATTGTTTTTAGGAAAATCTACCGCTCATGTGAAATCCCTGAGCATATCCATGAGCATGGACGTGGCTATTTGAATAGATTGATTAATATTATGCAGAGGTTGTATATTTTACCCACACGATATAACCAATGTAGCTATCACCAATCGTAACAAAACCTTTCTGAAACTTCATCTCGACAATTGACACTCCCGATGTGTATACCGTCAGCACCAACCCGTACACAGTGCATTGGGCTGACACATACCGTTGAACCTGGAAACGGTGCACCGCTCATAAATGTTACCCACACAGTAGTTCACACCTCCATCCTGGCACACAATGTAACCTACTACCTGAGTAGTCAATGTCGAGACTCCGTAACTTATTAAGTTTGGCTTGTCCCATACCAGGCATGTGGTCGTACTGTTATGACTCAGTTCAATGGCGTACAAAGTTAAGTCGTTAATTGACCAAGGCGAGACTACCCAAATTCTAACCAAATTACCACAATTCACCATTCCCAAGCATGGAGTCCACCATATCACGAAGTCTTTCTACTTGCCTCGGTCTAAATCTTTTTCCACCCGATTGGTTAACTGCATCACATACCATCAACGAGTAACAACATATAACACACAGTCTTTCCACAAAATTCTTCCATAATCGCTAAGTCAAGTTTAGATTTGCAACTCAAAATGATATCAATAACCCATTACATGGCTAAGCAAACTATTCGTGTCTAACCAACCCACGTTGGTGCTATAATAATACCAACTAACAATTAACCAAACTAGGGTGACAAAAGATAATGGTAATACAATGAGTAAGGTGGATATAATCAAATGAGTGTATAGCTAATCCCAAAACGTTTAAAGAATTAAATAATTTGAATCAAAGTAATTTTAGAAAACTGGGTTCAACATGGTTAAAGGTACAACTTGCCTTGAAACAAGTCTTGGTACTGGTCTTGAGCTTGATCAACTCCTCCTTCTACAAAAGCTCCCAAAGTATCAACGTCTACTCGCAAACGAAAGTGAAAACATAAATAAATACCAAATAAGGTATCAAATAAACTCCAAAAATTAAATAAAAATCACAAGAAGGTAGGGCTTGAATTTAGATGAATTTAGAAACTTGAATGGGCTCAATCGGAGTTCGTAAGAGGAAGAACGGGCTCTCGGAAGATTTAAATCTAAGAAAAAGATACAGAAAACACTATTTCAGATTTTTGGAATTTTCTTTCTAAAGGAAATTCTGAAATATTACATCAACATGACATCAATAATGCATTTCAGAATTAAAAGAAAATTCCAAAAATAGGAAATAAAGACTGACAGGTGGTACCCTTAGTCTATAGACCAGGTCTAAGGATTTGGCTCATGGGACTATGGTTCATGGGTTCATGGAATAGTGCATTGACAAGTGGAGTCCACATATCATAGACACGGCTCATTATAAACTAGGTCTACCTAGGGATATGTTTAGGATTTTGGTGCGGGTGGTGTTGATGCGGCGCACATGTGGCACACACGTGGCAGTGACAAGGCTAACACATAGACGGCCATGTCGACAAGATCGACAGCTACTACGGCTCGACGATAGCGACGGCGAATAGCGGCAACTAGTGGTAAATGAAGGTCATCGCTGGCATGGTCAGGCTCTGGCAAACTCATTTAGCAGCTCTGATGCGACGGTGAGGGTCAGCAAGGGGCTGAACGGCGACAAGTACGACAGCGGAGGCTCAGGTTGTCAGCTAATCAGCGACGGGGTGCTCCGGCAAGGATTTGGGTGCACACAAAAGGATGACAAGGACTAGGTGATGTGACCTGGTCATGTGCTAGGACCAATGGTCGGCGACGGTGATGGCAGGAACACGATGACGACGGTGAAGCAGAGCAGCGGCGCGGGCTTTGACGGTGTGACTGTGCTACAGCCTTGCTCCTACGATGAGAAGGTGCGCACCAGGTAGAACACGGCAAGGTGAACCCGATAGTGTAGATGATGATGACAAGGGATCATCAGTGGCGAGGGAATTAACAAAGAATAGCGGCGGCGGAGCTAGGGTTGAAGCTTCGATCCGGCGAAACAGCGGCAATCTAGGGCTTCAGACTTCGGGGGATTGGCGGTAGGGGTCGAGGCGATTATTTTGACACGCACACCAAGGGCTTAAATAGCCTGTAGTGGCGGGGCTGAGGGAGAATCTAAGAGTGACACGGCGGTGGAGTCCTGCTCTTGCATGACAAAGACGATGAACAATAACGCGAGGTGGGCCCGCATGTTAGTGGTGGTGGCTCGGGTTTGTTTGCATCGGAAACTGCACGTGTGCGGCTAAGGGGTGGGTCCAAGGGCATGGGTGAGTGGGACAGAGAGAGAGAGAGAGAGAGAGAGTGGACAGGCATGCGGGATTTGGATGAAAAGAGAAGAAATGGGCCTTTTCTATTTAAAAAACATAGAAAATCCAAATGGCAAATTAAAAATAGATAATGAACTCGAAAAAATTCCAGAAAAATCTAGAAAATACTTCCAGGCACAAAGAACTCAAATAAATAATTTTGGAATTAATTAATGTCCAGATTAGTCACATTAAATTATTTTCACTTTTAAAGTTCCATTTAGGCTAAAACAAATTCAAATAAAATTTTGTGAAATTTTTTGACGAACTAAACTACTTAAAAAGGTTATTGAAACTTCAAAAATTGGGATGTTACACTATACATGCTCATGATCGTGAGCATGGCTATTTAAATATATTTACACTCTACAGAGGTGTACAACTTTACCAACAGTATACAAATTCTCTAGTTTATTCGGCATCCGTCGATACCACCACACACAATATTATAGTATGCAGTCTAGAGCACGTAACGAAGCCTTTTACATCACCTAATCATAACCTTGCACTAGTCTGACGAATGAACACCCTCACTTCACCCGGGTACATCCCCGTCTCAGTGCGGCATTCACCGTTGTGTCGGAAAGCTTTGGTCCCAATGCCTCGATAAACGGAGCCCCTTCAGGAGTGCCTACCCAGTCATGCTTGCACTACTATGGCCTACCAACATGCAATTAAGGCTAGTCTTGGATGACTTAATTAGCTAGGTCCGTCCCATACTAGCACATGTGGTTGTACGTTTTGGCTTAGATATGAATCACCAATGTTCGGTCCTTAATTGACCTAGGTGAGAATCTCCCTTATCTACTTGTGAGATACACCTCTCACACTCCTCATATTATAATATATCTCACCCGCACCACAAACTAAGTTTTTGATTTTCATTTCAAAATCTCCCAAATTCATATTCAACATTTCATCTATTTTTCAAATTTTAGTAAATCTAGAGCCTGCCTAAGCATTTGTGCGATATTCGCACTCTAAATGGCCAAATCGACATCACCTATTGACTAAACCATAACCTAATGGCTACAACAGTAAGGATACTAATATTTCAAGGAGGATCATTGTAACATCCCAAAATTTCCAGTTCATTTTCAATTGTTTTGAAAATGTGAACTTTATAAAAATGTTTTGATGCATTTTATCGACATTTATTTTTCTGGATTTTTATGCAAGACTTTTTGTCTAATTGAGAAATTTAAGAATCAAATTTTGGAAATACAAACCTGATTGAGAAATAAAATAAATTGAAACAAAACGTGATAATTAAAAATCCAAACCTAGTGTATTTGTACTATTAATAAAATAGGGAAATATTTAAAGCATTTTTTTGAAACTTTCCTCAAATCAAATAATACAAATGCAAACAAACAGAAGCTTAAAAGAATTTTAGAGAAAACTACAAAACAAATGAAATTCTAGAAAAAAAAAACTAGCTAATGAACTAAACGGTGTTAGAAGCCTCACCAAATATTTGCAAATTTTTTTGGAGCTCGATTTCTATATTTAGAAATTCCTTCAAGCCTTCAGCC
The DNA here is from genome assembly GCA_036346255.1 of Ampelocalamus luodianensis. Taxonomy (NCBI): domain Eukaryota; kingdom Viridiplantae; phylum Streptophyta; class Magnoliopsida; order Poales; family Poaceae; genus Ampelocalamus; species Ampelocalamus luodianensis. Next base: position 136,026 of record JAYEVH010000170.1, read on the forward strand.
TTTTCAAAAATCCAGGAATTGAATTTCTTTCTCCCTGTCGCTGACGAGCCGGCCCCACTCGTCAGGGATCTTCTTCCACGCCTCTCTACCCCATGCACACCAGCCAGTGACCATGCCAGCACAGCTCGCCTTGCGCCCATGCTTGCGCCCATGCCCTGCCCTTGGTCGTGCACCCACGCCTTGCTCTGCGTTGTGCCATGCCGCGCGTCATCTCCAATAGAAAGTGCCACCGGTTCTCGTGAACTCAGTTGCCCATATACATTAGCACTGGGTGCACTGGATCACCGTCTCCATTTTCTCCCTTCCCTGGTCTCAATTCGAGCTCGAAGCCGAATGCTGTGCGTCAGCCATGGCCGCCGTCGCGGTCAAGTCTCCTGGCCGTACCAAAGGTCTATGGCCAACTCTTTCATGTCCCGCTCGACCTCCTCGACTTCCTCTTTCCATCCCTCACCATCTTCCTCTCTCTCTCTCTCTCTTCAGCCGAAGCTCCGGGAACGCACGCTTCTTCTTCACGTTCGGCGAAGCTCAGTTCGCGGCCACCGCTTCCACATGTCATTCCGGCCAAACTGGTGAATCCCTCCCATATTTTACTACGTCACAACATGTTCCAACACCCACGAATCATTTTCCCTCACTTGATTTGGTCTTTCATCTACAGGAGCACCACGCCGCCGTCGTCTTCCTCACTCATGCCAAAACCGCCGCCGCCGACGCCATTTCCTCTTGGGTGAGCTCTAGCCCAATTCATCTCACCCAAAGCATCTACACTCATTCCCCTTCCTTCCCCTACCATTGATTTGAGTTTCTATTTGTCCTAGGTCGCTGTCACCATGGAACCCACTTTGCCGCCCATGGCTCACTGAAGGTATCTCAGAAACGGAATCCTACTCGAACTCGAAACCTTCTCAGGTTCAAATTTGAAACTGCTATATCTTTCAAACCCGTGGGCCAAACTTGCTGAAATTTTTTATGAAAGCTTCTGGTTATATATAGAAGGTCTCCACCAATTTTCATGCACTCTTCTTTTCTCTTTTTTTCTTTTTTTTCTACCACGGCTTTTGTTCTATGCGGCTGCCTCTTTCTCCTTCTAATATTTCGCCGACCTTAAGGTTTGCCATAAGTCGCAAATAACATCAACTCTTCCAAAAGATCACAGCAACCCTCTTTTTTTAGATTAACAACAATACGAATTTTCTATTTTTTTAGTGCGGATTAGAGAAGTTCTAACCCACGAATTTTCTGTTTTAGATGCAAAAACTAAGAACCCTAAACGAACGATCAAGCAACGCGAAGAAAAACACGAGAAGCAATCTATACAATGACTAACTAGACAATAACTAGAACTAAAGATCAGCAACTGGACACGATGATGCAACCAATGATTCAACAAGCAAAATACCAAAAAGAAAAATTGCAATGGCTCAAAGGGATTCGAACAGGGATGATAATGGCGCAACAAATAATTTTTGTGGGCAATTTTCGGGACTCTAGGTATGAAAACGAATCTACTACTAGAAAACTGGAAAATCTCACCGATCGATTGAAGCTCTGATACCACCTGACGCGACAATGGGTGTCCTGATCTTTCAGTGAGATGGATAACTCGATTTGGGTGGAGACGACTCTCACGATTCGGCTACCAATCGCACACGACCAATATGTCTGGCAATCGCTGAACCAACTCCAAGATTGTTATCGACCTTGCTAGAAGCACGATCAACCTGACCACAAAGGTCTATTCCTGCATGCAATCGAAGAACACGCAAGAACAAGATAATAAGCAATCTGAAATTGCAAATAGGATTAAAATATTTGATAAAGTTGGGATTCCGAAAAGCGGTATTATGGTTGGTCTAGTCGACACAAGCCAATACACGAAGTTGCATTGTAGCTAACTTTTAACTCAACAAAATCCGAGGAAAACTAGAGAGGTGTGGCCTCCTTATATAGGGGAGAGGGAGGCACACATATCCAAGGGGGGTGGCCAACGAGGTGGCCGGCCCAAATAGGTTACAAGGCCCAATTTGGCCCAAACAGGTGACGTAGCACCTTCTTTTGATGATTGCGATGTGAATAGACGGAATTTGAAGGTGTGGCCGTATTCATTGGACCTCAAACATAGTCTATATGTGAAAATTATGCTCGTTTTAAGTCAGAGTTGTTTCCGGAGGCCGAACTGGATTCCAAAACGTGTCCAATTTGAACTCTTGCTTGGCTTGGACACAAAGTGACGTGGTGCTACACAAATATACATTTTTATCATTAAGTAGCATCATATAGTTCATGTAATATAAAGACACTCCTAAAAATGAGCTCACGTGATAATTTAAGTGAAGTGTACGAGCTCTTGTATTTGGAGCAGCATGCATAGCAAATTTGATTGTATCTGTAGGGGTCATGTCCTCATCATATTTTTTGTTGGTTGCCTGAGGGATTGGATAGGTATACCGCTGGACTTTTGGTTTATGTACATGTCATGCTTTTGCTGTTTAATTTGCTACTTCTGATACTTGTTATTTTATTTGACCGATCGGTCGTGTATCCTACTCTATGATGTAATCATTTAAGATAAGCACCATATTTGTTTCATATTGTATGTATATTGTGTGTGGATATGTATGCCAAAGTTGTGGATGTGTGTAGTAGCCACTGATCATGGTCTAGTATGGTACACACACCAGGGCTTCGGGTATTCAAAGCCCGGGTCCGAGAATCATTCTTTGAATAGGAATATAACACCGTTATCACTAAATATAGTAATTTTAAGCAAACATATACGCATGCATAATAGATTTTTGCAAAAAGAAGTACTATAGTTGAAATAATGGGATCAACATGGCCAATGGAGGTGCTTACCTCGCTCTGGTATCTTTGAATATGAAGATGGAGGGTCGTCGAACAATTCGTTAGTGGTATCGACGTCTATTCAAAAGAGCCGATAACAAATCACAAATAGAAAATAATTTCAATAGCAACAAAACCCATTTTTTTTCATATTCATATGGAGCATGGTTTTAGATGAATTTAGAAAGAAAAAAATCATTCAATTTGGAGTTCATATGCAAAAGGTATTAACGTTTTAATTTGCTTTGGTTTGAAAATCATGCAAATAATAAAAAGGGTGATGTCGAAAGCGTATTCTCTGGGGTTTGCACTTTCTAACAAAGAAAACATATTTTCCTCTTAGTCCTCTGAGGTTTATGCTTTCTAACAAAGAAAGCATATTTTCCTCTGAACTGTAAGGCGACTTTTCTCTTCTTTTTCTTCCATTTTTTCGAGTTTTATTAACTTTATGTGTAGGCCCTACTTGTTAGTAACTCATCTTTTTGTTTTATTGATTTTATTTATAAAATAGGGGGGTCTCACATGTCGTAGACTTATTAATTAATAACTAAATAATTAAGCCTATTTTTTATTTTAATTTACTGATAGATGGGGTCCATATGTTAGTCTCTCGGTTTTAAAACCACGCGTTTTAAAACTAAAAATAGTACATGGGCCCCGCATGTTAGCGACTTAGCATACTTAACCACTACTGTTAGTGTTAATCAAATCCTAAACGCGAGTGGGACGCACTATCAGTGAGAGAAGAGGAGAGGGAACAGAGTTGCGCGTGACCGAGCGCCATGGCGAGCTAGCCGGCGGCGAACAGTGCAGCGACTTGGGTGAGGGATGGACAAAATGGGTTCCCCTTTCGACAGCAATCCCACCGAGTGGTGTTGCAGGCGAGAGAGATGGACGGAGACGGCACAACGCTGGCGAGGAGCGGAGTGTCTCGGGTCCGAAATGGCTTTCGCGCTTGGAGCATATCAGCGGCGAAGGATGGTGTGCATTGGCTATAGGGGCAACAATGATGCTACTAGCGACAGCTCGTAGACCAATGGTCATCGGAACGGCGGCAACAATGCTTCCCGCGGTGGCGCCATGATCGACTACGGCGAAATTTATGCTACGCTAGCTAATCATCCAAACTAATGCACATAAAAGCTCTAGGGGACTACTAGAAGCTCACCAAGGTCCTTGATGGCATCGGGGGATGACCGAAATAGCTTGGCGATGTTGAATAGCAGCGGCACAGCGGAGGCTCTCGGTGCTGGTGCTCTACGATGATGGAGGGGCTACAAGAGGGTGCACATTAGCTCACTGGAGTTCTATGGATACTGTAGACACGAGAATTGGACTAGGATCATCGAGCTTCGAGGAAGATCAAAAATGGCGATGACGTCCGAGCATGAAGAAGAAGGCGGCTTCTGATTCACAAAGAGTTGGCATGCATTAAGCGAGGAGATTAAATGATTGAGAGACGAAACACATGATGACGCGATCATAAGGGCCCCAAACCTTCTAAAATGGCAAGGGCACAAAGGCTTGGATCGGGTGCACACGTCGTAGTTGGGGAAGATGACAGTTCGTTGGCACTACATGGCTCCAAGGGTTGCATCAAGTAGAGAAAGAGAATGAGCAAGGCATGAGGAGCATGGTGACGCAGGCGTTGTGGGCAAGGAAGCTCACTAGAGGCGGTGGTGGTGTGAGGCACTCGTTCTCAGCCATTCATAGAGCTAGATGTAGGGAAACGGGTAAGCTACACTAGCGCAAATTAAAAAAAAATCTACCCGTAAACCAAGATCACTGCAGTTATAGATCACGGTCTTATCACTAGACGCGAGTCGCGGAAGTTGATGCGGACGTCGGGCGGTGTAGTCGTACTAAGTTGATGCGACGACGTCAGGCGCAGTAGTCGTACTACTTCCTCGCCCTCGTCGTGGCGTCCCACGTCTGACTCCTCTCTTGCGGTTCGTCCCAACGCTACGGTCGGCGCCTTCAAAGGTATCCACACACGGGAGGAAGCGACGCACGGACTACTAGATCCGCACGGCGACCGGGCGTGGGAGGGTGGCGGCTGGGTTTGAGAATGTCACGAAAAACTCATCGCTCATCCCGTGCGCCGCCCTCCTTTATAGACGTCCTTACAATGGGCTTCTACGAATAGAGGCCCATTAGGACTCAATGCCCGATCTAATTCGGATCCAATCCGATTAGGCTTCAACTTCTTAAGTGTGTGACCTATGGTTCACGTATGTTTAGACATGACGCGAGTACACATACTTGATCAATAGTTGGTAGTGGCCTCTAGCAAGGCGTGCCAACTCCTAAACATACACAAAGATCATATCGGACGAACCATCACAACGTTATGTACATGCCAATCCCTTTGCCTCACGATATTGGTCGAGCTCCAAGTGACCACTCTTTCTCGATCCTCCGATCCGAATCCATTACTAGGTTAACTCTTAACCTTAAGTAGCACGACCATGCATTTCTGTATCCGATCACTCGAGGGCCGAGAGATATCTCTCGGGTAGAGAGGGCAAATCCCATCTCGATCGACCATGCCTCGCAAACATGCTTCATGACAAACCCAAAGCTACCTTTATAACTACCCGATTCACGGAGTAGCGTTTGATAGCCCCTAAGTAGGTCGATTCACAACTCAAGTACATGCGACAATCTCAGGTCTAAGGACAAGGCGTACACATTGTGTAGAGAGAACCATAAGAATAATTACTATGTCTCATGTTGGGTCGGTCCAACCCCATATTCTAAACATGTGTCCACATTATTGGTTTGACATCTCCATGTCTATGACCTGTGAAACATGGTCATCAACCGATACATGTGCTAATCCATCATTCACGTGTGTCCTCACATGAACTCCGACTAGGGACAACTTTAGAATAACCATACAAGTAAAGAGTTTCACAAACAAGTCACATACTTGTTAATCAACACAAAGGTAATATTCAAGGAACATTTATTAAATCATGGATACAACGAAATATCATCATCAATATGATTGCCTCTAGAGCATATCTCCAACACTAGAAGCTCGGAGAAAGCGCGAGATGTAGTGAGGGGCGAGCTTAAGAGATGGTGTCGTGCTCGAAGGCATAAATAGCAGCGAGAAGTGCGTGAAGTTCACGGCAAGAAAATGCAACCACGCTGAGAAAATCGTGTGCTTGCTCTGGTCTCTCCATCTGGGTGGGAAAAGGGGGCATCAACAGGTTGCTAGCATAGGCGAGAAGCAGGCGGAGGTGACGGGTAGTTGGGGATTGAAAACGATGGGCGTGGTCACGAATCGGGGACCGAGCAGGCGGCGCAAGCGAGCTAGCGTAGGGGCGAGGGCGCGTGGTGGAAGTAGGGTTCCGACAGGTGGGGCCAGCGAGTCAGCGAGAGGGAGAGTGGGGGTTGGTGTGGACTGAAGCGGGCGCAAAGGTATTGGGCCTAGTTGGGTTTCGGCCCAAAGGTCTGGCGACAAATCCAAATTATGTTTTGAATTTTCCAGAAAAAGGATAAGAACTTGGTGAATTTATAAACATATCAAACGGTCTCCAAAAATTTATAAATTTTTTTGTGGAGGCTCTGCACCGTATAGTTTATTGTATACATTTTACATAATTTTATGTGTTACGTATTTTTCTTGAACATTCTTCCAAGTTGCTATTTCCATGTAATTTCATTATTTGATTTGTGAAAATGTTCAAAAACTTACTCAAAATATTTTTCCCACACATAAACATGCTCAAAATTATTTCCGTATTATTTTCATTATATTCTCTCAAAGTTGAGATTTTTAGGATGTTACAAGATCTGAGCAATCCAACCGACCAGAGGAGGGTAGTTGTACAATTGTCGAGATTCGAGATTGATATCGGAGAAACTCAGCAAGCGACGGCCACATGATCCTGATCCTGCATCTTGTTGGTACAAGTTGTGACTTTGCTAGGTGCTGATGCTGAATCGAAATGGACGAAAGCACCTTGTAAGTAGCATAAAAAATATTATGAATAAAGCATATATAAAACGACGAAATTGAAAACGTAAACGAACCATAACCAACAAAAAAGATAATGTAGGACAGAAACATTCGAGTTACATTTGCATCGTGAGCAGGCCCCTGACATGCCCTTGAGTTTGGAATGAAAGGATCAGCATGGAGTTATTGTATCGGTTGTCCTTTTCTTATAAGAAGCAACAAGTTACTCACCGCATTTTGCAAGATATTTATTGCCTCCTAATTACTACCATTAACTCCAAATTGATTTACTAGCTTTTACGGTGAAACCTATGGAACAACCATCCGGGCACTACCGATCCAAACAAGCATGTATTTACGTCTGCCACCCTGTATACCTGTTTGCCTGTTTTACGGAGATAAGAGCTTCTACAATAGTTTATTTTTTAGCTTATTATTAAGAGAAGAGAGAGTACTCAATCTAATAAAAAGAAACAAATCTTCCAATTAATTGTTTCTTGAGCTTGTATGTAGGACTTTAATTCATATTTTAATTGTTATACACAAAATAAGTTTTTAGGTAACAAGTAAGTTTCCAATAGCTATTTTATTGTTTCTTGTATCTTGGTATCAATAATTTGCTTGTTTCTTTACCTTAAAATAAACTCACCTTCTGTTTTTCACGTCACAGATGCTGATGTATTTATCTCTTAATAACAAGTGATTAAATTATTATAGATACTCTGAGCCGAGTTCGCTGGCCGGCCCAAGCATCGATGGAAAGTGCCATCAATGAGGAGTTCGGAGCACATCTGTTGCCCACATGTTGGCCAGTTTAAGTTGTTGGGCCTACGGAAGACGACATTGGGCCAGACCAGGTAAAATTGGAGCCAGACCAAACCACCTGAGCGGGAGGGGCAAAGCAAATTTTTCTTGGAATCGGCCTAGTACTTACTGGATTCGACTCTAGCTGAGGAGAGAGAACGCATTGGGAAAGAGAGGAAGGGATGGGCTGCGAATGGGTGGAACGTTTATTCTTAGGTCCTCTTTGTTTAGGCTTAGGTTTTTTGGTTTATAGCTTAAAGCCAGTTTTTTGGCTTAATCAGTTTATAAGTCTCTAAGCTTTTAAGCCAAACTTTGTTGTTTGGTAGTCAGACTTTTTGGAGGATGTTGGCTTATTGAGTTGCGTGTGAAGGATGAAAGGTCTGAAATACCCTTAATGGTTTGAAGGACCTTGTTAAGCATGTATGTAGACTGATTTTTACATGGGATCTGAAAATATGATTATACATGCATTTGTACATATGAAACAAAATAGATATCGCTCGTAATGCATGCGGGTATTTATTTTGGACATTGCGCAATGGAAGAAATGCTTATAGAAAGGCCAATATCAGTAAATCAAACAAAATAACATGGTAACAAAATAATATTTAATCATATATGATGCAATTATCTTGTCATCGCAACATGTATATATCATACTAATGTAATATATTTACCCTCTTGCGGCCATTAAAGAAGTAGCAATACTGTCACGAAAGACACCCATATCTCCATCATCGATTGCTGATCCATTGACATTGTGCCCTCCAAATGATATACTTTGTGTATCGTTTGGATCATAATCTTCGTCAAGATCACATCTCTCAAAAAGTTCATCACGTAAAGCACTATCTCTGATGAAGTTGTGTAGCGCCATACATGCAATTATAATTTTCGTTTGAATCTTCATTTTGTAACTTGGCAACGCCAACAAGATTCTCCATTTCATCTTCAACACACCAAAGGAACGCTCAATCACATTGTGAAGGGACGAGTGAGCGTGATTAAACACCTCGTATTTCCCACTCGGTTGTCGACCATGGCGAAATTCTGGTAGATGGTACTTTTGGCCTTTGTAAGGAGCTAGATAGCCCTTTCGATTGGGATAACCCGCATCAACAAGGTAATATCTCCCTGCATACATAAAACTTATAAATGTTGACAATACAAATTTGAATGTTATCGTAACATTAATTTATATGATTAAAGAACTAATTACCCTCGGAGGATGTGAAACCGGTTCGAATACTTGTCCAAAGTGTTATTGAAAATCCTTGTGTCATGCGGTTGAACCCGCCAACCGGCGACAACAAAGGTAAACCTCATATCAAAGTCACGCACCGCCATCACGTTTTGAGGCGTATATCCATGACGACCGGTGTGGGCAACCTGCTCATCACCGAACAACAACAGTACATGTGTGCCATCAATTGCACCTATGCAATTGTTAAAATGCGGCGTGAAGCGATTATCTAGAAGTCTTGGATGCCTTTGTTGTGAACTCGGATCCGTTGGTCTAATATTATCTTGAGATAAAAGATATACACATTGCAAGACTTCACCAAACTTTCTATTGATTGTTTCGTTGACCTTTTGAAGCGATTTTGAACTTGAGTAATCGGTCGAGGCCACTAAGCGTCCACAAGAACATAGCCAAAGATTCTACGAAGTCATAGTCCTAGTTGATTTCAAGCCATAATTTGCAACCAAAGTTTCATGCAAACTATCAAAAACAGCCCTACTCATTCGGAACATCGAGTAACAATCTCTCTCATCGCCCAGTTGCTCAACAACCCATTCATAACCAGTTAGGAGTGGTTGTCTTCTCTCCTTTTTGTTTAGATAAGTGTCGTAGTAGTGCATACCTACATAACCATTCTTTGCAACAAAATCTGAAATTGTAACCGTCTTTTTGTTTTTCGATATCATCTGTGCTTAAATCGCTCTCGATGGTTGAACCATCAATGTCACTCTCAGTGGTTGAACCATCAATGTCACTTGATGAACTCATCTACAAATAATAACAATAATTAGTAACATAGAACATGACATCGACATCATGTAATTCAAAACACATTATAAGATAACAATTAGATGAGTACGACAATAACTAAATAGCTTCAACCCCATTATTGTATAATTGAGAACACATTAAAAGGTAACAATACGAGTACGACATAACTGAATAGTTTCAACCCCTTACATGATTATCTCTGAATAGTTTCAAAATTAAAAAAATAACGAAAAAAAATCTAATCTTTCTTCATCTTGAGATCAAACATTCTCCTCAGCCAATTCATCTTTACTTCATCGGTCTTCATGGTGACAAACACTTCCCGATTTTCTAGTTTAATAAAGAGCCCTGTCGCAATGAAGTGTTCATCACTTCCTGGTACTACCCCAGCCTGAATAGCTAAATCCATAGCATCCGCTATGGATGGGCCACTCTGAACAGGGCCTTTTGCCATAATGTCCACCATGCGCTTGAAATCCCTAGCGATGGGATTTTTCTTGTTCTTCTTTGGGCTAGGATTAATATTATTTGCCTTACGCTTCGCAAGGACCTTCGGTTGCATGCAGACAACCTCATTGTTCTCCCCATCAGTGGCGGCGTCTTCCTCGCCGTCCTCCGCACAATCAATGTGCACAACGGTTTGGTCTTCTTGTGTAGGCTCACCCGGGATGGCTGAAGTGTTACCCGTAACATGAGCCTTGTCAAACATACGATCCATCTCATCTAGGTTCTCAGGTGGTCCATCACGAAAATGTTTAGGATATTGCTGAAGATAATTAAAAAAATTGTAGTTAGCAAAAATTAAAATATGACATCAAATACATTAATAAATAGGCGTTTCTGCAATAACTACCTTGTGCTCCTTCCACCAAGAATCGGATGCAGATATAGTTCCTTTTTGATGATCCCAACCAAGCCCAGTTGCTTTCTGTTTCAAATCGTTCCACAAGTTGTATTCTTTTTTCAATGTTTCCCATTTATTTTTTAATTGTTTTTGTCGTGCTTTTTCCTGTCCTTTCAAAAACTTGATTGAAGGTTCTTGTAACCCTTGGTATTCAAACATCCCAACGGCCTATTCCAGCACCAACTTCCTCAAAGCCTGAGATCGACAAAATGCCATGTTGCTAAATGCATCCCAATTTGCCTTGCTGATAGCAATTAGCTCCATCTATACAATTTACAACTAATAACAAAGTATCAAAACACAGAACATATGTTCTTTTTGAAATTTTCAAACAACAAAACTAATCACCAAATAGATAAAATGTGGGTAAATTGTGTTGTGACAGTGTTTGTCATATTTGTATAGTGTATGAGTGAAGCATCTGTCTGAATTATAGAACATGCCATTTATGCCAGTAATTAAGAAACACCAATTTCTGTGTCCTATGAACATTTAAGACTGCATGATCGACTGATGAATATAACAATTTTCTCTATGAAGCAAAAATCAGTAAGTATATAACAATAGGGTGCTTCCATATGCCCCATTTCGAAATAATACTTCCACTGCCAAATAACAATAGGATGCTTCCATAATACTGCTACTGCCATATACATTTGGACAAATGCAATTTCAGATTGCATTTGTCAGATTCCAGATTTCAGAACATTCATACAAATCAAATTTCAGATCATACATACAAATCAAATAACAAACATTATTGGATTCAGATTTGAATCATACATACAAGTTTGGATCATAAATGCTACACAAATTTCACTCTCGCCATATACATTTGGACAAATGCAATTTCATATTGCATTTGTCGATTCAATTTGAACATTCATACAAATCAAATTTCAGATCATACATACAAATCAAATAACAAACATTATTGGATTCCAGATTTCAGATCATACATACAAGTTTCAGATCATAAATGCTACACAAATTTCTGCTACTGCCATATACATTTGGACAAATGCAATTTCAGATTGCATTTGTCAGATTCCAGATTTCAGAACATTCATACAAAGCAAATTTCAGATCATACATACAAATCAAATAACAAACATTATTGGATTCGATTTCGATCATACATACAAGTTTCAGATCATAAATGCTACACAAATTTACTCTCTTGCCATATACATTTGGACAAATGCAATTTGATTGCATTTGTCGATTCAATTCAGAACATTCATACAAATCAAATTTCAGATCATACATACAAATCAAATAACAAACATTATTGGATTCCAGATTTCAGATCATACATACAAGTTTCAGATCATAAATGCTACACAAATTTCAGATCTATAATCTTACAGAACTTGAAAAACACTGAAGTTGTGTCTTAATGCGTATAAATGCTACACAAATTCATATGGACACCAAATCAGATCGAATTGATCACGCATATCCCACCATCAGTGATAAAATGTGTTGTTAATCTCACCCTCATCATCTCTCATCAACCATACACCATGATATCCCCACCTTCTCACCAATACAACACAGATTAGCAGCAAAACTACCACTCTACTTCGTACTAGCTTGCTACTCCTAATACTGCCACTGCCAAATACATTTGGACAAATGCAATTTCAGAATTCCAGATTACAGATCATACATACAAATCAAATCAAATTTCAGCTCATACACACAATGCAATTTGATTCGATTTCAGATCATACACATTTGGATCATACACACAATGCAATTTGATTCAGTTTACGATAATAAGGTGTTGTCAAATACATTTTCTCACTGGAAATTACTTAATCAATTGTCAATTAGGTTTGAGAATTCTACAAGTTAATCAGGAGAGTCTATTAGCAATTGCATTCACATGATCTTACTGAATTTAAAAAGCTAATAGCCCACTGCTAACTCTATCTGTCCACAAGTCAGTTTTTAACTAAAACTAGTCTGAGATGAAAAGCTATGAACTGAACACCCTTACAAGTTCAAACATCAAGTTTTGCCAAATCCACCGAGTAGCTCAATCAGATAGCAAAGAATTTCAGTGACAGAGGGAGTCTTCATCCAGCAAGTCTTGATCACGGGATATAATGCTGATCACAAGTCAAGTTCTTCACAGGGTTGTGCTAAGATGAATGTGGACGCTGCTGTATCCTGAGAGGCTACTAAGAGTGCTATTGCAGTGTTGTTTGCTAACACTTGAACACAACCGACGCTACTAGAGGGTGACGACGGCGGCATGGAGGTCTTTGGAGGATGACACGCCCGTGCTGATCTATTGGCGGCATGGAGGTGCTAGCAGGCGGCGGCAGTGGGGATAGGGTAGGTGCTGAGGGGGATACTCGTAGATTTCTATCCAAATACTCACAAAACTTAATATGCGGTACTATACATCTAAAGAAATACTTAAATTCCTACATTACCACTGTGTCATCACCAAAAATTTGCGAAAAAACAGATACACACAGAGAGAGGACGAACTCACGATTTCGAGCACTGAAGGCGGCGTCGGGGAAGGGGATGCAGCGGCGTTGGGGATGGGGAGGGGAGGCGGCGGGGTTGGGGATGCGGCGGCGTGGGGATAGGGGTTGCGGCGGCGGGGTTGGGTGGAGGAGAGGGGAGGCGGCTGTAACACCCAGGTTCGTCATGAGCCTGGAATGCTACTAAACAACTCTAATAACTCTAAAGAAGACAATTCTAATAAAAATTTCGGCAGAACCTCCCTTGTAAAGTTAATTACATGAAGGTTCCAACACACAGAATAATCAAATATTAAATAAACTTCCATTCCAAATCATCAAAGAATAATCAGAAACATGCTAAGAAACCATCATAACTAGAGAGGTATAACATTCCACTACTCCTCATTATTACATTTAATCCAAAGCATAAGACAGATCATATTATTCAAAGACCAATAACTCTCTGAAGATCAATCATCCTTATTTAGTTCATGTGGTATGTGTGTGACTAGCAGCCTAATTTCCCCCATGCATGTCATTCTTGTCTCGGTACCTAAACAACAATAAAAGCAAGAGTGAGTCCATAGACTCAGCAAGTACATTAAGAAACCATGGCAATAACACACATATAAAGGGAAATTAACATTAAAAACATCTCATATGCAAATGCAATGCTCAAGGACTTTTATCTTTAACTTTCTGTGTACATTACACAATGCAGTATGCGACCGCCGCCGCATGCCCATGCATGCATGTATGCGCGCACGCACAGGACCAATTGCCGTTACTCCGCAAGTAACGGGGACCTCAAGCCCACACTCCACGAGTGAGGGGATCTCGGGCCCGTCACATTCATGACGGGGATCTCCAAAGGAAACATACTTGGGCACCACGTGACCAAGTCTCAACATGATATCTTTATGCAAATGCTTATCATGTAATCATCATCAAATTACCAAAATTCAACATCACTTAATCATAGTAAAGCATGAGCATCATTTGAACAATAACCATACTTAAGCATTCATTAAGTATACCATCTTGCAATGCATCCATACGACAATTAACACACAATTTAGACAATCATTCAAAACAACAATGCACTTGCCTCAACCGTGCGAAGGTGGATGTCGGGAATGAGGTACTGCTCCGGAGCCAAACCCACACTGGACAACAATTGAGACAGGCTAAGGCTACCATAAGGGCCTAATAACGAAATCATAAACACAACATGAGTACATGGTCCACTAAACGCAACCCCAACGTTAAAGCTAGCTGTCAGATTTCCTTTCCAGAGAACAGCCCCTTCGAAAAATCATAACTAAATGTACAGAAATCCAAATGGAGTGATCTTGGACATTCTGAAAAGGTTATTGAATTTCCTTCTAAACCTAGTTGGTGAGGTTCTCTGATTCGGCCATTTCCTAGTCCTACCAATCTAAACAACAGAGTATCAATTTTCACGTCGGGTCTCTGGACAGCAACATTGAAACTATCATAACTTTCTCTACGTTCGTCCGAATTTCATGATCTTTAGTTTTCCTGAAAGCTAGAAGGATTATCTACAACTTTCGTTATACTGGGGTTCTCAGATTTCCACTTTAACCATCACTTTAATTGGTTTTCTACAATCTGCCTAAATACTGGCAGAGCAGTGGAACAGCAGACTTAGAAAAATCATAACTCTCTAACCGTTAATCGGATTTGAGTGAACTTGGCGGCCACTGAAAGCTAAGACAATAACCTACAACTCTCTAGGAGACCAAAACTCCAGATTCAACCTCTAACCACACGAAATTTACCCGCAAGCCACTGGACGAAAATTGCATTACAGCAGGCCGACTACCACCTAAACAAAGACTAACCAAAAACTCTCCCAAGACTAATTATCCTTCAAGAACAGCGTGTTACCCTTGACGACGCTGCGGCGAACCCGGATGGCGATCCTTCCTCTTCCTCTTCTCCCTTCTCTTCTCCTCCTTTCTTCCCTCCTTTCTTCCTCTATGGCCGGTGCAGGAGGGCTTCTTCTCCTCAAGGCCGCAGCAATGGAGGAGGTTGAAGGCGCAAGGGGAGGAACCAGGAGGTGGTGCGCAAGGGAGGTGGTGCGCAAGGGGAAGGAGAGGAGATGGGGCGGCGCCAAAGGGGATTGGGGCTCGGCTAGGGGTTTGGGGAAAAGTGGTGCCTTCCCCTTGGCCGGCCACCTAAGGCTGATGGGCGGAGCCCAAGCCAGATTAGCGAAAAACGTGCTTTCACCACCTGCTAGAAGCGAAAATCAACTTTTTCCTTTTGATCCTTTTACTAATACTTGAGAAGTCCTCCCGAAACTCTTTCTCGAACCTCTCGAGCTTTTGGGACATTACATTCTACCCCTTACACGCAGTCGTCCTCGAATTCTAACCCACCACGCCAAGGGACGGATCGAAAAGACTTAAAGCACAACACGCACTGTAGAGAATAATTCGGATAGTGCTCGCGCATGCGGCCTCCAACTCTGTGTGGCTTCTTTCTGATTTCGCTGCGACCAAAGAACTTTAACATACTTGACGTTTTGTTTCTCAAAACCTTCTCGATTTCTCCAAGATCCATGCACCGGCTTTGACTCAAAGGTCAAATCTTGCTCTATGTGTAGAGGCTCTAGCGGTACATGATGCTCGGATCTCGCAAATACTTCCTCAGCGTGGATACATGAAAAACATTGTGAACTCCACGCATAGACTCAGCGAGTCTAAGCGATAAGCCAACTTCCGATTCGAGCCAAGATCGTGAATGGTCCTATGTACCTTGGGCTAAGTTTCCCTCAGTGTACGAACCTCACCACACCTTTAGTGGGGACACTTTCAAGAGCACCGATCCCCACTTCAAATTCCAAGTCTCTTCTTCTCACGTCGCATAACTTTTGCATGCGCTCGCCTGAGTTTAATGGGTTCTGTCTCACGAGCCACTCGCTCTACGATCTTTTGTACCCAATCCGGACCCAAAGCGCCTTCTCACCCACGGCTTCCCAAAGCAAAGTGGGGACTGCACTACGCCCATACAAAACCTCGAACGGAGCGGCTTTTATGCTTGAATGATAGCTGTTGTTATAAGCAAATTCGCTAAGGGCAATTGATCCTCCCAGCTACCCTTCCAAGACAAAACACAAGTCCGCAACATGTCCTCCGAGTGCGGATATGCGTTAAAATGCGCCTGCATGCTGTGGATGGAATCTTTGTACTCAGACGGAGCTGTGTGCCCAAGGCACTCTGTAAACTTTCCCAAAACTTGGAGACAAACTTGGCATCTCTGTCGGAAATGATGGTCTTTGGCACCCCATGTAACCTCACAATCTCCCGCACATAGATGGGAGCTAAATCACTTCTTTGAGTTAGTAGAGCGAATTGGTATAAAGTGTGCAGATTTACTGAGTCGATCCACTATCACCCACACTGCATCCTTACCCCTTGGTGACCGGGGTAATGCAACTACAAAATCCATAGAAATATCGTCCCACGGCCATTGCGGAATCTCTAAAGGTTGCAACAACCCTGCAGGACGTTTATGTTCCGCCTTCACCTGTTGACAAACACCACATGAGGCCACATAATTAGCTATGTCCACCTTCATCCTTTTCCACCAGAAATTCTGCTTTAGATCACGATACATCTTCGTTTCACCCGGATGAACGATTATGCGGTGCGATGTGCCTCTTCGAATGTCATCCTTGACCTTCGCTTTACGTAATGCAAAGGCGCCCTTAAACCGCAACGCACCACACCCATCAAACCGAAATCTCCGTCCTTGCCCAAATCCAACCGCCAACCCTTTGCAATAATTGATCTTCTGTTGTGCTCTCGCACCGCTCCGAATGGCCGACTCAAGATCGTAGAGTTTCAACACGTGCGATCCCGCATAGCAAAATGATATACCCATGCGGTCAAAGTCGGCAATGAGATAATCCAATGTAGCGGCGTTGCCTTGCGACTAAGAGCATCGACCACCACATTTGCCTTTCGGGATGGTATTGAATAGATAGATCATAATCCTTAATTAGCTCGACCACTGCACGCCTTAAATTGAGATCTTTACGAGTGAAAATATACTTAAGACTCTTGTGATCAGTAAAAACATCACAACCCTCACCATACGGATAATGCCTCCAAAGTTTGGGGCAAACACTACATTTGCCAACTCTAAATCATGAGTTGGGTAATTGCTCATGCTTCTTGGTGCCTTGACGCATAAGCTATCACCTTCCCTTCCGCATAAGGACACAACCCAACCCAATCCGAGACGCATCGAGTACATCAGAAATCGCTTCCCGGGCTCGGGAAGTGTAAGGATAGGGCGGTCACCACTTTTCCTTAAGGGTTTGGAAACTATGCTCACGATCATCATCCCACGAACTTCACATCCTTACGTGTGAGTCCGGATAAGGGTTTAGCAATAATGGAGAAATCGCACAAAAGCGCCGATAGTATCCCGCCATGCCGAAAGCTTCTCACTTCTTTGGCGTTGGTTGGCGTCTTCCATTCTACCTGTAGAAATCTTACTTGGGTCAACTGTGATTCCTTATCATTGATGACATGCCCAAAATCCACTTCGGACATCCAAAACTCGCACTTTTCGGTTTGGCATAAAATTTATGCTCCCTTAGTGTTTCCAACACAAGCCTCAGGTGTCGCTCATGTTCAGCTTCAGTCTTTGAATATATCAAGATATCATCTATAAAGACTACCACAAAATCATCCAGGTATTCATGCAACATCCTGCTCATAGTCTCCATGAAAGCAATAGGGCGTTCGTTAGTCCAAAAGACATAACTTTAAATTCAAAATGCCCATACCTTGTAGAGAATGCCGTCTTCTCAATATCCTCCTTTGGACGAGGATTTGATTATAACTGATTGAAGGTCAATCTTTGAGAATACCTTGGCCCCTCTCAACTGATCAAATAGATCTTCTATACGAGGCAGAGGATACTTATTCTTGATGGTTAGCTGGTTAAGAGCACGATAATCAATACACATGCGCCAACTACCATCTTTCTTCTTGGTAAATAGAACAGGGGCTCCCCATGGAGACACACTGGGACGAATGAGATCCTTTGCTTTTAAATCATCCAACTGCTTCTTTAGTTCCTCCTGGAGCAGACAGACCCAACCAGTGAGGGTCATAGAGGCAGTCGGGCGCACAGTACCAAATCAGTCTCAACTCTACAGACGAGGTGGGGCATCCTGGTAGTTCTGCTGGAAAAACATCCAGAACTCCCGAACGACCAAAATTTCTTCTTTGCTCATGAGATGAACTCGGCTTCTCCACTAGAGACAAAAGAAACCCATTCTTCGCAATGCGGCCACCGGAAAAAGACTAGCCATCACAAAAAGTGAGTGAGATGGAGCGCTACATTGGAATACTATCTCACGCCTGCACGGAGCTTGCGGGGTTATTGTCTTCCAAAGCAGGAAATGACAAAGACGGTAATTATGCAACCGGTCCATCCCAAGATGACATCAAATGGCTCCATCCTCATAACCATCAGTTAGCAATGAACTCTTCTCCATCTAACGAAATCACACAACAGGACAAATCAGAGCTAGAGAGAATTCCCAGAGAATTAACTAGAACTGACTGAGCTATTGGCTGAGACTCAAACTCGCCTTACTAACAAAATCTAGTGATACAAAGAAAAGGTAGCCCCAGAATCAAAGCAGAACAAGTGCCTCTCTGAATCCACCAAGAGCGCACTGTCACCACATCGGGACGACTCACCGACTCTGCCGTCGGCATAGCGTAGAGGCTACCTGGCTGGGGCGGTAGGGGCTCCAACACCGCAATGCGGTGGTGCGGGAACCGCTGGAGGTCTTGAAGGTGCTACTCTCGGAAATGGAGCCACGGGAGGGGCGCCAAAAATACCTCGGCGGTGGAGCTCCTCCGGGAGGCGGGAAGTAAGTGGCGGTGCCCAAGTTGGAGTAGGAGTAGCCGCTAACATCCGAACCGACCCTCGAGAAGAAGCGCTGGCGCCGCACCGACAACGCACAGTTCCCACTTGATGATGGCGGGATTCCGCCGACAAACCAATGCCTTATGGCCCTCCGACCACAATGGCGACAAGACCAACCAGTGCACTCAGCTCTATGCTCATCGCCGCACTTGAAGCACTTCATGCCTTGCCACGGGACGGGACGTAACCTAGGTGCAGTGCAGACGCCGAGAAGTGGAAGAAGGCGTGCCCACTGTGAACTTGGTCTTGAATGACCTGCGGACCTTTGAACCTCTTGGAAGTAGGCCTGCGGAAGGTTCCACCCCACCGCCAAAACCCCTCTTCGGCCGCCACTGCTCCCTCGGATACCACAGCGCCTTCACCTCGGCAACTCCTCACCAAGTCGCATCTCGGTTCCATGCCCCCGGCTTGTTCGACCAGGAGCTGAAATCCGCAACTCCAATGCTCCCAATACTGCCGGAACTCTTGCACGAGCCCCGCGAAACCTCTTGGCTTTTTCCTCATCATTTGTGGCCACAGTGGAACAAAACGAACCGAGTTGTTAAAACTCGCCGTACTCATCACATTGTCATCTTCCCTTGCTTGAAGTTACGCAAGGAGACTTCCATTCGCTCCACATATGAAGTGGATAAAACCTCTTCTGAAGTGCTCAACAAAATACTCCCGTGTAATCGGTCCATGAGCTCTGTCTCCGCCATCGAACTCCTTCCCACGGATATCCGCCGCCTTCAATTGGAAGGCCACGAATCGAGCCCTCATTTGAGATGTCATCCCCGAGCTCGAAGTGCCTCTCCATGTCGCAGCCAATTAGCTGCGCCGACGCGCGTGCACGACCCGTCGAAGGTGTCCAGCCTCAAAGCGTTCCATTGATGTAATCCCATGGCATACGCCGCGAGTGCACCGCAGGGCCACCACGGGAGCGACAACGGCGCGGTGGCGGGGCTGGTTCTCTCTGCATCTGAGCAACCTCTTCCTCGACTCGCAGGCTAGCTTCTCCCACTACGGAATTCGAACCTCGGCGGGCGATGCACGGCCTCGCCGGCTCCTCGCGGCCTCGACCACGACCTCGGCCTCCACCCCTTGCCATATCTAATCATCACAGCAAAACAATCAAACAATAAGCAATTTCATCATCTAGGACCACAAGAGAAATCAAAAATCTCAAAAACAGCATAATGCAATGCATTAACCCATTCCCACCTCACATGTGCATAGTGTGTCAAATTTAACCTTTCATATTCCACGGACCTACTGCCGCTCACGATACCAACTGTAACACCTGGGTTCGTCATGAGCACGGAATGCTACTAAACAACTCTAATAACTCTAAAGAAGACAATTCTAATAAAAATTTTTGAGAACCTCCTTGTAAAGTTAATTACATGAAGGTTCCAACACACAGAATAATCAAATATTAAATAAACTTCCATTCCAAATCATCAAAGAATAATCGAAACATGCTAAGAAACCATCATAACTAGAGAGGTATAACATTCCACTACTCCTCATTATTACATTTAATCCAAAGCATAAGACGGATCATATTATTCAAAGACCAATAACTCTCTGAAGATCAATCATCCTTATTTAGTTCATGTGGTATGTGTGTGACTAGCGACCTAATTTCCCCCATGCATGTCATTCTTGTCTGGTACCTAAACAACAATAAAAGCAAGAGTGAGTCCATAGACTCAAGTACATTAAGAAACCATGGCAATAACACACATATAAAGGGAAATTAACATTAAAAACATCTCATATGCAAATGCAATGCTCAAGGACTTTTATCTTTAACTTTCGTGTACATTACACTGTAATGCGAGTATGCGACCGCCGCATACCCATGCTGTCTTGCACGCACGAGGACCAATTGCCCGTTACTCGCAAAGTAACGGGGACCTCAACCCACACTCCACGAGTGAGGATCTCGGGCCCGTCACATTCATGACGGGATCTCAAAGGAAACATACTTGGGCACCACGTGACCAAGTCTCAACATGATATCTTTATGCAAATGCTTATCATGTAATCATCATCAAATTACCAAAATTCAACATCACTTAATCATAGTAAAGCATGAGCATCATTTGAACAATAACCATACTTAAGCATTCATTAAGTATACCATCTTGCAATGCATCCATACAGCAATTAACACACAATTTAGACAATCATTCAAAACAACAATGCACTTGCCTCAACCGTGCGAAGATGGATGTCGGGAATGAGGTACTGCTCCCGAGCCAAACCCACACTGGACAACAATTGAGACAGGCTAAGGCTACCATAAGGCCTAATAACGAAATCATAAACACAACATGAGTACATGGTCCACTAAACGCAACCCCCAACGTTAAAGCTAGCTGTCAGATTTCCTTTCCAGAGAACAGCCCCCTTCGAAAAATCATAACTAAATGTACAGAAATCCAAATGGAGTGATCTTGGACATTCTGAAAAGGTTATTGAATTTCCCTTCTAAACCTAGTTGGTGAGGTTCTCTGATTCGGCCATTTCCTAGTCCTACCAATCTAAACAACAGAGTATCAATTTTCACGTCGGGTCTCTGGACAGCAACATTGAAACTATCATAACTTTCTCTACGTTCGTCCGAATTTCATGATCTTTAGTTTTCCTGAAAGCTAGAAGGATTATCTACAACTTTCGTTATACTGGGGTTCTCAGATTTCCACTTTAACCATCACTTTTAATTGGTTTTCTACAATCTGCCTAAATACTGGCAGAGCAGTGGAACAGCAGACTTAGAAAAATCATAACTCTCTAACCGTTAATCGGATTTGAGTGAACTTGGCGGCCACTGAAAGCTAAGACAATAACCTACAACTCTCTAGGAGACCAAAACTCCAGATTCAACCTCTAACCACACGAAATTTACCCCGCAAGCCACTGGACGAAAATTGCATTACAGCAGGCCGACTACCACCTAAACAAAGACTAACCAAAACTCTCCCAAGACTAATTATCCTTCAAGAACAGCGTGTTACCCTTGACGACGCTGCCAGGCGAACCCGGATGGCGATCCTTCCCTCTTCCTCTTCTCCCTTCTCTTCTCCTCCTTTCTTCCCTCCTTTCTTCCTCTATGGCCGGTGCAAGGAGGGCTTCTTCTCCTCAAGGCCGGCAATGGAGGAGGTTGGGGCGCAAGGGGGAGGAACCAGGAGGTGGTGCGCAAGGAGGTGGTGCGCAAGGGGAAGAGAGGAGATGGGGGCGCGCCAAAGGGATTGGGGGCTCGGCTAGGGTTTGGGGAAAAGTGGTGCCTTCCCCCTTGGCCGGCCACCTAAGGCCTGATGGGCCGGAGCCCAAGCCCAGGTTGGCGAAAAAACGTGCTTTCACCCCTGCTAGAAGCGAAAATCAACTTTTTTCCTTTTGATCCTTTTACTAATACTGAGAAGTCCCTCCCGAAACTCTTTCTCGAACCTCTCGAGCTTTTGGGACATTACAGCGGCGGTGTTGGGTGGAGGGGAGGCGGCGGCGTTGGGGAGGGGAGGAGGCGGGTGTGGGAGGCGCCGGGAGGGGAGGCGGCGGCATTGGGGAGGAGAGGAGCCGGGAGGGGAGGCGGCGGCGTTGGGGAGGAGAGGAGGCGGGGAGGGGAGGCGTCGGGTGGGAGGACCAGGCGTCTGGTTGGAAGTATTGGATGGAAAAAAAAGAAACGATTTGTATTTATATACGATGGCAATTTGTGGGTAATTTTAACGAAGTTCGGTGGCAAGTATATATTCTATTCCACAAAAGCCAAAAAAAGCACCTCTCCTCTGGCTTATAGCTTTTAGGCTTAAATTGACTTAAACTTATTTTAAGCCGAACAAAAAAGCACCCTCTTTGTTTAGGCTTAGGCTTTTTTGCTTTTAAGCCAGACAAAAAGCCTAAACAAAGAGGGCCTTATTTTATATGTTATGGGTTCCACTTTTTTGAAAGAATATGGAAGGCTAAACACCCTAATAAACTTTGAAAAACTAGCCCACGCTTATGTGGCAGTGACATGTCCTTTCTAGCCCCTCTCACACCGCAATTTGATATTGGAGAAACTCAGCAAGTGGCGGCGACATGATCCTACATCTTGTTGGTACAAGTAGTGACTTTGCTAGGTGCTGATGCTGGATCGAAGTGGAGGAAGGCACCTTGTAAGCAGCATAAAAAAAAACGAATAAAGCATATATAAAACGATGAAATCGAAAACGTAAACGAACCATAACCAACAAAAAAGATAATGTAGGACAGAAAGATTTGAGTTACATTTGCATCGTGAGAAGGCCCCTGACATACCCTTGAGTTTGGAAGGAAAGGAGCAACATGGAGTTAATGCATCGGTTGTCCTACTTTTGACACCGGTTATCTCATCTCCTTATTGTACCATTTATATACAAGATACACCATCCAGTCACAAAAGGACTCATTGCCGTCAAACATTACAAACTTTAGCTATCAATATTTTTAAAAATATTTAGATTGACACATGAAAATGATGTGTGTAAATTTATCTCAAAAAGTACTTTCATAATAATATAACATTATTAAGTTTTACAAATATGTTACACTAGAAACTAGCTGTTAAAATTGTATTTCGAGGGCCGTATCGATGTCTAAAACGACTACATTTTGTAACAGGAGGAAGTAAGTTTGTCATGACTCCAGCTCATCTTCACCAAAAGATGCATTTTATACATTTCTTCGAAACTGATTCTTAGAAGGGTTACTCATCTCCTTTCCTTACAAGAAGCAACAAGTTGGACTCCCCACATTTTGCAAGATATTTATTGCCTCCTAATAACTACCAATAACTCCAAATTGATTTACTAGCTTTTACGGTGAAACCTATGGAATGGAACCCCTAATAATTAGCCCCATATATATACAAGCATATTAGCTCAAACCCTAGCCGTCACCAAACAAGCCCCCCCCCCTCTCCTCCTCCCTTCCTCACCGCCGTCGTCTACGACCGTCGGCCAGCCAGCGGCGGTGACAGGACTTCTTCTTCTCGGTGGTGGCGTCTGAACTGCATCGCACTTTTGACGCCCGACATCTGTCTGCTGATTCCCAACAGTGTGGACTTTCGTCGGGGTTAGATCTGGGGCCCTTCTCTGCCGGCTTGTCTTCAAGCGTGGCGATCTGGGGGCCTTCTCTACCGGCTTCTTCCGATGGCGTGGCTTCATCGATGGCATGATGACGGAGGTGGCACGGTGTAGATCCAGATCTGGCGCAATTGGTAGAGATCGCGACGGCTCGGTGGCGGTGGCTTGTGTGGTGCTCGGCTCCTCCCCAGTGGACGGTTATTAACCAGCCGTCGTTGGCCATTGGGGATGTTGCGGACGTCATCTTGGTGATCTAGCCTTCATTGGTTGGATCCAGCGACGAGGTCGTGCTGTGGCGTGGTCTTGGAGCGCTGGTACCTTCGATCTGGGGTAAAAACTCTTGACCTGGCTTTCACTGGTTGGATCCGGCAACGACGTCAACCTAAGCGGCGTTATCTTCTTGAAGGCGTTGCTTTGGAGAATCGGTACCCGAGCTCTGGAGTGAAAACTTCTGAGCTAACCTTCGCTGGTTCCGACGACGACGACATGAGTCATATCCCTTCTTGGAGGTGTCGTTGTAGAGATTGACCCATCATCACCTCTTTGCTGCGCAACTGCTGTTCGCGTGTGAACGATCTCCTGGTTGATCCTAGAGGCGGGGCTAAGTGGTTTTTATTTTTATTTTTTAGGCTAGTCTTTGCATGATAATTTGTTTGTCATTGTTGGCTTTTAGCCGATTTTTGTATTAAACTTTTAGCTGATGGTGGTGTAATGATTGTATGTATCCCTAGTTGATACAGAGACCGAAAGTTATACTTTTATTATTAAAAAAAAACTATAGAATGGAACAACCATCCGGGCACTACCGATCCAAACAAGCATGTATTTACGTCTGCCACCCTATATACCTGATCGCCTGTTTTATGTTGACAAGCCCCGCTCGCCGGCCGGCCCAAATATATGATGGAAAGTGCCACCATTGAGGAGTTCGGAGCACATCTGCTACCCACATGTTGGCCAGTTTAAGTTGTTGGGCCTACGGAAGAGCATATTGGGCCAGACCGTTATTATTCTTAAGCCTGCGAAGAGACGTGCAAGGCTATTTTGATTCTCTTCTTTCTTTCCTTTCATTTTGGTTTCGTGTTTTTCACACTATGGCAACCTGACATGTTTTGTAGTTGTTGCTCGTGTGTGCTTGCCTTGCAGCCGAACACAGGTAATTGCTTCTTCCGACGTCTCTCACCTCGGTATGGAATTTGTCTTTTATAATACTCATCGTGAGTTCGTTACTTCATTTGACTATAACCCAAAAGCAGTGCTAAGTGCTAATTAACTAGTAAGTGCTTGTTTGGAGCACTTAGGCCATCTGCAATGTTAGCATTAAGTCGATTCAAAAGTCAGTTTTGGAGGGTTGAGGTCGACTCGATACAATGGACATATCGATTCTAACAAAAGATGTTGATGAACCAACTCAAAGTTCGGATGCGGGTTCAATCAAATAAATAATAATATCCCATATGGTGATTACTGCTAGGGGTGAAAACGGATCGGATACGGACGGATAATGGCTCTGCCATATTTGTTTTCATATTTTTCCCTGGATCAGTCGTGTCACCAAATACTCTACCATCTAACTCATCTGAGGCTCTTGCTCCATCAAAACGGTCCACCCGTGCACCAGCTAGCCCTACCTCAGGACTCCGCCATGCTAAGGGCTCCACAAAGTTGTCATTCAAGGTGTTAGGGGAAGGGAGGGTCGGCTGGCTTTCATGCAGATTTTCCTCCATCTCCATTGGAAGGTCAGGCCCATGATCCTCCACAGTTGTTGGTGACAAGTAAGTAGCTTTTGTGTCGTCGTCCTTCACGTTGCGAGCACAATTGAGATCAAATCCCACCTCTCGCGGCTCAGATTCAACAACCTTTACTGCCACAAGGTCAAGCTACTTGAGTTCGGACCTGATGACCACCTCCTTGTACTGTAACAACCCGACCCAGTATGGAGCCCAGAATGCCACTAAACTATACTAACTATCAATTTAACATCCATTAACACTAAATTACAGCAAGCATATCAAAGATTAAACTCGTACATGGGTCACAATAACTCAAGGATAACAACAAAGAAATCATGGACAATTAATTCATAGGAAGCATACTAAAATAATAAATAAAGATCAATGCAAAACCAAACCAATCAAATCTATTTAATGAATAATCAACTAAGACTAAGCAATAATATCCATTCCTAATTATAATTTATCACACTAATAAACTATCTCATGATCAATAGTTCTTGTAATTGAATAAATGACGTGAATCCAAGTTTGTGCTAGCCCTTCAAATGAGCAACGTCGTCAACGGTCACCTAAAAACAACAGTAGAGCAAGCGTGAGTCCACGACATAGCAAGCATAATAATAAACAATATTCAATATTTAATCAGTAGTAAACAATATCATCATCAACGTCACTTGATCTTTTTTCTTTATTTTCATGCTCAATCATTCAATTCTCCTATTTATTCTCATACACATTCATCAAATACTTTTCATTCAATGCATCTCTACACTACATGTTCACATGCACTTCTTTCGCGTATACCAGTATAGCGTGAGTGAACACTCACGATAATGTTCACTCTCAAGCCCGTTCTCCTCAAGGATCGAGGACACCCTCCACTTCTGTGGAGTTGTGATCACCATGATCACCTTCTTATATGCAATGATGTTTATGAATGCACAATTATTTATAGATTCATCATTATCAACATTATCCAATATTCTCATATCCATTAATATAAATAAAATCATGACCATACATATTGCTTGCAATTAAATAAAGTAAAAGCACAAATAATATAATGGTAATGAGTGGTAAAGAATACAGTGATCAATCAATAAACACTGTCTACTATGCACTTGCCTCTTCTAGTTGCGAGGAATGGTTTGATTAGAAGATACAACAAACCCGACGCCACTCCTCCTACAGTAAACACCTAAACTCAATACCAAGCTACAGCAGTAGAAGAAACACAATTAAATGGCATCGCTCCTACATGTTTTCCAAATCCGCAACACTCCCCATTTACTGGACGGTCACCACTTGATGTCCCGGTACTAAAAACAGCATAACTTTCGATTCCCAAGCCCTATCATGGCAAACTACACCAGTTCCAAAATCTACACCAAATTCCCCACAATTTCTTAGTTGGCCACAATTCCTTATTAAATCATTTAATCCCCCTGTTTTTAACCCAGAAGATTGTTCTGTCATCTTCTGGACAGTAGGATTAATATTTTCATATCTATTAATCTACACATGCAAATACTGTAAACCATAGAATTTTTGGAATTTACATAAAGTTAGCTATCTCTTTCTAGTTATGCTCAAAATTCAATTCTGCCATCTATCAAGTCAATTTAATAGTTTTCCACGACTGTGACCAACAGCAATCGGTTTTTGAACAGTAATCTTCCCAAAATCATAACTTCTATTCTACCCAACTAAAATTCGCGATTAAGCACTCTAAAGAAATATGACGAAATTATCTAACTTTTCTCTAATTAGACCGGTAAAGATCCCCACAAGGTCCTACACCTAACCTTGATTAACTAGGGTAGAACAACAATTCCTCTTCCTATTGGCCAAACATCCCACAACTCGAACTACGACTAAACTAAGGAAATCTAAAGCATTTCAGATCGTTGCCCTTGGAGATCATGACAAAGATCACCAATTTTCCTACGAGATCCCCCTTTTCCCCTTCTTCCTTATTCCTTTTCCTCCTGCCTTGGTTAGCATCAGCACCAGCGGCACAGCCATGCATGCAAAAAATCTTGGGCAGCAGCAATTGTCTTTTATACTCTCTCTATCTTTCTTTTTCCCTCTCACTGTTGTAAGTGTCTTGAACCAATGCAAAGCAAGAAGCAAACAATCTAGGTAGCAGTAGCACTGCAACAACTACAACATCATGCATGCATGCATGCAATACTAGCTAGGAGCGGCGGCGGCAGCAATTGGCATGCAGCCGTGCAGGATGGGGCAGCATGCAGTGGTGGTGTAAGGGTGCAGGGCAGGGCGACAAGTAAGGGGTTGGGGCAGCAGGGGGCTAGGGTTTGGGAGCAACCCCTAGCTCCACTTAAGGGCCGACTGGTTCCCCGCTTAGGCCAAGAGGCCGTGGGCCAAAGGCCCAAGCTTTAATTCCCCATTCCAAAATATGAAATTCCACTTTAATTCTAGTTTAATTTCCTTTCTCACTCCTTTAATTCCCTAAAGTTTAAATAGGATATTACATGTATGTGTCCCACTCAAGCTATGACGAAATTGACAACACCATTAGCGACCGAGGGCCAACACCAACATCATATCTCCCCTCCAACCGAACACCCACCCCATCTTTTGTCCACCCTATCTTCCTTTTCACACTTACCACTAACTCGTTGAATGAGGGTCTTGCGGCGCACACCAATACGCTCAGTGCCAGACCACCAACTCGACACTATTGTCGTTGTACGTCACTATGCCACCATGATGCACACGTACAATTCTATCTATCTAAAATAGACACATGGAACAACCGAACATAACAAACATGTCAAAATAGACACATGGAACAACCGAACATAACAAACATGTCATTCATCTCTTTGGAGCAATAAGACAACATGTCATACTAACCCAATTTGACCGATTAAATTGATTCAACATGCGATCAAACAACCAATTGTAACACGATGATCAATCCAACAATATTTTGTAATGACAATATGCAACATACATTCGTCTACAATATTAACAAGCTACATCAACATGACCTCGACGTTTTTGCATCGAAACCTACATCAACAAAATGAAATCACAACTACTAGCACACCAACACATATCTAATATTCATACCATATGAACTAGGTCGAGTTGCTACTATTTACAATTGCATAATAACAATTTATCCTAACCCATATCGGTTCCATCCAAACCAACCAAGCGTACACAACATAAATAACCAAAAGTACCCAACCATGGAGTTCCTACCATTGCTAAACATCCAAGGACACTAAATCCCAACAAACATCAACTACTCATGATATTAATTTCGCTATTTTGGAGACCACCTCTAATCTAGGGTTTGCTCCAAATATGACCAAATCAACCAAATCCAAGAGGTAAAAGGTGGGAAATTGGGAGCTTACCTTCAAAATAAAATCACACAAGAGATCTACAAGAAATCGGCTAGTTGTGGTGCATATGGGGAGGATTGGGAGAGGGATGAGAGAGGTGGCTCGACTGGGGCTTCAGTTCCTCCTACATGTGAGACGTTATACCTCAAGCATTTCGAGCGGTGCTTAGCAAATGGATCATTTTTCAAATAGTTTGCGGTCGAGGCCATTTTTGAAAATAGAATGAAAAATGGCCAAAATAGGTGCAAAAAACCGAATGTTGTGTCCCTACCAAACCATTTGTGATGGAGAGTTCAATGTTTCGAATCAATATGGACTAGGGGTGTCAAACGGATTCGGATTATCTATTTTATTCGGCATCTGTATTCGGATGGTAGCGAATGTGGTAAGCAAAAATGCATTCGAATTGCAAAACAAATACGAATCCAGATAGTATCTAGATTTTTTTTTTGTCAAATACGAATACGAATATAGTATGCAAAATAGATGTCGAATCAAATACTGATCCGGATAATATCCAGATTCGGTGCAATTACGGTAACTAGCTATTACGTATCTTTTGCATTTGATCTCCGAATTGGGCATATTATATATGCATTTTGATTACCTCGTGAAAGGTCGTTGTCATGGTGAACTCTAATTTGGTATTTGATTTTTTTCCATTTTGGCACATCCTCCAACAAATCTTTTTGCATGCTCTTTTTAGCCAAATTCGACATGTTTATAACCAATTTATTTACAATATCTCTAGAATTGGTTAGCATTAGTGGTAAAATGGAACCAATGATCAATGATTACATGGTAAACCATAGGAAAAAGGTCATAAGTATTACTATAAAACTGGTGCCAACTCGTTAAACTTCATTATGTCGTAGTATATTCGGATCCGACCGAATTGAGTAGGTATTCGATTCGTATTCACTATAATATTGGATTCGTATTCATATTTGTTTTTTTAAAAAATATAAATATGAATATGAAAAGACCGCTGTTGGATGTATTCGATCCCTAATATGGAGAAAGCAAGACACGAGATCTAAAAGAAACGCACACACCGGAGCTCAACATGGCTCGTCACTCAGGAAATCAGTACAGTGTGCGACTCGTCGTGACACTCGAGTAATCTTTAACAACACACTTGAGTTCGTGACCATGCTTCACAGTTCGGACACGGCCAGGTCCCCTATCCGTTGGTCTCCAAGTCCTAGCCGACCAAGCAACCGGCCATAATCCATACAGGAAAGTACACACTCCAGCGACGCACCCGTCCCCACATTCCTCCAGTCAAATAACACAGCACCTGCTCCTTGCTCCCTCCCCCGACCGTTACATTCAAACGCGCCAATCCGACCGTTAGCCCCATAAAAAACACTCCACAAGCCACACTACCGCCCTCCCTCCCAGATTGGATTCCCTCCACCCTGCCTGAACCCACACTGCTCCTCGTGTTCCCCCAAAGGCCCAAACTAACCGCTTCCATAATACCACCTCGTAATCCCACCAAAATCGCGCGCCCCATATATCTCATGACCGGAATCCTTTCCCACCACCAATGGCCGCTCTCCTCGTCGCCCTCCGCTTCCTGCCACTCTTGCTGACGGCCGCGGCACTGCCCGCCGCAGCGGATGCGGCTGCGGTGACGGTGGCGGCGGTGAAGAACGTCAGCATCGACTCGGCGACGCTGTCCTTCTCGGACCTGACGCTGCTGGGCGACTCCTTCCTGCGGAACGGCTCCGTGGGGCTGACGCGCGAGACAGGCGTGCCGTCGTCCAGCGCCGGGGCGTGCTCTGCAGCCGCGCCGTCGCGTTCCGGGGCCCCGCCGGCAACGCCACAGCGTCGTTCGCGGCCAGGTTCTCCTTCGTCATTGCCAGCCAGAACGCGGGCTCCACCGGAGGCGATGGCATTGCCTTCTTCATCTCCCTGACAACGCCACGCTCGGCGCCACCGGCGGCTACCTCGGCCTCTTCAACTCCTCGGCTGCCGCCGACAAGAGCAATGGGTCCGCCATCGTCGCCGTGGAGTTCGACACCATGGCCAACGCGGAGTTCGGCGACCCCAGCGACAACCACGTCGGGCTGGACGTCGGCTCGCCGGTGTCCGTCAACGCCGTCGACCTCGCCGCGTCCGGGATCGTCCTCAAGGCGGCAACCTCACCACGGCGTGGATCGATTACCACAGCGCCGAGCATCTGCTCGAGGTGTCCCTGAGCTACTCCGGTGTCAAGCCGAAGCGGCCCGTGCTCTCCATGGCCGTCGACCTCTCGGCGTACCTGAAGGAGGCCGTGTACGTCGGCTTCTCGGCCTCGACGGAGGGGAGCACCCAGCAGCACACCATCAAAGAATGGACCTTTCAGACGTTCGGTTTCCCGTCCACCGCCAACGCTTCCGCCTTCTCCAACGCCACCAACAACGTGTCAGAGCAGGCGGTGCCGGGCGCGGCCACGAGCGGCGCCGTCAGCAAGAAGAGGTCGGGCTCGCCATCGGCATCCTCGGCCCCGTCGCGCTCGCCATCGCGTTCGTGTTCTTCGCCTGGGTGTCCGTCAAGAAGCTGATAGAGCTCACCTCCAGGAAGGACGGCGCTTTCCTGCGGAGCTGCTCAAGGGGCCGAGGAAGTTTAGCTACAAGGAGCTGAGCATCGCGACGAGAGGATTCCACGCGAGCCGGGTCATCGGCAAAGGCGCCTTCGGCACGGTGTACAAGGCCGCCATGCCGGGCGCGGTCACCACCTACGCCGTGAAGCGGTCGACGCAGGCGCACCAGAGCCGGAGCGAGTTCGTCGCCGAGCTCTCCGTCATCGCCTGCCTCCGGCACAGAACCTGGTCCAGCTCGAGGGCTGGTGCGACGAAAAGGGCGAGCTGCTGCTCGTGTACGAGTACATGCCCAACGGCAGCCTGGACAAGGCGCTCTACGGCGAGCCCTGCACGCTCTCCTGGTCGCAGCGGTACACCGTCGCCTCCGGCATCGCGTCCGTGCTGTCCTACCTCCACCAGGAGTGCGAGCAGCGTGTGATCCACCGGGACATCAAGACCAGCAACATCCTGCTCGACGGCAACCTGAGCCCCCGCCTCGGCGACTTCGGGCTCGCCCGGCTCATGGACCACAACAAGAGCCCGGTGTCCACGCTCACCGCGGGGACCATGGGCTACCTCGCGCCGGAGTACCTGCAGTCCGGCAAGGCCACCGAGCAGACCGACGTGTTCAGCTACGGCGTGGTGGTGCTCGAGGTGTGCTGCGGGAGGCGGCCGATCGACAAGGAGGAGACCAAGGAGGGCGGGAGCAAGAATGTCAACCTGGTGGACTGGGTGTGGCGGCTGCACGGCGAGGACCGGCTAATCGAGGCAGCGGACGCGCGGCTGGCCGGGAGTTCGACCGGGAGGAGATGCTGCTGCTCCTGCTCGTCGGGCTGAGCTGCGCAAACCCGAACTGCGAGGAGCGCCCGGCGATGCGGCGGGTGGTGCAGATACTGAACCGCGAGGCGGACCTGTGCCCGTGCCGCGGAAGAAGCCGCTGCTCGTGTTCAGCTCCAGCGCGTCCATGAAGCTGCAGGAGATCGCCTTCTCCTGCGGCGACGACGTCGAGGCTACACGGTCACCAATCCGGCGTCCCCGAAGTCAGAGGAGCCGACATAGAACGCTGATCCAAGAAAAGCGATGTTATTGAGTATGAATTACTACTAGTGTGATTCTTATACACATTTGTTGTTGTGATGTGTTCATAAGGGGAATATAGGTAATAATCCCCGCTGTTGTATCATTGTATGAGTTGTTGTAACCATAATACTTACATCTACCTACGTGTGTTTCACCAAATTTCAGACAAGTGTCTCAAAAATCGCGGTTACAATCTCTGAATCTACTGAATTTCGAGTAAACTCAGGGCATGTACAGTAGTAGGGTGGCATCAACCATCTATAATATTTGTCACATAGAATTTTTTATTATTATATGGATGAAAGAGAAAGAGAAGAGAGGTAGAAGCCAATTAGCATGCAACAGACGGTCTATAAGACTCTTATAGACATCATTTTTGTTATTGTATACATACCGTTTGTAACTCATATGTTTTGTAGTCTTATTTTGTGGTGGTCATATATAGACAACTTAAAAACAATTCATTGTATGAGTTATATTTAGTTTTGTCTATATACGATATAGAAGGTATTACAGACAACTACTGCCCTCATAATCTGTACAATCTAGGACCATAAATAGACCAGACTGCGCCGTATGACACATTTCATTTACCTTTTGGGCATTTGGGACGCTAGATTATGTTGGGCCGTATTCCGTTTCTCTTGCTCTCTTACCAGCTTTGACAAAAGGCCATTCGATTATCTAAACCCAAAGAAGGTGTCATGACACACTCACTTTCCTGATGCAAAACCAGCAATCGAACAAACCATCTCCCAGAATCGAACATCTCCCAAGAGCAATCTCACAAACGCACGCACATCCTTGACACGCCATGTTCTCCGCACACGCACGTACACAAAACAAACACAGAAAGCACGTCACTAAACGGCTGCATTTGTCGGTGCCGGCGCGCCCCCTTCTGCCTGCGCGTGGGGCGGCGGCGCTGGCCCAAGACACAGCTTCCTCCTGAGCTCGTCGGTCAGGACCTCAAAGTGGCGCGCGAGGTACACGACGTAGCAGAACACGCCGACTACCAGGAGGAACACGTAGACAGGCCACTTGGCTTCCGGCGGCTGCCCGCGGCGAAGGCGCCCATGAGGCCGACGAGGTCCAGCACCATGGTGACCTCGAGCACCTTGAGCCGCGTCTCCATGTGGTAGAAGCTCTGGTTCATGAGCAGCAGGATGATGACGAGCGACGTGACGAAGGACGTCGCGTTGAAGAAGAAGAATATGCCGTACCGGTACGCGAACATGTCAGGCAGCACCGGGTAGCCTGCGAGGTGGCCCTGGCTGTCGTCCTGCTGCCAGAAGCCGCCGGGTGGGTTCAGGCCGGCCTGCAAGTAAATTTTTCGTTAACATGGCTGTTCAGAGGCATGGCCTTTGTCAGTGATTTTAGTTTATGCAGAGTGACAGGATACATTTGGGACGCAAGATTTTTTTTCCCAGGAAATAGTATGATTTATTTAGAAATCCTGTAAAATTGATATGCTCTTACTTGGTATGTGATGCCGGCTCCAGGGTTGCGATCACCATTAGCCACCCTCGCATCTCCTCAGCCAATCCTGGTGCCGCCTGGCAACTTCTTGATCCACCACCTGCTGAAAGAAGGAAATCATTTCCTCAGAAAAGATTAGAACAGAAATGTAAACTGCACCCATATGTCAAGCATCAAAGGATCTATTGACATGTCTGACCTATCCTGTTTGGATCGGTAGAACGATTAAGAACATTCCTTCATCAAAGTATAACCAAAGATTGAAACAGAAATGTACACTGCACTCACATGTCCAGCATCTAAGGATCCGTTGACTTGTCCGACCTAGATCCTGTTTGGTTGAGTAGATTAAGAACACTCCCTCATCGAAGAGAACAAATTTTATTATTTAATCCCTTTTAATTTATTTTAATTAATAATCCTTCTTTCAACTTATTTCCAAATATGATTCATTTGGCAACGCCGTGAGATAAGTCTAGCTCCGAGCCAAAAAATGACTCTTTTGGCCACGTCGGTGGTCATGGAGTGGCGTGGCCAAACAGCACTACCACGCCAGTGACTACGGTGTGATGGCACATCATGCTGACTAGCATGATAACATTGTTTGATCACGCTATGACCAAAGTTGTGGTTGAAATAGTCAAATTTGAAAGAAAAAAGTTGGACTAGAGGCTATCAATAAATAAATTTTTTAAAAAAATTCAAATATTTTTTAAAAAATCCATCAAAGACTATGCCCAAGAAAGTCTGTCTTTTAGTAAGTGGATTTGGCTGAAGCAAATGCTTTTAAAGATATACAATGGTAGACTACGCATAGTTATTTTGTATATGCATAGGAGCTAGAGTGAGCCCATCAAGCCCGCTTAGGGCGCGTACTACTAAAACAACCTATAGTGGGCGTCTCATCACGGACGGTTTGTTGAACTTATACCGGCGGTCACTTAGAACCGTCTTTTCCACCGTCGTGATATGTCATTATCACGAGCGGTTTGTAAATAAAATAAATGCGTGATACTTCCTGACGGTTCTATCATGGGCGTCGTGATATCTAATTATCACGAGCGGTTCTTAACACGGGCAAATGCGCGTGATGCAGATGCAATTTCACGAGCGGTTCTATTTACAAACGTGCGCGATAATTAGATATCATGACGGTTCTATCATGGAACCGTGCGTGATATCTAATTATCCTGACGGTTCTTAACACGAAGCAAATGCGTGATGCGATCTACGAATTTCACGAGCGGTTCTATTTACAAACCGTCTGTGATATCTAATTATCACAGACGGTTCTTAACACGAACCGTTTGTGATATTTCACAGATGGTTCCATGATAGAACCGTCTGTGATATGCCTTTCAATCCCTTCGTCTCCCGCGAGTGTCTCTTCATCTCTTCGTCTCCTGCTCCAGCTTTACTACTTCTTTTATATAAATAGACATCCCTTATGAAAGGGATTTCTCACGAACCTCCTTGATATCACCTTTTCCACAAACTCCAAATGGCTTCTTCTTCCCTCATCCCGGCTGTAGTGGCCTATATTTTGGTTGTGTACTCGCACCTCTTTGGTCGCAACCTGGCCCAAGCCGCGGACAAGGCGTCCGTTCGCAATGCAATCCGTTGTAGGTCCTCCCATCTACCGGAGACCATAACGGCCATCATCTGTCGATTGGAGCTCCTCCTCCAACAGACCAGTGCGAGGCTCTCCAGCATCCAGCGAGTAAACACTACTACAAAACAGGCTATAGAAGACACCCCATCACAGACGGGTTAATTTGAATCCGTCTGTGTTGGGTCTGTAAATGCTGTGCCGGTCTATCACAGACGGTTCTTACTAGTAACCGTCGTGATATATGATTATCCTGAGCGGTTTATATAAAGAACGTGCGTGAAATATCACGACGTTCTATTTATGAACCGTCGCGATAATCCCCATATCACGAGCGGTTTATTAATAGAGGCGTGCGCGATATATCCTGACGATTTTGTATATAAAGCATGCGTGATAATCCTAAATATCACGAGCGGTTCATAAAAAGCACCGTGCGTGACATATCACGAGCGGTTTTATTTATAAACCGTGCGTGATATATGCCTATCACAGAGCAGATTCATATTTGGAACCGTCGCTGATATCTCGCTATAAATACCTTGAGTACCCCGCCCATTCCCATTTGAGCCGCCACCGGATAAAACCCAGCTGCTTGCGACGAGAGAGAGGGAGGAGAAGGAGAGGAGAAGAGAAAGAGAGGAGAAAGGGAGGAGAAGGAGAGGAGAAAGGGAGGAGACGACAATCGGAATAGATCGATTTGGTATTTTTCGTAAGTGAGCTACGAGGGTAACATTCTTTATAACCCAATCGAGATATGGTAGAATATGCTAAGCATCAGCGTGTATAAGAGTCGAAGTGGGAGTAAACTTTTGTATCCGATGTAAGGAATAGAATAATATTTTTCATTTGGTAGTTGGAATAATATTAAAGTTTACGTGAGGAAGGAAATGGAGAGAGAGAGCGGTTGAGAGAGATTTTATTAATCTAATTTGACACTATATATTTTGTTACATGTGTAGCGTAGATGGACCAGGCTGGATGTATGGTGTGAACAAGTGTGAGTCAGAGTACATTAATGGCGTGGTTGCTTTTAGAAGAGCATCGAGCGGGATATGTTGAAAAAGGGGATAAAATATATGTACTATCCATGCATTGATTGCGATAATCGAAGATGTTTACCAACTCAGCGAGATAGAAGCACACTTGATTCGAAGGGTTTCAAAAAAGGTATACATGTTGGACCGATCCACGATGAAGAAGCGACATGAAGTTAGTAATAACGACATCGCCGAGAAGTCAACGATATGCGGATGTCAGCGATATGCGGATGTAGGCTGTGCTTTTGATGAGGATAGGTCACCGATAACAATCTGGATCGGATGCTCGCGATGCGAGAGAACTACGATGAGAGAGAGTTTTGTAAATTCGGCGCTTAATGGAGGACTCGGTGAGACCTTTGTTCCCTGGTTGCAAGCGGAATATACAAGGTTGTCAACCGTGATTGAGCGCTTAAATTAAAAGCAAGCAATGGTTGGTGCGATAAGAGTTTCACGGCGTTGTTAGGTCTCTAGCGGACATTCTTAGGAGAAGCGTGTTGCCCAACACCACCTACCAAGCAAAGAAGGTTCTTTGTCCATTGGGAATGGAAGTAGAAAGAATACATGCATGTCCGAGCGATTGTATCCTCTATCGTAAAGAGTATGCGGACATGCATGTATGTCCGTGTGCAAAGCATCCCGATACAAGCGTCGAATACTTCTAGGTTGAAGCAAGGACCTCTGCTAAGATGTTGTGGTATCACTTTGTGATCCCACGTTTGAAGCGTTTATTTGCGAACTCAAAGAGGCAAGATTGGTGTGTTGCTTTCGGAGGACCGTAAGAAAGATGGAAAGCTAAGACACCTGCTGATTACGCTTTCGGTGGAGAAACTTGATCGGAGGTTCGAAGAGTTCGGTCAGAACCAAGGAACATAAGGTTAGGGTTGAGTCAGATGGAATGAATCCTTTGGTAACATGAAGCGATCGACATAGCTTTGGCTTTGTGAATCTATGCATGTACAACCTTCCTCCTTGGTGTGTATGAAGCGGAAGTACATTTGATGTCACTACTTATCAAGGGCCGAAACAACTGGGAATGATATTGATGTGTACCTAGCACCATTCTTTGGAAGATCTTGTGACCTTTGTGGAGCGAAGGGGTGCAGGTATGGGATGCGTACAAGCAGAGAACTTCACTTTACACGCCATGTTGTTACGCACCATCAATGATTTTCTGCTACTGGGTAACTGTCGGGCTTGATACAAAAGGCCAAAGCTTGTCCTTTGCTTAGATGCTCTGAGAGTATATGGCTAAACAACTCATGCAAAAGCGTATCACAGCGTCACGTAGGTTCCTTCCAGAGTCACCCATACCGGAAGATGAAGAAACAATTCGCGGAAATAAGGAGGGCGGTTCGACTCAAGGGCTTTTAGAGGAAAGATGTCTATGATATGGTTAAGGATATCGATGTTGTGCTTGGAAAGGGCGTCAATTAAGAACCAGTCGGAAGAACATGCGGAAGAAGCGGTCAATTTTTGGGACTTGCCTTATTGGGAGCACTTAGAAGTTCGCCTTTGCATCGACGTCATGCATGTGGAGAAGAATGTATGTGATAGCTTGATTGGTCTCTTCTTGAACATTAGTGGCAAAACAAAGGATGGTGTTAGCATGCGGAGAGACTTGGTCGATATGAACATAAGGACCGAGTTAGCACGCAAGAGGCGTCTGAGACGACGTACCTCCCACGACTTGCTACACTCGTCCAAGGCGAGAGATATGAAGCGTGCGAGCTTGCATGGTGTGAAAGTCGTCTGGTTACTCTGCTAACATTAAGAAACTTGTTTCTATGCAAGATTTGAAATTAATTGGTATGAAGTCGCATGATTGTCATGTCTTGATGACACAAATGCTTCTGTTGCAATTAGGAGTATCTTGCGAACAAGGTCAGTAGCAATCTTGAGGTGTGTTATTTCTTCAACTCAATTGCTTAGAAGGTCATCGATCCCCAAGGACTAGATGCTCTCTGGCCGAGAGTGGTGGACGACTCTATGTCATCTTGAGATGTATTTCCCTCAGTCATTTTTCGATATCATGGTCCATCTCATTGTTCACCTTGTGAAAGAGATAAAGATATGCGGCCTGTGTTCCTCGTTATATGTACCCGTTCGAGAGGTACATGGAATTCTCAAGTCCTCGTGCGGAATCAATCTCGACCGAGGCAGCATCATCGAAGGTTATGCAGCGGAAGAGGTCATTGAGTTACGTATCGACTATATGGCTCGGTGGATCAGATAGGTGTGCCTCTTTCGTCATGAGGAGACTTGATGGTATCGGGACCATCGGAAGAAATCAATCACTCCGATCTGGATACATACGCTCAAGCCCATTTCATGGTCTTGCAACACATGACCGAAGTGTCCCGTACATCGGCGAGCACAAAGACATGATGCATGCGAATCCAAACGGTGGAGGTTTGGA
Source organism: Ampelocalamus luodianensis (assembly GCA_036346255.1). Lineage (NCBI taxonomy): Eukaryota > Viridiplantae > Streptophyta > Magnoliopsida > Poales > Poaceae > Ampelocalamus > Ampelocalamus luodianensis. Next base: position 175,423 of record JAYEVH010000170.1, read on the forward strand.
TCATGAAAACACAACCGTCGGTTCAACGGATGGTTAAAGGTGCGAATCAGGGAGGTCATCAAGTGATGATACATTGCTATGGTTGGCACAGGGCCACAATTTACAATTGTCACATGGCAAGGATATGACATAAATGGGTACACATTTTATCGACACTCGGGATAGGAAGAGCACGATCCGAGCGGTGTGTCGCATAGATGCATTCGATGCAGATAATGGTGAGGAGCTGCGTACTATGGGCAAATAGAGGAGATATGGGAGCTCGACTCGTGCTTTTCAAGATCCCCTATTTGGTGCCGTTGGGTCCATCTCCACAGTGAAGGTTGACAAATGCGGCGTCACTACGTGGACCTTGAGCGTGTCGGATACAAAGGCGAACCATTCGTCTTGGCTAATCAAGTTGTTCAAGTATTCTATGTAACCGACCCGGCAAATAAGAAACGCCACGTAGTTCTTCATGGAAAAGAAGTTGTCGGAGTTGAGAATGTAGTGGACAAGGAAGAATACAATCAATTTGTGAGTTGCCTCCTTTGGAGATGGCATCGGGCTCGACGAAGAACCCGATGAGGAAGCTAGCTATATGCGCCGATCATCATGAAGAGCTATATTTTCATTAAGATTTTAATCCATTGTAATTAATTTATTCTATAACATCATGTGTTATGGACTTGTAATCTCTCATATATTTTGATATTGATGTCAATGTGGGCGTTCATCGTGCAGAGCAATTGGTTTTGAAGTAAAATGTGTTATGAGCTTGTCTTCATATATACTTGTCACGAGTTTTGTCATCTCTCATATATGTGGATATTGATGTTCATTGTCACGAGTTCATTGTAATTGATAATTATGCGGAGCTATCACGAGCGGTTTTATTATAGCAAATGCATGATAATGAATCATGACAGTTCTAATATAGAACCGTGCGTGATATGAGATTATCTCGACGGTTGTATTTAAGAACCGTCGTGATATCCCACAACCTGGCGGTTCTAGACACAAACCGTCGTGATATCCCTAACGATCGGTTTAAATAAGGCGTCGTGATATGGGACAATATCACAAGCGGTTATTAGATAGAGCCGTCTATGATTACCTATCAAAGCGGTTTTATTAAATAACCGTATGTGATAGCCTCTTATAAGGTGGAAACGCTGAGTTTTCCTCACTCGTCCCTTCCTCTCCGCTTTTACGAGTTTATCGCACGCTCCTTTGCCTCCTCTAGGGCTCCCGTTCACGCCGCCTCAGACCTCGACACACGCTCCCGACCTTGCACCCCGGCCTCGCGCCCCGACCTCGGCGCCCCCACCGGCGCCCCGGCACGCCGCCTCCGACCTCGGCGGCCAGGCACTAGGTTGTGCTCTTACTCGTCACCTCCTCTCCCTCGCACCTCCCTTGCTGCATGATGGGTTACGTTGATGCTCTGTGATGGGCTCTGTGATGGGTCAGACCTCGGCGACCGACACTAGGTTGTGCTCTTACTCGTCACCTCCTCTCCCTCGCACCTCCCTTGCTCTGTGATGGGTTCTGATCATGCCTTGTTGATGCTCTGTGATGGGCTCTGTTGATGCTCTGTGATGGTTCTGATGATGCCTTGTTCATGCTCTGTGATGATCTCTGTTGATGCTCTGTGATGGGTTTGATGCTCTGTGATGGGTTCTGATGATGCCTTGTTGATGCTCTGTGATGTAGTCAAAATCTGAAATCATATAGATATTTACAAACAGACTTGAGCTCTTGTACTCTTTGTTTTGCAGTTATAGCGGAATTAAGATCGACTTGTATGTTTTACGTGATGATAGCGAAATCTGAAATCAAATAGATGATTAGAAATAGGACTTGAGCTTAAGCATATTTTTATTCTCAATCTGTCAATTAGGCTTATTGTTGATATAAATTTGTGAATTATTCTGAAGATATATGATTAGATGTTCTGTTTATAGAATGCTTTATGTGTTGTAGTTTGAGCTCAAGATCTGTTTTGTAATTATCTAAATTGATTGGTGAAGAGATTTTGTGAGAGGACTAAGATTGCAAAGACTATGTCTTATGCAATTTGTCAAGCTGAGAGCAATTTATCGACAAAAATGCATTTGAGGTTCGTTTTGATTGCCATGGCATCTTAAGCGCAATTGTATGTGATCTTTGAGGTTCATTTAAGCTGCAATTGCTGTGATCTTTCTGTAATAGCTTATGTGTTTAGTCGCTCAATTATGCTCATTTGAGGATGCAACATTGTGCCCATACATTAATATTAATTGTTTTCATGGAGAAATCATCTTTGTTAGGAAGCAATGTGGTGTCGAGTGTGTTGAATTTTTATCAATAGGTGACCTCTTTTGTTGTCTGTTTGCAAAGCATCTAGTTGTTGAACATTGCTTTAGAAATTCTTTGTTGAGTTATTACACTAGATCATTCCATTGTTTGCATTAATAAGAAAAGAATGCTCGATCCATCTTTTGGTATCAATCGGTTTGTTTTCTTGGTGTACTTAACCTCGGCCTGGCACAGGTAGTAATATATCTCAAACTAATTATATAGATAGCAAGTAGCGAGATGGCGAGGCACCATCTTCCGCAATGTCGCATGCCGCCGCGGTGCTGAGGCACCATCTTCCCCGTCGCGGCCTTGCGATCGACAATGACACAGCGAGATGGCGGTGAATCGAAGATGCTGTGGGCGGCCCGGTCATCACGGAGGTTAGTCGGTTTGAGGTCCCTATGCATCCCAAGAGCTCGTGGCGAGATTCGGACCATGTGCGGGATACTTGCAGAAGCGGGTCCCCATCACCACACCAAGGTGGAAGGATCGGCGAAAGAAGCGAGAGGCGTGTGGACAGAACTATTACAAAGTTCACTATCGAAGCGGACATAGCGCGCGTGGAGCAGGACGGCGATGCTCACGATCGATAAATCGTGGAAGTCGTTCAAGAGCATTCTTGTCCGAATGCGTGAACAGGGTGGACGCAGCGCCGCAATCGCTGATTCTTGCGCGCATGAAACATGGGACTCCTTTGTTGCTATGAAGGCGGCGCTGAATTTAACGAGCAAAGTCGGCACACAAAGCTCTCGGACACGAAACACTCATCCGCCGGACTCGGCACGCTGGATCGCGAGGAAAATATGATGAATGGCGGCGGCGGAGGACAACGCGTTTCGATGTCACGGACCCGCGTTCCCTAGCACGGTTAAAGCGAGGCAAAAGTCTCGTCTTCGGAAGCATCTCTTTCACAAACCGTGAGCGAGGAAGTGTCTCAACGTTTGGTAAGTATGTCGAACTACCTAGTTAATAACTCCATATATAACTTCATAGTATCTATAATAACATGATGACTTCTTGCGGCGTGAATTATGCGCCCAAACTTCCAAGGCTCCTTCCATGTAGGCGGGAGAAGGATATACTCTCTGTACAGGAAACAAAGAACACGGGTCGCACGCGAGTCTTGGGGTTACCGTACCATGGAGTCATGGATTCGCGAGCGACTCACTGCGTGCGGGAGTAGGAAGAGATCTAAGGCGGCGTGAGGACCGGTTAAATGCGGATGGTGAACATTTTGAAGAAAGTGGCAGCATTGCGAGATCAATTGAATAAACTCCTCGGCCCGCCCGGCGATGCAAGCCGCCCTGTTAATTTGAGAGCGAGTCCGCTCGACATCGGATGGCGTCGCGTCCATGCATAATTCGGACATGGCGATGTCCAATTACCGATAAAGCGAGATCAAGGTAATGTACATGTATGGAATGCGGCAAAGATAGACCTATATGACACTTTAGCTAATTGCGTATCGTTTTGTAGGAGCCGGCGGCTGCAAGCTCGTAGTGAGTTAGTTGGGTCCATTTCTATTGAGGCGCGCAGAGGATGGTGCATCCATACCGGGAAGGCGATGCGACCGCAGTGTCGGGTGGCGCGAGGTTACGCGAGGGTGGAAGTGGACATGGTACATGAACATTTCATGGCCGTCCATTGAGATTCGCCGAATGAAGAGATCACAACACTAGGGGATGCCGTACGATTTTATCGATGGCCCAAGAAGGACATCGTCCTTGACCCGCGATCGCGATCTCAACCACGACCATTCCTCTCCAGCAGGACCCTCCATGACTCCACCTCATATTTAGCCTCGAAGGCCACCTTTCGGTTCCTTGGAGAAGACATCGAAGGAACAAGAAAAGCGTGTCACCGTGTCGGGTCGAGTCGTCTCGAAGAAAGACTTGCCAATGCTTAAGACCAAATCGGCGCCCCTCAAGTCCGGCAAGTCGGGAATATCCATGAAGTACATCCTCGGAAAACCGTTGTGCTCCCATGATATTAGGGCGTCTTTGGATATGCTTGTCGGGCTTTGCATGCACAGTACTTGGATAGGACCCAAAAGGAGAGTGCGTCTTTGGAATCACCGTCGAATCGAGGATAAGCATTTCTTCAACGGGACGAACCACCGTCGTGGGCTTCAACGACCTATATGACCTATTCAACCTCGTTGGCCTTGGCGCCTCGCTTCTCGATGTTGGACCTTTGTAAGTGCATACAATCAAGTTCTACATTCACGTAATCTGATAAATATCACAACTCATTTCTTATGTACGGATACATGATGAAAAATGTCCGGTGGAAAGAACCGGTGGGTTTCCTCGACCCACATGTGGTATCATTGCAAACCATCCAAAGCAGACTCGTCCTTAGCGAGAAATACATAACACGAGCATTGCCGTCGAACACGAAGTACATCGTGGTGCCCTACAACCGAGGGTAAGTGTCACTACTTGCTCTACTTTATCACGCAGCACGAACTCGAGGTTTAATGACTATAGTGACATACATGAGTAGGTACCACTGGATCCTTTTAGTCATCATACCAAGAGGAACCATGTGATATACCTTGATTCCCTAATCCGCAACAACCACGACTTGACATTCTAGGAGGAATACTGCGTGGTATGCTCATTTCCTTCATACATAACTCTATTTTAGTCTTCATTAGTTTGAAATGGTGAGGATAAATTTTTGGAATCATGTAGAGTCGTTCATCGACTATGTTGCCAACAAAGGAATATCGATGGAAAGAGCGCCCAACTAACACAGGACAAAATTTCGATGCGCTATAATCGATAATCCTATATCATACTTCATAATAACGCATCTCGAATGATATATGTAATTCTATTTTTGCGGTGCATGACCAAAAAAATGATGAGTTATGTGCAATCTCGTTTGCCATCATATGGACCAAATCATTAGAGCTAGGAAGAAGGATCCGAGGTTTGTGAATCTCCAAATAATTATTTTCTAATTATAAAATTAAATATATATGCATAACACTTTACTCTTGCTAGCGACGGGGTTTGAATATAGAATTAGATGGACTCGTTGATAATGAGATCGGGGACATTCGAGGAAGCTCTGCGGCTTTATCATATCGAGAGATAATTAAGGACAGGAGAATTTCACTCGCTGCCGGCCAAGCGCATCACCACTGCGGCACTTCTCAACCACCACGCAAACAATTGACTCAATTGTAATCCAATTTATTTTGTAACAATACTTGAACAAATGTGATCTTTTGTAATTTATTTTGAGTAATGATCGATTCGGTTTGTCGACAATTGATTATACGTGATGTATCATTTTTGTATGCTTGTTTTGAGAGGGCATGGCTAGCAATTCTGAGGCTGGCAAAAATCGAGAAAAAATGTAGTTAGTTTAATGAACTATCACGAGCGGTTTTTATAAAAGCGATGCAGCTGAAGGCAGATATCCTGAGCGGTTCTAAGTAGCGTCTGCGAACTTCGAGTATCATGAGCGGTTCTAAGTAGCGTCGCGAACTCGAATATCGCGAGCGGTTTTAACAACCAGCGTGCGTGATAATCGACTTCCGCAGAGCGTTTCGTGTAAATAACGTGCGTGAAGGCGAGTATCACAGGCGGTTTTAAATAGAAGCGTGCGCGATATTCGACTTCACGAGCGTTTTGTGACCATAGCAAATGCAGCGATACTGCATCTTCACGAGCGGTTGTTGATAAAACCGTGCGCGATATTCATATCACGACGGTTTCGCGACGTGCAGTGATAACCACCTGTTATCACAGACCTATTTTTCCGACGGTTGAAAACCGTATGTGATGCGATTCGAACAAATGCGTGATAGCTTTTCGTAGTAGTGAAATCTGCGTCGTGGGATTGTCCTATGGAACTATTTGGTCCACACCGAGATGCGCCGAGTCGGGCGACCTCGACATTGCGAGAAGCGAGTCGCCTGGCGAGACTCGGAGACCGGGGTTGATGGCCTGCGGGCTATATGGGACTTGATTATGGAGTGCGAACATCTACAAGAGAAAATTGGCGTGTAAGATCACGGTGGGCGTTTGGTGAGGCGATCGGCGATCCGCCCCAATGAAGCCGGCGAGAAGGCATACGAAGATTTGAAGACTAAGATAGGATCGCTCATCCTTTTTTTAAATGCGTGATGTAAAAGCGATATGGCGATCTTTTTATCTATCTTACGTGATGTAAAGCGATATGGTCTTTTTATCTATCATCACGTGATGTAAAAACAATATGGTCTTTTTATAAATGCGTGATGATATGATCTTTTTATCATCACATTTATTCTTGGGCAATTTATTTTAGTAATTATTTGCGCATATCTACGAGCTCAAATGCGCTATCACGAGATGGTTCAATGAAGAACCATGCGTGATAATATCCTCATCACGAGCGGTTCCATGAAGAGCAAATGCGTGTTGCTTCTCTGACGGTTCCATCTTTGAACCGTGCGCGATATCCTCCATATCACGGAGCGGTTGCGTAAGGTGAGCAAATGCGTGATCTCACATCACGAGCGGTTACGTAAATAGGGCAAATGCGTGATGTACTGACGATTTGTAATAAGAACGTGCATGATGTGAAATATCACAAGCGGTTCTATTACGAACGTGCGTGATGTGAGTATATCACAAGCAGTAGAAAGATAAATGCGTGATATATTCACATCACCAGACGGTTAGTAATAAGAACCGTCGTGATATATCACCCCTATAAATATCGGGACCCGCAGGACACCTAGCGCCTCGATGCATTGTTTGGAATAGAGTGGCTTGAAGCTTTGCTCTGTGGTGGCTGTAGGAGATTTGCTTGTTTTGCTTGTTTTGCTTGCCTTGTTCTTGGTTGTGGGTTGCCCTGGCAACTTATGGCTATTTTGCTTGCATATTGCTTGCTTTGTGAGGCTTGGCTTTGGTGGTAGCTCTCAGTTTTGGGAGTTGTGAATGAGTGCTTTGTTTCGGCAATGGGTGTTTTGTGAGAGGGATAAGCTTATGGGAGAGTGCATTTGTTTGTGGCTCTTCTCTTGCCCTATCCATTTAAGTCTCACATTGCCTGTGGCACTGAAGGAGAAGGCGGTGAGGAATCTCGCGGGATATTTGGAATTTTAAATCGTGAGCTCAGAGGTAACGATCTGTAACTCTTTATATTTGCTCTAGGTTAATCTTTAATCAATTTTAGTGTATTTGGTTAATAGGAGGAGTAACGTATTTAGTTTATTAATATAATTTAACACTACTAATTGTTACATGCGTAGCGTAGATGGACGAAGCTGGATATGCGGTGTGAACCGTGTAAGTGAAGAAGTACATTAATGGTGTGATTGCTTTTAAAAGAGCGCGGGCGGGATATATTGAATAAGGGATAGAATTTATGTACATGTCCATGCATTGATTGCGATGTCGAAGATTTTTAATAACGCGCGGATCGTAGGGCACTTGATTGAAGGGTTTCAAAAAGGGTATACATGTTGGACCGATCACGGTGAAAGCAGATTATACAAGAAGTTAATAATGGCGACATCGCGGAGGAAGTTAATAATGAAGACATCGCCAGGAAGTCAACGATATGTCGGATGTGGTATGCTTTTGATGAGAGATGGGTCGTGCGATGACAATGGATCGGATGCTACGCGATGCGAGAGGAACTCTGATGAGAGAGAGTTTTGTAAATTCGAGCGCTTAATGAAGGACTCGGGGAAACCGTTGTTCCCTGGCTGCAAGCCGGAATACACAAGGTTGTCAACCGTACTTGAACTGCTGAAATTGAAGGCAAGCAATGGTTGGTCCGACAAGAGTTTCACGGCGTTGTTAGGTCTCCTAGCGGACATTCTTAGGAGAAGCGTGTTGCCCAGCACCACCTACCAAGCCAAGAAGGTTATTTGTCTATTGGGAATGGAAGTAGAAAGAATACATACATGTCCAAACGATTGTATCCTGTATCATAAAGAATATGCAGACTTGCATGTATATCCCGTGTGCAAAGCATCCGATACAAGCGTAAGAATCTTTGCTAAGGTGAAGCAAGGACCTCCTGCTAAGGTGATGTGGTATCTGCTGTGATCCCACATTTAGGCGTTTATTTGTGAGTGAAGGAGGCAAGATTGCTGCGTTGGCACTCGGAGCGTAAGAAAGATGGAAAGCTAAGACACCCTGCTGATTCTGCCTAGTGGAGAAACTTTGATCGGACCTTCAAAGAGTTCGGTGCGGAACCGAAGAACATAAGGTTAGGGTTGAGTACAGATGGAATGAATCCTTTCGGTAACATGAGCGTGACATAGCACCTGGCAGTGAATCTATGTATGTACAACCTTCCTCCTTGGTTGTGTATGAAGCGGAGTACATTTTGATGTCACTACTTATCCAAGGGCGAAGCAACACAGGAATGATATTGATGTGTACCTAGCACCATTCTTTGGATGATCTTGTGACTTTGTGGAGCGAAGGGTGCAAGTATGGGATGCGTACAAATGAGAGGACTTCTCTTTACGCGCCATGTTGTTCTGCACTATCAATGATTTTCCTGCCCTTGGTAACCTATCGGACCTACATGCAGAAGGGCCAAAGCTTCATCACTTTGCTTAGATGCTACGGAGAGTGTATGGTTGAACAACTCACATAAAAGCGTGTATATGCGTCACGTAGGTTCCTTCGAGTCACCACAGTGAGGACCGGTTATTGGAAATGTTACTAATTAAATTCATCTTGTAGCACAATTGTTAATGAAGAACAATCGCGCTTTATTAAAAACCATGCTAAAGATATAAATTTAACAAGTGCGAATCACGATAACAGATTCCGGATATATATGATTCACAATGGTTCCCGGGATCAACGACCATTGCATATATATCCTCCATCAACATTGCATCAAACACATACAAGTCATACATTGATATAATTAAACATAAGTTTACATCATTACATTAGCACTATAATATTAAGTGACTTGGTCACTTTAACGATATCTGTGAAGCAAAATAAGCGGAAAGTGTCCACCAATGGCCTCATCCACGCGAGCAATTGCGTGGAGGCAAGAAATAGCGTCACTCGTTAGCGTCCACGATCGGCGCTAACGGGTATTTCATAAAAAAACCATCCTCACGCAACAATAGGTGGTAGCACCTTGAGTACAAAAGGTACTCGGCAAGTCTTACACAAACTAATCAAAGAAAGTGGTTATTAGAACCTATTCAAAGGAGTAGAGTTGTTACATGCATAAGGTTACAAAAGGAAGGTATAAAGGTTCAAATTTGCATAAAGCGATACATCTTAACCTACAAAGGCTAACTTTTGATAAAACAATTTAATAAATCAAAAATAAAGTAAAACAGTGAAGTAAATACATAAAATGTAACGATCACGATGCATGATTCCCTCATGCCAACGAAAATAAAGCGAAACCAGATTTTTGAAAAATCAAAACTTCTATCTGGTGATATCAATTCAAGTTATCGTCCATGACCGTGGACACGGCTATTGACAGATTTATACCACTGCGGGGTGTACATCTTTACCACATGACTTATCTAGCCGTTGTCTTGGATGCCTCCGAATGATGACACACTTCCTTTGGTATCCGGCCAGGGAAGCTAAGATTTGGTATTTTCAACAAGCCAACACTATTGAGTTGGACCCCATGTGTGCCAGTCCCACTAGTGTAGGCTATACCACCTACTAACCACGGACACGCATGTTGTGTCGATGTGTGCGATCCAAACAATTTAAAGCGGGTGGGCTCCCCACCCATAGTAGAATGCTATCGGCACCATTAAGGTATCGTATATGCGGCGAGGCACATATCGCCCTCACCTCCTAAGAACATCGATCTTGACATACAAAGCTCACATGGCATAAAGCGGTCCTCGGACCAAAGCATCTATGCCATACAAGGCCAATACACATATCCTTACTCTCCTGTTTCCAACTCAATAGTCTCAACATTTTACTTAACCAAGCAGCGCCCATACACTGCATGTGGAAGTGCGTGGGGACTTGAATTGAATAATCGAGTTCGGTCCTTAATTGCCGGACAAGTCCACCACAAACCCAATCTCGTGCACAAAGCACCATCACTAGCTTCCTCTTGTCGAGATCAATTTGAATTTCAAATACAAGGCTGATTTAAAGAGAAGTGGACAAAGAGTTTAAAATGACAATAGTTGATGGTGATTCCCATGTTTGACAAGATATGCTTGTCAAACTCTAAAATCTCTAGATTGCATATCTAAGCCAAATCTGAAAATAGACCATATAGTATACGATTACTACACTAGAGTTGAGTGTATGGTCATAATTAAGGTAATCCTCCATGTCGAGTTATAGCTAGCTATTACAAGTCACATTTTGTATTTTAGGACAAATAGCATGCCACAGATATCCTTTGGATTTGTAAAAGCTATTGTACAAAATCTGGGTTCAACATGGTGCAAAGAAGATGCTTGCCTTGATAGTAATAGACTTACATTGCAGGCTCGGGTTGTTGAAGTATATTCAAAAGCCTCGATAGAACCAGTTCTAAAAGGAGCAATAAGATCAATAAATATTAAAGCGACAATAAGTCCAAAATGGCGAAATATGCATGATCAATGCAGAAATGCATGATTACGGTATGCTTAAGCCATAACTACCCATAATAGTGATAATAACCCATAATATAGCTTACTGTTTTCAAAAAGCGAAACTAGAGTTTATTGCAAAGTTCGATTTTGATTTTGAAAAGAGTGAAAGCAGATGATTGCAACTTTTGGAAAAGAAGTATAGATCATGCAAAAGTTCATAAATGAATCTTAGCATGATCTTTTAGGATAATTAATATCCCAAACCAATCTTAGTCTAACCTAACTAGTTAGATTACAAAAGCTAAAGCAAACACCTATTTTGTCGGTTGGTAGACAGAAACAGACATATTTCAGCTAGAGTCAAAATAGATGATGACAAGAATTGAAAGATCAATTTGTCATCTTTGCTAGGTTTAGTCAAAACCTAAATAAGATGATAAGTTGTGAGGAAGAACCCTAGGTGCTGAAAATGACACAAAAAGTGAAAAGCTAGAATAACAGTTTTTAGGTTTGAAGCAAGATCAAGCTACGATGCTTAAAAGAATGATTCACGATGACTTCTAAGGTTCTTAAGATGCTCAAGATATCGAAACTAGGGTTTTTGGCTTACAGTATAGGAAAGATACCAAAAACTCAAAGCCGATGATGATGGACGGAGAAACAAACTCAGTTTGACCTACAAAAGATAACCAATCTTTATTGTAAGTAAAGCGATGCTTAAGGTAGATAAGCAAAGGATAGAAGCAAGAAACTCCTTTGGACAACAATGGAGGAAAGTGAGCTTGGTGGTCAACAATAGGTGCGGCTCAAAAGCTAGGGTTTATATATAAGGGAGTTGAGCTACGGGATAATTGGGAAAAATCTAGAGCTTGATGAGGTGTCCATTTAGGGCTAATTATCCCAAAATTAGTTGCAAAAACTTTGGGATAAATCCTCTCCTCTGTTCTGAGAGATCTGCTTGTGTGAGAGAGATGGAAGAAGATAAGAGCCAAGCGGCGTGTGGGTCCCATTGTCATTCTCGGCGCGCGCTTCACAAAAGCTCAAGCAGATGTCAGCGTCCGATTGGAAATGGCGGTTGTGATAAATAGAGAGATTAAATGATTTGAATCGGTATCATTTAATATGGACCGCACGATCTAGATCGGCCGTCGAGATCTAAATGGAATCCCGAAGGCTCGGGCTCGCTTTCAAAGAGAGGCGTTGGATTTAAATCCAGCGATCAATTAAAAGATATACCGTCACCCCTTTTAGATGCGATGGCACAACACGTTGGATTTGATTTCTACGGTTAGGATGAAAAGTTGAACGGATGGTCGATTGCATACACTCATATGGACCATCACGATTAAAATCCAACGATCCACCGATTTTGGGCTTTAAGGCCCACGGTCAAAAAGAAGCGCCGTAGGATTGAAATCAAAGGCGCATAAGCGCCTCGATTTCAAATTGAAATAAGCGTACGTTAGATCAAGGATGGGCGGCCCGCGATTGTGCGAGGATCGGAGTCGTCGAATGCATACACTAATCTGGGCCACACGATGAAAATCAGCGGTCGGAGAGTGCGGGCTTTAATAACACGCGAGAAAGGAAAAGCGGTAGGATTTGAATCTGGTGAGATAAAGCGCCTTTAGGTTTAAAGCGAAAAGGCGTCACGGTTGGATTGGAAGCGGACGGTGGAGATTGAACATGGATCGGAGTTGTCGGTTGCACACACTAACCTCGCTCGTTAGATCAATACCCAACGGTGGAGATTAAAGTATATACGTGGGCGTCTCGCGGGATCGTGAGCTCGCGGTTCGATTGAAGATCGGCGGCTCGCATCGCAGCGTGGATGTCGGGCTCGCGTTGGGGCGTGGCCGAGCGGACCAAGTCGCGACGGGTTGGACCCAAACACGTGAGACCGAGTCGCTCTGATGCAAGGGTTGGGTTTAGACCGGTTTAGTTGACCAAACCTTATTCAAATTCGTAAAAGGTTTGGTGGGCTTTTAAAAATAGCAAATAAATTTATAAATTCATGAAATTTTTACTATAAGCTCTTTGGGATGATATATTTCCAGATAAATTTTATAAACCACATTTTCACTTTGTAAAATACATAAATATTTATTTAGGGCGAAAATATTTATTTAAAGACAATAAATTTTCTTTAAGCCCAAATAATTTCTAAAAATGCAACCAAAATAGTTTTAGTCAAGATAATTTACCTGGCTTTAATAAAAATACTTCCAGTCATAATACAAGTTTTATCTTGTATCCCTTTAAGACTTTGAATGGTTCTTTAGGGTTTTGACTACAAAGGAAGGTTTTTAACTTGTAACATCTTTGCCCAAAGTGTAAACATGAGCAGTAATGCCATGATGACGATTATCTCATTCTTGTTCATAAAGCATTTATTCTGTTTATAAACTTGGGGTTGTTACAAACCTACCCCTTAAGAAAATCTCGTCCCGAGATTTGGAACAAGTTAAGATCGGGAAGAAGTGAAATGGAAATGAATTATAAGGAAATTCAACATCATTTGTTTGATTTCCTTTAAAGATATCAAAGAAGAACCTTACATAACAACATAGTGTTATTATTACATCTTTGTTTACATTGGTTTGTTTAAACTTTCCTTTCTTGATTCAAAGGAAAGTACTAAACAACAAAAGATGGGGTGCTCGTCGCATCGGATCTTGCGCTCCCAAGTGGCTTCATCCTCGGAATGATTAGCCCTTTGAATTTTCAAGAACTTGTGATGCGATTTCTTGTCCTGCGTTCCATTGTGTCGAGGATACGTCTTGGTTGCTCTTGATATGAAAGATCGAGGTTGGAGATCAAGATGCTCATAGCGATTGCCTCAATAGGAACACGAAGGCATTTCTTTAATTGAGACACATGAAAAGTATCATGCACTGCTGAAAGTGATTGGTAGTTCCAATTGGTAGCTCTGACTCCTCGCTTGGCAATGATTCGGAAGGGTCAGATATAGCGAGTCTGAGCTTTCCTTTACACGAAAGCGATGAGTACCCTTCATGGGTGACACTTTAAGATAGACATGGTCATCCACCTCAAAGCTCAACTCACGGCCAGCGATGATCGGCGCAGCTCTTGGCGAGACTGCGGTTTTCAAACAATCCGAATCAGACGAACTTGCTCTTACGCTTCCTTTACCATGCGGGCCCAAGAATGATCTTTCACCAGACTCGGACCAATTCAATGGAGTCCTACAAGCTCTCCCATACAAGGCTTCAAAAGGTGACATTTGAATACTTGCCTGGTAGCTATTATTGTAGGAAAATTCCACATATGGCAAAGATTTCTCCCAGTCTTTGCTATAAGATAGCACATAGGCTCGAAGAAGATCTTCCATTACTTGGTTCACTCTTTCGGTTTGACCCTGGTTTGAGGATGGTAGCGATCTTGAAGAGAGTTCAGTCCCCATAGCCTGATGAAGGCTATTCCAAAAATGGGAAGTAAACTGAGGACCACGGTCAGAAACAATGACTTTAGGAACACCATGAAGACAAACAATTCTAGCAATATAAATCTCTGCTAATTGCTTGCCATTGAAATCGGTCTGGCCAGGAATAAAATGAGCCACTTTAGTTAAGCGATCGATGATCACCCAAATGGCATCGAGATCCCTTGGAAGTCTTAGGAAGACCGATGCGAAATCCATACCGATCTCTTCCCACTTCCATTGTGGAATAGGCAAAGGTGAAGGTACCGGTGGCCAGGTGTTGACTTTAACCCTTTGGCAAATATCACATTCGACAACATCTTGAGCAATTTGCCTCTTCATATGGCTCCACCAAAATATTTTCTTTAAATCCTGGTACATCTTGGTACTCCCGGGATGCAAAGAAAACTTAGATATGAGCCTCTCTAAAATTAGACTTCTTAGATGAGGATCGCGAGTACTACCAAGCGATTGCGATATCGAATCATCGCGACCATCTTGAAAGCTCGTTGGCTTTGCTGCTTTCATATTCCCTTGATTTGGCTACCTCGGCATCGGTTATGCGGGCCTCGAGTCTGAGATTCTAATGTTGGCTCCACATGTAATGCGTGAGAAACTGCTCCTACCAATTCAAGACTTAGTGCGAAATGAGCACACAAGTCTTTTTGCGGGAAGAGAAGATATCGATTGCATTGTGACTTTCTGCTTAAAGCATCTGCCACAACATTGGCTTTACGGGATGATAATGAATACCCATGTCGTAGTCATGATCGATTCAAGCCATCTTCTTTGTCTCATATTCAAATCAGTTGAGTGAATATGTACTTGAGCTTTTATGATCGGTGTAGATCTCTGCGATTACCAAGGAGGTAATGTCGCCAAATCTTTAATGCATGGACCACGGTAATTCCAAATCATGAGTAGGATAATTAACTTCATGAGTATAGCTAGAGATGCATATGCCACAACTCGGCCTTCTTGCATAAGCACACAACCAAGTCCATGGCGAGATGCATCGCAATAAATATCGAAGCTCTTAAGAACATCAGGAAGAGTAAGCGGAGCTTTAGTCAAGAGAGTTCTCAAAGCGAAAACTCTCTTCACACTTGGTGACCATTCAAATTTCTTCCCTTTACTGCAGAGAAGTGAGTCAAAGGTCTAGCAATCTTGGAGAAATTTTCAATGAACCTCGGTAATAACCATGAAGTCAAGAAAACTCCAAATCTAGGACATTCTTGGGAGGCTTCAATTTAGTACATCTTGTACCTTGCTTGGATCGACGATACCTCCTTGAGATAACACATGCCCCAAAATGTAACCTCTCTGAGCGAAAGCACATTTCTTGAACTTAGCATATAGTCGATCGGCGAAGTGTTTCGGCACAAAGCGCAAATGTTGTTCATGATCCTTTTGGACTTGGAATAAATAAGGATGTCGTCAATGAACACGACAACGAACTTATCCAAGAATTCCATGAACACAGAATTCATAAGATTCATGAAACAAAGTTGGGCATTGGTCGGACAAAGGACATAACGGTATACTCGTATAAACCATAACAGTAGAAAGGCTGTCTTAGGAATGTCCTCGGCTCTAACCTTGATTTGATGATAGCGAGCCATAAATCAATCTTTGAAAAAGCGGGCACCAACCAAGCGATCAAAAGATCATCAATTCGAGGTAGAGGATATTTGTTTTGATGGTGACCTCATTTAACGGACGGTAATCCACACACATCAGTAAAGTGTTGTCTTTCTTTTTAACAAAGATTGCGGACATCCCCAAGGTGAGGAACTTGGTGAATGAAACCTTTGTCAAGCAATTCTCGAGTTGCTTCTTCAATTCAACCAACTCGTTGTGGGCGTTCGATAAGGACTCACGGATATCGAGGCAGTTCGGGAACTAGTTCAATCACGAACTCCACTTCCGATCGGTGGTAAGCCAGGAAGGTCTTGGAAAGACATCAACATACTCACGGACAATTGATGCGACTCAAAGAAGAGTGGTATCAACTTGGTGAGCACAAAGATGAGAGTCAATTGTTTTGGAATGGTAAACAACTTGAATGCGTCTGCATTGGTCATAGAAATAGACCGTTGGGAACAATTGATTTGTACAGTTTCTTGGACAACCAATCCATACCCAAAATGACATCAACCCTTTAGAGTCAATCACAATTAAATTTGCTAAAAACCTTACTCCAAGGATTGTTATGTTGACCCCACAACAAATCGATCGGTTTTAAAGACCGACCAGGTGATTGAATAATAAAAGGTGGTTGGAGGGTATGCATGCCTAAGCGGTGTTGAGCAGCAAAATGATTGCTAATAAAGAATGAGATGCTCGAGTCAAATAAAGCGATGGTGGGTGAAATTAACTAGGAGCATACCCATAACAACCAGTGTATCGGCGCCTCTTGACGGTGATCGGTTCACATGCCCTGGTGGGCGGATCGGCTTTGATAGGGGCCTCTGCGAAGGGCTGGCGAGCAGGGGTTGGATAGGGTCGAGCAGGAGGCAATCCTTGCTGCTTTGCCACACACTTGTTGGCATAATGCCGGGCGACCACAATGAAAGCGAGATAACCACAGGTTAACATGTTGTTGAGGCGGGGCTGATTTCCGCAGGCTGGCCGATTGATGGGAGGAGATGGGCGAGGGGCAAACACGGCTGGCCTTGGTGAAAATGGGTGGTGCTCGTGGTGGTCTAGACAACCACATACGAGGCTTTGGTGGCTGCCACGAGGAACAAGCGGGAGTCAGGCGTCGCTGCGTGACTCCTCCAATGCCTTACTCTTACTTTCGGCCACAATGGCTTTATTGACCAAATGAGAGAAATTTCGAAGTCATGCAAAGCCACGCCATCTGCAATTCTTGAGATAGCCCATTCAAGAACCGGTTTACGACGAAGGTCGGTCGAAACATCATCGAGCATATCGGCGGAAGTTGAACTCATGCGGATATTCGATTCTGATTTTCGCCCTTGCTTGAGGCGAAATTCTTCTTGCTTGATCATCATGACCCCTTCGGAATGTGAGCTTAAAAGCTTCCACAAATTCATCCCAAGTAGGGACATATCCGTAGTGAATGGCAAGAAGATTATCCCACCATATGCTAGTTGGCCCATCGGTGATAAGCGGCAAAAGAACCTTTTCCCTCGAGAGCCGAGCAATTAAGAGCTTCTTTTCAATGGTTGAAGCCAATCCTCGGCTTCCATGGGATCACGAGGCTGGAGAACACTGCGGGTTAGTCATTGAAAGTCAACAAGAGCGCCACGCACATGGTGGCCTCGGCTCTAACGGTTGGGGCAATAGGAGAAAAGTATTGCCATGTCTGCTCCAAGATCTGCGTCTGGTCCATTCGATTGCGCTCAATTTGCATGAGCACGTCGGCCATTGAAGGTGGTGGAGAGCTCCTCTTCACGAGGACCACCTTGCGGACCTTGAGTGGAGGGTTGATCGGCCCTCCTAAGAATGAGGCATGGGAGTCGACATGCCCCTCCCTTATTAACGCTTGCGCACGAGTAGTAGATCTGTCATCTGTTACCACACCATGGTTAACAATACAACAAGGACATACTCGGCAAACACAAACAAGGTTGCAATTAGAAAAGAAACAAACCTTTGTACATATAATGCATCATGTTATGTTATGCATTCAAGTTAACACAAACCCGAAACTCCATATATATACAACAAAATTTGGTTCAGTCTTACATTATAGTCGGCCATAATGTCGATTACAAACTGAAGATTAAACTTACATACTTTGTACAAAATACTACGCCCTATTACATACATTTTATTTAGGCCACTACTAAACCGAAAGACACTCAACCACGAGGGTTCATCGTCGAGTGCTAGCGTAGAGATCACGGTTAAAGTTCACGGAAACTCATTCAAAAGATGAGCTCGGGGAACCGGTATCAACGAGATCAACGGACTAATGAGCGCCTCGGGAACCGCGATGGTGATGACCTCCGGGAAGTGCGATCCGCGAGTGCGAGAAAGCTGCGATCATCGGGCTTGGCGCGCTTGTCCATAAGCAGTGCGCGCGGCCGCCACGGAAGTCGATAAAGAGGTGGTGCGGCAGCGGCGAGGATCTCGTTGTCACCATAAAACGCGTTGCGAGCAGCGGTTCATGTTGACTCAAGAAGCGGTACTCACAGGCCTCATTAAAGCGTGCGAGTTTCCCACTCCCTCACAAGGCGATGGATTTGGTCCATGATGCGGACCATCCTGCGCAAGCCTATCGCTTTGAGGTCTTCGCCAGCGTATCTCGTGAACATGCTCACGGAGGTAGGACCTTGACTCGGGAAGTGGTCGTGTAGGGTGGTTGAGACAATTAGTCAAATCATGGCGAAGAGGCTCATCATCCTACTCACGACCTCTGAACCGCCATAGCCTCGGAGGTGGCAAGTGCTTGAACCTGATGGGAACAACGCCGACTACATGCCTAGCAATGATGTTGATGAAGGCACGGTACTCCTCCATCCACGGTCCTCGATCTCGTCGATAAATGGCATACTCGGTGATAGGTGAAATTGGGCAGCCACATCATGTCAGTAGTCTTGGGAACCCATCAACATCTTGGCTCGAGTCTCCTTGACCAAGTACCAACCGCTCATCTATAGGCCAAAAAGACAAGATAAGAAACAATTCACTTTTAGATAAACCAACGAGAAAGTTGGGCAAGAAGTGACATTAAAGAGGATAAGAAATAAAAATGTCATACTTAAACTTTCGAAAATACATTCTTGTTTGAAAATAATTTTATCGGAAGACTCTCTAATAACCGGCACACTACTTCTAACCTACGAATAGCGTCGCTCTGATACCAGCGCTGTGAGGACCCGGTTATTGGAAATGTTACTAATTAAATTCATCTTGTAGCACAATTGTTAATGAAGAGCGATCTTGCCTTTATTAAAACCATGCTAAAGATATAAATTTAACAAGTGACGAATCCGATGCATGAGATTCGGATATATATGATTCACAATGGTTCCCGGATCAACGACCATTGCATATATATCCTCCATCAACATTACATCAAACACATACAAGTCATACATTGATATAATTAAACATAAGTTTACATCATTACGATTAGCACTATAATATTAAGTGACTTGGTCACTTTAACGATATCTGTGGAAGCAAAATAAGCGGAAAATGTCACCAATGGCCTCATCCACCCGCGAGCAATTGCGTGGAGGCAAGAAATGGCGTCACTCGTTAGCGTCCCCGATCGGCGCTAACGGGTATTTCATAAGAAAACCATCCTCACCGCAACAATAGGTGGTAGCACCTTGAGTACAAAGGTACTCGGCAAGTCTTACACAAACTAATCAAAGAAAGTGGTTATTAGAACCTATTCAAAGAGTAGAGTTGTTACATGCATAAGGTTACAAAAGGAAGGTATAAAGGTTCAAATTTGCATAAGCGATACATCTTAACCTACAAAGGCTAACTTTTGATAAAGCAATTTAATAAATCAAAAATAAAGTAAACAGTAAGTAAATACATAAAATGTAAGCGATCTGTGCATGATTCCCTCATGCCAACCGAAAATAAGCTGAAACAGATTTTTGAAAAATCAAAACTTCTATCTGGTGATATCAATTCAAGTTATCGTCCATGACCAGTGGACACGGCTATTGAACAGTTTATACCCTGCGAGTGTACATCTTTACCCACATGACTTAGCTAGCCGTTGTCTTGGATGCCTCAGAATGATGACACACTTCCTTTGGTATGCCGGCCAGGGAAGCTAAGATTTGGTATTTTCAACAAGCCAACACTATTGAGTTGGACCCCCATGTGTGCTGATCCCACTAGTGTAGGCTATACCACCTACTAACCACAGGGCACACATGTTGTGTCGATAATGCCGATCAAACAATTTAAAGCGAATTGGGCTCCCCACCATAGTAGAATGCTATCGGCACCATTAAGGTATCGTATATGTCGGCGAGGCACATATACGCCTCACCCTCCTAAGAACATCGATCTTGACATACAAAGCTCACATGGCATAAAGCGGTCCTCGGACCAAAGCATCTATGCCATACAAGGCCAATACACATATCCTTACTCTCTGTTTCCAACTCAATAGTCTCAACATTTTACTTAACCAAGCAGCGCCCATACACTGCATGTGGAAGTCGTGGGGACTTGAATTGAATAATCGAGTTCGGTCCTTAATTAACCGGACAAGTCCACCACAAAACCCAATCTCGTGCACAAAAGCACCATCACTAGCTTCCTCTTGTCCAAATCAATTTGAATTTAAAATACAAGGCTGATTTAAAGAATTTGGACAAAGAGTTTAAAATGACAATAGTTGATGGTGATTCCCATGTTTGACAAGATATGCTTGTCAAACTCTAAAATCTCTAGGCTGCATATCTAAGCCAAATCTGAAAATAGACCATATAGTATACGATACTACACTAGAGTTGAGTGTATGGTCATAATTAAGGTAATCCTCCATGTCAGGTTATAGCTAGCTATTACAAGTCACATTTGTATTTTTGGACAAATAGCATGCAGAGATATCTTTGGATTTGTAAAGCTATTGTACAAAATGGAGGTTCAACATGGTGCAAAGAAGATGCTTGCCTTGATAGAATAGACTTACATTGCGGCTCGAGTTGTTGAAGTATATTCAAAAGCCTCGATAGAACCAGTTCTAAAAGAACAATAAGATCCAATAAATATTAAAGCTGACAATAAGTCCAAAATGGCGAAATATGCATGATCAATGGAAATGCATGATTACAGTATGCTTAAGCCATAACTACCCATAATAGTGATAATAACCCATAATATAGCTACTGTTTTCAAAAGCGAAACTAGAGTTTATTGCAAAGTTCAGTTTTGATTTTGAAAAGAAGAAAGCAGACAGATTGCAACTTTTGGAAAAGAAGTATAGATCATGCAAAAGTTCATAAATGAATCTTAGCATGATCTTTTAGAATGATAATATCCCAAACCAATCTTAGTCTAACCTAACTAGTTAGATTACAAAGCTAAAGCAAACACCTATTTTGTCGGTTGAGCCGACAAGAGAAACAGACATATTTCAGCTAGAGTCAAAATAGATGATGACAAGAATTGAAAGATCAATTTGTCATGCTGCTAGGGTTTAGTCAAAACCTAAATAAGATGATAAGTTGTGAGGAAGAACCTAGGTGCAGAAAATGACACAAAAAGTGAAAAGCTAGAATATGGTTTTTGGTTTGAAGCAGATCAAACTCACGATGCTTAAAGAATGATTCACACAGACTTCTAAGGTTCTTAAGATGCTCAAGATATCGAAACTAGGGTTTTGGCTTACAGTATAGGAAAGATACCAAAACTCACAGCCGATGATGATGGACGGAGAAACAAACTCGGATTTGACCTACAAAAGATAACCAATCTTTATTGTAAGTAAAGCCGTGCTTAGGTAGATAAGCAAAGGATAGAAGCAAGAAACTCCTTTGGACAACAATGGAGGAAAGTGAGCTTGATGGTCAACAATGGCTGTGACTCAAAAGCTAGGGTTTATATATAAGGAGTTGAGCTACGGGATAATTGGGAAAAATCTAGAGCTTGATGAGGTGTCCATTTAGGGCTAATTATCCCAAAATTAGTTGCAAAACTTTGGGATAAATCCTCTCCTCTGTTCTCAGAGAGATCTGTATGAGAGAGAGATGGAAGAAGATAAGAGCCAAGCGACGTGTGGGTCCCATTGTCATTCTCGGCCGTGCGCATTACAAAAGCTCAAGCAGATGTCGGCGTCCGATTGGAAATGGTGGTGTGATAAAAGAGAGATTAAATGATTTGAATCGGTATCATTTAATATGGACCGCACGATCTAGATCGACCGATCGAGATCTAAATGGAATCCGAAGGCTCAGGGCTCCGCTTTCAAAGAGGCGTTGGATTTAAATCCAACGATCAATTAAAAGATATACGTCACCCCTTTTAGATGCGATGGCACAACACCGTTGGATTTGATTTCTGGTTAGGATGAAAAGTTGAACGGATGGTCGATTGCATACACTCATATGGACCATCGATTAAAATCAACGATCCACCGATTTTGGGCTTTAAGGCCCACGGTCAAAAAGAAGCGCAGTAAGTTGAAATCCAAAGGCCATAAGCGCGCCTCGATTTCAAATTGAAATAAGCGATACCGTTAGATCAGGATGGGCGACCCCACGATTGTGCGGGGATCGGAGTCGTCGAATGCATACACTAATCTGGGCCACGATGAAGATCCAGCGGTCGGAGGATGCGGGCTTTAATAACACGCGAGAAAGGAAAAGCCGTGGATTTGAATCTAACGGTGAGATAAAAGCGCCTTTAGGTTTAAAGCGAAAAGAGGCGTCACGGTTGGATTGGAAACGGGCGGTGGAGATTGAACATGGATCCGGGTTGTCGGTTGCACACACTAACCTCGCTCGTTAGATCAATACCCAGCGGTGGAGATTAAAGTATACGCGTGGGCGTCTCGCGGGATCGTGAGCTCGCGGTCGATTGAAGATCGGCGGCTCGCATCAGCGTGGATGTCGGGCTCGCGTTGGGGCGTGACCGAGCGGACCAAGTCGCCTTGGGTTGGACCCAAACACGTGAGACCGAGTCGCTCGATGCAAGGTTGGGTTTAGACCGGTTTAGTTGACCAAACCTTATTCAAATTCGTAAAAGGTTTGGTAGGCTTTAAAAATAGCAAATAAATTTATAAATTCATGAAATTTTTACTATAAGCTCTTTGGGATGATATATTTCCCAGATAAATTTTATAAACCACATTTTCACTTTGTAAAATACATAAATATTTATTTCAGGCGAAAATATTTATTTAAAGACAATAAATTTTCTTTAAGCCCAAATAATTTCTAAAAATGCAACCAAAATAGTTTTAGTCAAGATAATTTACCTAGGCTTTAATAAAAATACTTCCAGTCATAATACAAGTTTTATCTTGTATCCCTTTAAGACTTTGAATGGTTCTTTAGGTTTTGACTACAAAGGAAGGTTTTAACTTGTAACATCTTGCCCAAAGTGTAAACATGAGCAGTAATGCCATGAGCAGTATCTCATTCTGTTCATAAAGCATTTTATTACTGTTTATAAACTTGGGGTATTACACACCCATACTGCAAGATGAAGAAACAATTCAGCGGAAATAAGGAGGACAGATTCGGCTCAAGGGCTTTTAGAGGAAAGAGGTCTATGATATAGTTAAGGATATCGATGTTGTGCTTGGAAGGGCGTAAATTAAAACCCGTCGGAAGAACATCCGGAAGAAGCGGTCAATTTTTGGGACTTGCCTTATTGGGAGCACTTAGAAGTTCGTCCTTGCATCGACATCATGCACGTAGAGAAGAATGTATGTGATAGCTTGATTGGTCTCTTCTTGAACATTAGTGGCAAAACAAGGATGGTGTTAGCATGCGGCGTGACTTGGTTGATATGAATATAAGGACTGAGTTAGCAGAAAGAGACCGATAAAGGACGAACATACCTTCTACCGACTTGCTACACTATGTCCAAGGCCGAGAGAAATGAACTGTGCCAGAGCTTGTATAGTGTCAAAGTCCCATCTGGTTACTCCGCTAACATTAACTTGTTTCTATGCAAGATTTGAAATTAATTGGTATGAAGTCTCATGATTGTCATGTCTTTGATGACACAAATGCTTCTGTTGCAATTAGGAGTATCTTGCGAACAAGGTCAGTGGCAATCTTGAGGTGCGTTATTTCTTCAACTCAATTGCTCAGAAGGTCATCGATCCCCAAGGACTAGATGCTCTACAGGCTGAGGTGGTGACGACTCTATGTCATCTTGAGATGTATTTCCCTCCGTCATTTTTCGATATCATGGTCGATCTCATTGTTCATCTTGTGAAAGAGATAAAGATATACGGTCCTATGTTTCTCGTCATATGTACCGTTCGAGAGGTATATGGAATTCTCAAGTCCTACGTGCGGAATCGATCTCGACCGGAAGCAACATCATCGAAGGTTATGCAACCGAAGAGGTCATTGAGTTCTGCGTCGACTACATGGCTCGAGTGGAACCGATAGGTGTGCCTCTATCTCGTCATGAGGGAAGGTTTGGATGGTATCGGGACCATCGAAAGAAATCAATCACTCCCGATCTGGATCGTACGCTCAAGCCCATTTCACGGTCTTGCAACACATGACCCAAGTGTCCCCATACATCGGCGAGCACAAAGACATGGTATGCATGTGAGAATCTAGACCGGTGGAGGTTTGGATCACGAGAGCACAACCGTCGGTTCAACGAATGGTTAAAGGTGTGAATCAGGAGGTCATCAAGTGATGATCTGTTGCTATGGTTGGCAAAAGGGCCACAATTTACAATTGTCACATGGCAAGGATCGACATAAATGGGTACACATTTTATCGTGCTCGGGATAGGAAGAGCACAATCCGAACAACGGTGCTGCATAGATGCATTCGATGCCGATAGGCTAAGGAGCTCGTACTATGGGCAAATAGAGGATATGGGAGCTCGACTCGTGCTTTTCAAGATCCCCTATTTGGTGTCGTTGGATCCATCTCCCACGGTGAAGGTCGACAAATGCGGCGTCACTACCGTGGACCTCGATCGTGTCGGATACAAAGGCGAACCATTCGTCTTGGCTAACCAAGTTGTTCAAGTCTTCTATGTAACCGACCCGACAAATAAGAAGCGCCACATAGTTCTTCATGGAAAAAGAAGGATTGTCGGAGTTGAGAATATAGTGGACGAGGAAGAATACAATCAATTTGACGAGTTGCCTCCTTTTAAAGACGGCATCAGGCTCGAGGAAGAACCCAGTGAGGAAGCTAGCTATATGCGCATCGATCATCATGAAGGGCTATATTTTAATTAAGAATTTATTCCATTGTAATTAATTTATTCCATAGCATCATGTGTTATGGACTTGTAATCTCTCGTACGTATATTTTGATGTCAACGTGGAATCGTCATGTGTTAATGTGTGATGTCAATGTGGACGTTCATTGTAATGTGAAGTATCAAAATTAGTTTCACTTGATTTGGAGTTGAGTTGAATTAGATATGAATTTTTGAAGTCAAATATGTTATGAGTTGAGTAAGAGCAAAACATGTGGTCTCCTTATAAAAAAGGCTATCACAGATGGTTCTATTAAATGACTGTCTGTGATACGTTCCATATCACAAGCGGTTTCATATCACAACCGTGCGTGATATGGGCGTATCCTGACAGATTCTTTAATAGAACCGTCTGTGATAGCCTTATAAAGAGGCGCACCGCTAGGATTTTGCTCTTTACTCGTCACTTCCTCTCCCGCGCCCCTTAGGCTCTCGCGCGCTCTGTTGCCTCCTCTAGGGTTCGCCCGTTCACCTCCCAGGTTGTAAGTCCCGACGTCGCCGCCCCCGACATCGACGAAGCTGCCGCCGTCTCGACGCGCGGCCTCCTCCTCGTGTCGGTCTCCTCCCTCTGCACCGGCCTCCTCCCCGCGCCGTCCTCCTCCCCGTGTCGGCCTCCTCCCCCGCGCCTCCCTCCTCCCCGCGTCGGCCTCCTCCCCTGCACCGGCCTCCTCCTTGCACCGTGAGTTCTTGTGCGACATCTTCTCTGTGAGTATTCCTATATTATGGTCAGTTCTGCATAGTTCAGATTATCCTTGTATGAGCTAGTTGATCTTTGTGAGATACATAGTTATTCTCAATCTGTGGATAAGGCTTCTATGAGTATTCCTATATTACGTTTGTGCATCACTTTGGCTTCAGATTATCCTTGTATGAGCTAACAATGTTATTAAGTCGCACGACTAGTCGCGACTAATCGTCGACTAGTCGCCCTCTGCTTGCTCTGTTTTAGTAGTAGTAGTAGTGTAGTACTAGTAATAGCAGTAGTAGACTAGTAGTCTAGTAGTAGTAGCAGTATCTGTATCTGTATTAGATAGCAGCAGTAGTAGTAGGCAGTAGCAGGATTATATGCTCTGTTCTGTTTTTCATAACAGGGTGCCTTTTGTTGTCTCGGTGGATATATTGACTTTGATAGTCTTTGATAATATGTGAACTGAATCTAGTACTAAAGATATTGCAAATTGATCAGTGAGCTTTGTTGACATGCTCTGTGATGAACTTTGTCTTATACTGAGATTGAATGTGATAGTTAGTTCATTCTTGAGCTCTATTGTATTACTTGCTACTGTCAAATTGATATATTGTTAATTTGTTACTTTCGGTTGAATGCTAGTTATTCGATTCTTACAGTTCGCTCTGTGATGAACTTTGTCTTATCTTGAGATTGAATGTGATATTTAAGATCATTTTCGGTAACAGTTGAGATCATTTGACAATTAAGCAAAGTATTGTTTAGAGCT
The DNA here is from genome assembly GCA_036346255.1 of Ampelocalamus luodianensis. NCBI lineage: Eukaryota > Viridiplantae > Streptophyta > Magnoliopsida > Poales > Poaceae > Ampelocalamus > Ampelocalamus luodianensis. Next base: position 202,109 of record JAYEVH010000170.1, read on the forward strand.
CATAGTTTGAATTTATACTATCATATTCATTTAATGAAGAGTATAGACAATAGGATTGAGATGACAAAGACTTGTTCTTTTGCAACTCTCCTTTTGAGAGCACAAACTATCATCAATCCTTCTTTATATATTACGTTTGTGCATCATTTTCGGTTAAGTTGAGTAAATCTGCTTGAATCTGGTCAGTTAGAAATTAAGCATATTGCTTCGTGCATATATAGATAGCAAGTAAGCGACATGGCGTCCGCACCATCTTCATCGCCGTCATCGACGTCACCGAATGCGTCTGGATCTCCAAGGAAAGTGGTACGTACGCGAGATGGTAGAGGAATATCGAAAATTCCTCCGGGCCTAATGACCGTCACGGAGGTCAATGCCAATGGGATCCCTGTGAGTCCCCCCAAAGCAATGGTCAGATTCCGGACCATCTGCGGGATACTTGGAAGGGAACGGGTCCCCATCACCACACTGAGCTGGGACACTGTGTCGGATGATCGGAGACGCGAGCTATGGGACGAAGTTTTAAAATCGTTCACTTTCCCAGCCGCAGACCAGGCGCGCGTGGAACGGCAGGCATTGCTCTCGATGGGAAAGGCGTGGAGGACCTTCAAGAGCATGCTTGTCATGAAGTACGTGAACACGGGTCAAATGCCCTTCACGGCATATAAATTCTCGTCGCGGGATATATGGGACGCCTTTGTGCAAATGAAGACGATGACCGAATTTCTTGAGGAAAGTGCGATGCACAAGGCTCTCCAGACACTGAACACTCACCCCCACAAACTCGGCACCGCTGGGTACGTGAGTAAAACCGCGCAATGGGCGGCGGAGGGGCGAAGCGAAACAAGGCCATTTGGTGAGATCACGGACAAGCGCGCTCTCTCACGGTTAGGCGAGGGCATCGATCCGTCTTGGCGAAATCTCTTTCACAAACCAGCCAGGCCGGCATGTGACCAACCGTGTGGTAAATATATCTTCGAACTATCTAGTTGTTAATAAGTTCATAACTTCATAATGTCTATAATAGCATGATGACCTCTTGCAGCAAGAATTGAGTTCTGCATGTTCCGAAGGCTCCTTCCAAGCAAGCGAGGAGAAGGATATACTATCTCGACCTTGGAAACAAGGAGCACCGGGTCTTTACAAGGCAAAGGGGTTAACGTATCTTGGAGGATGGATTCCCGGGCGACTCTGCACGTATAGGAGCGAGAACAAAATCCAAGGCCGAGTACGACACAGTGTTGGAACATGTGCTTACTACAAAATTTGAAGGAAGAGAACGGATGCTTACTGCAAAATTTAAAGAAAAGATAGCAAAATTGCAGGAACAAGTGAATCAACTCCTACTCCTCAACCAGTCGCAAGTCGCCTCCGTTGTTTTGGGAGCCAGTCCTCCTCAACATCGAGATGGCGTCGCGTCCACACAAAATTATGGACATGATGATGTCCAATTACCTATCGGCGACATCAAGGTAATGTACATCTCTAGAATGCTCCAAAGATAGACCTATAGGGCGCCTTAGCTAAAAGCGTGTCGTTTTGTAGGAGCCGCGCCTGCGCTCCAAGTGAGGATGGTTGGGATATCTATTGAAATTTGGCGGGGGTGGCGTATCCATGCAAGGAAGGGATAGTGCGACACGGTGCCCGGTGGCTCGAGAAGTTACGCCGGTCGGTGGACATGGTACATGACAATTTTAGGGCCGTCCGTGGAGATTCGCGACAGCGACATCGAACACTAGGGATGTTGTGTGCAGTTTTATCGATGGCCCAAGAAGGATATCGCCTGGACCCTCTGATGCCGCCTCAACCTTTGATGACTCCACCCCAACCATCTCGACACGACCATGCCTCTCCAACAGGACCCAAGAAGGACATCGCCCTGGACCCTGCAGTGCCGCCTCAACCTTTGATGACTCCACCCCAACTATCTCGACACGATCATGCCTCTCCAACAGACCCTCCATGACTACACCTCAACCTTCGCTTCAGAAGCCCGCCTCATCGGTTCCTGTGGAGAAGACACCGAACGAACAAAAAAAGCGTGTCGTCGTATTGGTTCCCGAGTCGTCTCACAGGAAGACGTGTAGCGGGCAAGTCGTCGGGACAAATCGAAATCGAAGAACATTAAGGCGCTTCGCCTCTAACCCTAAGAAATACTCTTTGAAGTCCGTTGGCGACCACCACAGTATTAGCCTCTGTTTGGATTAGGTTGTCGAGTTTGCATACGGTACTTGCACAAGACCAAAGAGAAAGTGTGCTGATGGAATCACCGTCGGATACACGGAGAGTATTTCCTCCACGGTGGCCCCTTCGTCGTGGGTTTCGACGACTTATTCGACCTATTCAACGTCAAAGCCCTCGATGCCTCACTTCTACGATGCTGGACACTGTAAGTGTGTACAATCAAGTTTTACATTCACGTAATACCGATTAATATAACAACTCATTGCTTATGTATAGATACATGATTAAAAATGTCCGGCGATTGAAAGAACTAGTGGGTTTCCTCGACCCACACATGGTCTCTGAGCAAATCATCTTGGCAGACGCATCCTACGTCGAGAAATACATAAAGACATGATTACTTGCTCAAAACGACAAGGACTACATAATGGTGCCCTACAACCAGAAGTAAGTGCTTCACTACTTGCTATACAAATTTCATTTGTACTTTATACGCAGCACGAACTTAGGTTTAATGACTAGCGACATACATGAGTAGGCACCACTGGATTCTTTTAGTCATTATACCAAAGAGGAACCAGGTACTATACCTTGATTCCCTAGCAAAAAAAGCCACGACTTCACCCTTGTGCAAGGACTACTCGACAGGTGTGCTCATTTCCTCCATACATAACTCTATTGTAGTCTTCCTTCGTTTGAAATAGCCGAGGTTAACTTTTTGGAAATATGTAGGTCGTTCATCTCCTATGTTGCGAGGAGGGCTATACAAGGGGCAGCGCCACACTTAATCACGGGATGCGATTTCCAGTCGTGCTACAACACAATAATCCTATATCATACTTCGTAATAATGCGTCTCGAACTGACTATACCTATATATGTAATTCTATTTTTGCAGCGCCGCCAGCAAAAAGCAGAAGAATGTGCATTCTACGTTTGCCATCATATGCAGATTCTTATGAGTGCTAAGTTGAAGGATCCGAGGTTGGTCAATCTATAATAATTATTTCTAATTATAAATTTAAATATATATGCTTACTACTTTACTTTTGCTAACTACAGAGTTTGAATATAGATTTAGATTCACTCGTTTAGAGAGAGATCTCGGATGTTCGAGGGAGGCTCTGCACATTCATCATGACGGATATCATTGGCCTTGTGGAGAGTTTCACTACTCCATCAACACATTGAGCGATCTTGAAACAATTGATTCATTAATTGCAATTCACTTTGAATAGTTGTAATTCAATGGTACTCTAGCGACAATATTTGATATATATATTCGTTTGTAATTGATTTTGAGTTATAAATGATCACTTTGAGTTGTCAACGATTGATTCATCGTGATGTATCTATTTTACGCTACTTGTTTTGAGAGGGCATGGCTAACAATTCATGAGGCTAGTCGAAAATAAAAAAATTAGTTAGGTGAAAGAACTATCACGAGACGGTTTGATTGTTAAACCGTGCGTGATATCCACATATCACGAGACGGTTTATCAATCAAACCATCGCGATATCCATATATCACAGACGGTTGGATATCACAGACGGTTCTAGTTACCAACCGTCTGTGATATCCAAATATCACAGACGGTTCTAATTATAATAAATGCGTGATATGTGGATATCACGAGATGGTTGATAACTAGAACCGTATGTGATATGTGAATATCACGACGGTGGAATTCGAACCGTCGTGTTGTGACTTATCACGAGCGATATTTTTAACCGTGCGTGATAACGCCGATTATCACAGACGTATAAAAACACAGACGGTTCCGAACCGTCTGTGATGATATTTTCTGTAGTAGTAACGTGAGCTTGGACCGGTTTGTTTCGCAGGCTTAATACTAAGATGAGTTTGGGGGCATGAAGAACCTACCTGCCCAGCACACAGCAGAACTGGTGCCGTGCAAGATGCAGCGTTATTCTCGCCATTCATTGCAAGCTGAATCCCGGAGCTCGAAGCGCCAGACATGTTTCGCTGAAACGGACTGTGAAACGATGCTCGCACCTGTATATCTGACGAGGCATGTAACATCGCACTGGTATTTATAGGAGAATTCTGTCTAGTTTCTGAACAAGTCTTCTCCTATTGGTCTAGTTTCTGGACAAGTCTTCTCCTATTAGTCTAGCCTGAACAAGTCTTCTCCTATTAGTTGCTTATTGCTCTCGATCCACAGTTCCATTGACATCAGGATTGATTTTATCCACCATGTTCTTGATTAAGTACGTCCTATTGTTCTCAACTAGCTCGATATTGACCCTGTGTATCTTATTAAGGAGGATTTTCTTTCAGTGGGAGATGACATACCCGTCGCAAGCGAAGCGTCGATGGTGACTTCGTCATTTCTTTGTCAAGCTCCGCTCATCCGGTCTTCAGTAAGCGTCATGTGTGTGAGTGCGTGCGTGTGGTGGTGTGTGCGTGTGTGGACGTCTACGTGTTGTACTGGGTGATTCATAAAAAAAAAAAGTGTTCTCGAAATAGTGTGCCGTGGTATATTAATCTTCTTGCTTACCATTAACATCTTCTGAAACCTTTGTGGAACGAATCCATTTTTCTAGGAAGATGAAACATTTTAGGGTAACTTACCTAGCGCGCATCACGTTCAAGTGATCTACTAAGCATGACCACTGCTGCATCAGGCGGCCACCACGTGGTAGGTGCCAATCGTTACTCAACAGAGTGAAAGCACCGATCCGGAGCACCAGTCGTCTGTCCCAAGTCCTAACCATTTTTCACTTGGCGAAGAAAATAAAAAACTTCTCTTTTGCGATGCCATCAGAGACAGCCATAGCCAGTACCATTAATGGAGTTCCCTACCCTTGAGTACGGGCCCTTGCCTTCGACAAGGAAATAAACTTGCCCAACCGTGCCTCGTCGGCAATTTTAAGCGGCTGTTTCCTCCGCCTCCACGTACGTTTGGTTGGTCGCTCTTACTTTCTTGCCATTAATATCTTTGCCAGCTTTTTACCGTGTTAGAGCATGTATAACAGTTTATCTTTTAGATTGTCTCTAAAGTCTTCAATTCATTTACAGATAACCTTAGAAACAACATCTCTAACAAGTTATCTATAAAATCATTCATTTTTAACATAACTTCTCTCCTTACACACTCATAATTTGCGATGATTTACGTGCCCAGTTTGTCTCTTATATAAGAGATAGTATATTCTCTCTTCTCCAACTAGACTTTTGAGTGATATAGCAGCTAAGAGACAGCTGAGGTAGCCACTATTGAAGATATCATTATGTTCAATATCAAGAAAAGACAATTCTTACACGAAAAGGAGCTCTTCTTTTGAAGATGAAATGAACATCCTACCTTGTCTATTTCTGGCGATAAAACCAATTAGCAAACTCTTCCTTTGATTTTCTGGGGTACCTTTGAAGTGTACCAATAAATCTTTTGTAGTAAGGAATCAAATGCTAGAGAATTCATTTCTAAGTTTGGCATCAGATTGCAACAGCAGTTGAATTGACAAATCACTTAACAAATGCATGTGTTGTTTCTCTAAGCGCTCGAATACACACGTTCCTCTGGTGTGCAAGGAACGGTCGACATGACGCATGCATGCATGCATTGGACGAGGCAATAGTCTCCTAGGTGCATGCTTGATCAATTCAAGAATCAAGCGACTTAAGAACAGAGTATCCAAGTGCGAATTTTTTTTAAATAATATATTTTTAAAAGATATTTACAAAAATAAATAGTCGCCCTAAATAATTACAAAAATGACTCCAACTGGCGACATGTACCTTAAACCCTAAAGCGCTTGCTTTGTTTTTATTTTCATAAATTTTGAATAGTGCGAAATCATTAGACTCGCAATAACATTTTGTGATCATCGTATGTTATTCTCTGTGGTTAATTTCGAAGAATTTTGCGAACGATTGAGGTATCAATGATTCGTAAAGAGGAAGGTAAGTGATATTGCGATTCGCACGAGAATTCATACACTGCGATATTACATAACATGCGACAAAGCGTTATAAGACTTAATCGAAATGATAATTCGAACATACGATGATCATAAAATGTTATACGAGACAGATTTTGTACCATTCAAAATTTATGAAAAATCAAAAATAGGCTAAGCAATTTAGGGTTTAAGGTACCTATCGCGATTCAAGCGACGATAAGGTCTGTCGCCGATTGAAGCGGCGATAGCTACACTGTCGCTTGATTGAACTGACAATAGATAGCTGAACCGGCAATAGGGGGGCGATAGGGAGTCATTTTTGTAATTGTTTGGGATGACTATTTATTTTTGTAAATATCTTTGAAAAATATATTATTAAAAAATTCATCAAGTGCACGTTGCAGAGTGGACAATCATTAAAACTCTTTCTTCCTTTCGTTGATGACTAGCAGAGTGCTTTGCTGTGCTACGGAACACAAACTCTCGTCTAATAATTTATCCAAGCCTCTTCATAATGGAATACAAACTCTCATCTAATAATTTATCCATACTTCTTCGTATCAAGGCAGATGAATCATGAAACAAAGATTAAACTGTTAGCACTTTCGCATTAACAAAGGCATGTTGAGTACCATGACATATTTTGTTTACTAAAACATGTTATGTATTCAAAACTTTTTTCGAGGAATTCATAACTTATTTTCCTGAAAAGTCATAAACAATTTCTTTTTTCTCTCAACTTAGGGATATGCGTTTGTGCTCCACAGTAAGTGTGAGAGGAAAGCGGTAATACTAAGTGGTGATGCATATAAATAGCACACTCGTAGTCATGGCAAATGGGCCGCAGATTTCTGGCCCACAAGTCGGTGAGGGAAAGAGGTGCTTTCTTTGTGTCAATAGCACAAAACAAGAGTAGTGCATGTGCATCGGGTCTGTGCATGTGCTTGGGCCTTGGGGTCCGTTTCAAAAGCAAACAAGGAAAAGCCCAATTAGAATTACATCACTTAATGACAAGTGGGTCCTCTAAATCCCAGGACCCACATGTAAGACAGCAAGAGAGGAAGCGGAAGATTTCAACAGCCATAAAAATCTCTCCACCCTCTCTTTTGCTCCCACCATCATCGTTCTCTACCTCCTCTCTCTCTCCCCCCATACATCAATGACGGGTAGCGCCGGCAGGGTGGCCGTGACCGGGGACACGGTGACTATGCATGGCTACGCTTATGCCTCTCCTCCGACCGCTTCTTCCTCGCCGATGATTAGATCCTACGGTGGCCACCTCCTCCAACGACGACGCCCTGTCCTCCTACTCTACCACCAGCGACTCGGATCTGGGCATGACTACTCCGTATTTGGGTACGATACTCACTAGAGTTACACCACGACCACCTCGCCGTCGACGCCCTCTCCACCAGATCCCGTCGTCCTCGCTCCTGTAGCAACCAGATCCACGGTCGCACCTCCTCGCGAAGAGTTATTTGTCGGTGCGAGTCGTCCTCGTCACTCCCCTCTCTTGACCGTCGCCGGCCACCGGAGGTGCACATCTAAACAGACATGGAGTGCATCTCGGCGGCGACATGCGGCGGGAGGAGCGAGAGATGGGAGGTCACGATGACATAGCATGAGCAAAATCTTAGAGGGCCAACAAATTACCACTAGCATGACTAAAGATTGTAGTAAGAATCAATTCAATCAACCAAGACAAGGCAGCATCAATAATATTCAAAAGCACACTACTCACTACTCTCTGCACGCCCTGCGCTGCGCATAGACTTGGCTCTCCGGCCGTCGGTTCCAGCGCCTCGTCTGCTACTTCTGTGCTTCGCCGCCGCTTGCTGCTGCACGATTGAAGTCGCTGTTTCGCTGAGTAGTATCGTAACTAGAAGAAAGCAGCAACAGTGAGGCTTCTATATGGACCTAACCTAACCAAATTGGGTTGGTTGTAGACTGCATACATGCTTTTAAGTTTTTTTTTTCTAAAATGCTGAGGGGCATGGCCTAGGTTGGCCGAGCCAATCCTCCATCCCTGGGAGGTCATTAGGGATGGGAGAGCGGCGGCATGGGCGCAAGACTTCAATTGGGAACTTGCGGGCATCAATGGATAGCTGGGTTGTTGCTGGTGACTAACAATGGGGCACACCTGTCAGTGCGGGGTGGTAATGTGTAACACCCTAAAATCTGAGATATTTCAAAATTGTTTGAAAATGTAGGATTTTTAAAACTTTTTCACTACACCCTGGCACAGTATTAAGGGCAATGCAACTGCCGGGAAAAACTGCGTTCAAAGGCAATTTATCTGCCGACAATTAGTTTTCCCGGCACTTATGGCCTTGCCGTAAAATCTTCTTGGGAAAAACATTTGCCGACAGATATGTGTATTCCAGCGATTAGCTTTTCCCAGCGATTCTGATTTCCGGCGATTAGCGCGCTTGATTATCTCTTTTCTGGCGATTAAGCGCGCCTGATTATCTCTTTTACGGCGATTAAGTGCCTAGATACTTAGTTTTCCTAGCGATTAGGTGTTTTCCGCGATTAGAGTTTCCGGCGATTAATTGCCCTCGATTGTCTCTTTTCCCCAATTCATTTTCTAATGAGCAATTAGTTTAGTTGCTGACATAAGAAAGTTTATGAATTATGAGATCCAATCACCATATACATAAGAGATGAAGGAAAATGAAAAATTATAATCAAATGTGCAACAATGTCTAGCAAAAGTTATCATGTAAACGATATCGGAAGGAGAACCTGATTAGCGAGATGTTCTTCCCAACAGCACTATACCGGGCAGGCCATAAATGCCGGGGAAACTAATTGCTAGAACTGTTTTGCCACACAAAAGGCACAACAAGTAGTATTTGGCAGTTAATACTTGTATGACAATGCTAGAACTGTTTTTCCACACAAAAGGCACAACAAGCGATGTTGCGATTAATACTTGTATGACAATGCTAGAAGCTGTTTTCCACACAAAAGGCACAACAAGCGATGTTGGCGATTAAGTTGACCTTTGTGACATATTACACTATAAAGAAAGCATCATTAAATGTAAGCAGACATGTGAATGTAAACATCCTCATTCATTTAAGTCATCCAGCACAGCACAACAGTGACTTAATGAAAGACCTTAGATGATAATTTTGCACAAATTTATACAGAGATCACTTAATGAAATCATACACTAATACCACAGTGACACAAGCCATTTCCCTGACAACATGCAGGACTACATTTCATTGATAGAATAGGGAATTCACAAGGTTTCAGCGGCTACAAGCGAGCGAGCGAAAATTGAACAGATTGTCCATACCAAAGGACGAGGAATTAACTCAAAATCAGTATCATTTCCTAATTATACCTTGTTAGAACTTGCATTGATCCCCAGCATTTCTATAAATATTGCCCCCACATCAATTTCGACTATAGTGACACAGCCCATCAAAGTGCAATTTGGAGCAGAGTTCCCCTTTACGTCATCAAACCGAAACAAATTATCTTGGGCATTGACAGGAGGATATGAACTACATAAAGAAAGAAAGCAAGAAACAAACACTAATTTAGCCAAAATTGGAATTAAGATGACAATAGTTTCAGTAAACTCTTAATGAATAGGAAAGCCATATGGTAAAAGTTACCTTAGTGATGTACCATACAATGAGAATAGCACCACTAAGTGTGTACTTCCCACTGCTGAATCAATGCAGGAACTCCTTCAATCTTTGAAAGAAAAAACAATTAACTACTGAACATTTGAACAACATAGTACTTGCAAGGGGCAAGGCAATTCAGGTATACTTAATCTGAGAGTTGTGATGTGTTCATTTCTACATATGATGAAAGAATTAAATCTATTCGACCAAATTATAAGTAGGAGGTAGGATATTTAACTACATCACATAACTAGAACATCTTACAGGTTACAAGTGGTTTCATAGAATGTTAGGTACCTTAGAATATATACTTCTTGTGTGAACTCGTTCCAAATATATACTATAGAAAAAGAAAGAGTTAGCAAGTGATTCTAAATATATCGATAATAGAAGGTGTGTCTTGACTACTAAGAAGTAAGAACTATAGAACACTCCAAGAACATTTCCATATTTACATGTAGTAAAAGTTTATTGTCCAAAGGAAATAAAATAAATTTTCAACCTGCACACAATGTCTTATTTGAGTAAAGAAGACACAATACATATCCAAGTAATACAGCACTAACTCCATGCAAACTCACCATGACTTGAGTTCCTTTAACTGCAGCACAGGGCTTTGGCTCATTCTCTATTACTCCATCTCTATAAGAAACTCTAACAGGAAAAACATGACAGTACTCATTAACAAACAACTCTAGAATCGAGCAAAAAAATAAACAACTCTAGAATCGAGCAGAAATCAATCTATTGAGGCGTAAATGATACCATAACTCAACAAGCAACAATTAGCAAGATATTTAACAAACTGAAGCCATGGGAGTAGGCGTGGGAGTCGGCGGCGTTGGGAGGAGCGGCGTTGGGAGAGGCGGTCGGGGAGGAGGCGGTCGGGAGGAGGCGGCGCTAGGAGGAGGGCGGTCGGGAGGAGCGACACAGGAGGAGGGACGGTTTGGGATGAGGACTGGCCAGGGAGGAGGGGTGACCAGGGAGGATGGCGGCTCTGGGAGGAAGGGGTGGCGGGAGGAGGGCATGTGGGAGGAAGGCGCCGGGGAGGAGGGTGGTCTTTGGGGATGGCGGTTGGGGAGCATGGCGGCGCTGGGAGGTGGGGTAGCGTTGGCGCCCCGGGAGATGAGGCGGCCAGGAAGGTAGGGCGACGCTGGGAGGATGTGGGGAGGAGGCGGCGGGTGGGAGGCGAGTGGCAAAGGAGGAAGGGGAAATGAGGCGTTGGGAGGAAGGGGCGATCGGGAGCGATGTGAGCCGTCACGATCGGTATTGGGCGGTCCAGTTAGTGGCGAGTTCGGATGGTCGAACAGCACAAGTGAGGTGAGCCGTTCGATTCGCATCGACGGTCGGATCTGTTGAGAAGTTTAGGTAGTCGAGCGGCCCAAGTGATGTGAGCCGTTCGATCCGCATCGGACGGTCGCACAAAGATTGCACGATCGGACTGGTTTGAAACGACATGGCGCGGTGAGAAGGTGAGACCGGACCAAGTTTGCTCGGTCGGATCGGAACTAGGGTTTATGATTAAGTTTGACCAAAAATAAAGGTTTGACCAAGCGATTTGAAATAGAAGAAAATTTTAAAAATTCAAAATTTTTGAGGGTGTTCGAGAATCAAATAGGTCTTAGGAAAAATAAGTTCAAGCACTATTAATACTAAAATTTTGTCAAGCAAAGGGGAGGAAGAAATAGGATGAAGAAAAATGTGTAACGCGCGGAATTAAATTGATTTAGCAATTAAAATAATTCGATTAATTCAATTAGGCTTTAGAAAATAGCAAATAAAATCCAAAAATTATGAGAAAATTCACAAAAATTCTCCGAGACATTTTGGACTTAAATAAAATATTTCTAAATTATATTTGGTTATAGATTTTTCAATTAATTTATTTTGGCTTTAAAATAATTAGGGAAAAGCTTTTAAAATTTTAGAAAATTCTAGAAATTAATTAAATTTTCCTTTTTTCAATTTAAATCCAAGAAAACTTCAAAAACTTTTAATTTTGACTTTTAAAATTTAGGAAATTCAATTAAAGCAATAAAACTCTTTTAAAATTCAGAAAATCCAATAAAATAATAACTTTATTAATTTATTTTTGGTAACAGAACTTTGGGATGTTACATAGAGCAAGGTCAGTTCAATAAGGATTAGTTTTCCTTTAGAAACCCAAAAGCACAAAGAAAAAGTTGTACTAAGATCAATGTGTTCAATTAGCAGAATCCCTTTCTCAAAAAAACTCTTGCAACTAACTAATGCAATGAATGACATGCTAAAACTCCCCCTAAAATGATGAAATGTTCTTTGAGACAAAGAACTTATAAATTTCCGAGTTTGTGAATATATGACATGGAACAAGAAATAACAGTTACAACAATTTCAGTGTTGGAAAGCAAATGCAAATGCATGTAACTATTATCCTATTCCTTAATGATATAGCAAAAATATCAGAATTTTGGATGCAAGGAAATAACTTACTATTTTCCTCTGTTCCAGTGAAAGTAGTAGTTGTCTCAAGACGGGTAAGGCTTCAACTTCTCATATGACAATGTACCATGAACACAAGCGTGGAGTTCAGCATGTAGTCTGCAATTTGGTAATGCCAACTGTATGAACAAACAAATTTTCTGACATGGCGAAGACCAATATAAAAAATGTTACTTACCTTGTATGTTCTTTTGGTAGGCTAAGTTGATTCCTAAGCTCAGTGGGTATAGAGTGTCATCCATATCTGAGTAGATGGAGGAATAGTTAAAAATAATAATTTAAAAATCAATGCAGCCAGAAATCCATGCTTGAAATGTAGACCAATAAAATATTGTCAGTTAGTTAGTAACCAAGTAGCAAGCAATCAAATTTGGCTCCAATCGTGTAGGATTCCACCTTCACAGGTTGGTATCAGCAATAGAAAAAAATTGTAAGCACAGGACCATGAAATTGGGGGAACCTGCTTATAATCTTCGCTTGCTAAATAGAATGGCATATTTTTCCCTTTTGAGCACATCGCTTGAGATGGTAACAATTATGATATGCTAATTGCATCTGTTTCATTAGCCTCAATCGTCATGGTCATATCCATAGGATCAGCTGGAGATACACCGTTGTTGCTAAATATGACATGTGCTAAAAGTTAATTATTCAAAATTCATAACAAGTAGAGAACATGCAAGCTATTGAAGTTGATGGTGTCACTCAGAAATGAACTTAAACGGGCAGCTTCTTCTCTGAAGGTAACCTAAGTATCGATTGCTTTATCACAACCATCTTTTGTGTGTTAAATTACTTCTACCAAAACAGTGTCATGTACAACTCATTAATTACTGCCCACAAATTGATCCAACTGTTGATCATCTTACAACATCTAGAGAGAATAGCAGAAGCAAACAAGATATAACGCATAACACCTCGAATAGGTTTCTGCGTAGCGGTGACTTCTAGCATCCTTTTGATAAATCTTGGAGAGTTGGCGGTTAAAGCAAGAAATCAAAGCGCTTGATCGATCTGGCCAACGAGGTCAATTCATGCCATCTCCCCAAACCGACAAAGCCCATCAAGGTAGCCATCATCTTCCCCCACTGTTATTTTTGCCCACAACAGAACCACCCTAATATGAACTCAATATGTCACAGAGAACACTAATAGTAGCATTTCATCAAATCGATTCATCACATAGCAAGGGGGGAGAAAGGGATAGAGAGGAAGGGGAGTAGTATACTTCAGTGCGCGGCAACCTTGATAGCAACCCACAATCAGCACATTCACCATGCCTCAGCCCACATCTAGGAACCTCATCCATGCAGGAACACAAGAAAATCAACAAAATCAATTAGTGAGTCAAGTCCAAACTGTGGAATCGAAAGCACAACAGGGGAAGAAAAACAGTGGGGGAAATCAAATCCAGCACATGGGGATTGAGCCAGCGGCCGACGATCGGGGCCGGCCGGCCAGGCAGCGTGGCGAGCCAAGCCGAGTGGCGAGGCGCGATCCTGATCGCGAGCGCGCGGCGAGCACGAGGGCGGACCTCGAGCACGGGAAAGGAGGAGAACGAGTGCACGGGGCGAACAACCGAGCTGGGCGCCAGGGGAGGCGGCGGCCGGAGAGGAGGGCGTGGCCGGGAGCGGCTAGAGGAGGCGACGCCGTGAGGTCAAGCTCCGGCCGAAGATTTCATAGGGAGAAGAAATAGGGAAGACAAGTGGAAAAGAGAGGACGGGAGAGAAAGGCGGAACGCGGGGAGAGACGTTGGGAGGATTTTGATGATAAGGTTTCGGAGGTAGTACTGTGGTCTTGGCGCCTGAGTCAATTTTTATCTTCCGCTCAAAGGTATCCCGCGAGATAGGTTGACTTAGTTGTGAGTTTTAGGGGAGATGTATTGTAGCTAATTTAAAAAATTGCCAGCTGATAAATTGTTCTAGACAATATTTATTGCCGGCAGATAACGGGACCCGTAATCTCTTGGACATTGCCGGCACATGTTTTGCCACTCATCCCATTTTTTCCCGATAGTTAATTGCCCTTAATTCTATGTCATGGTGTAGTGTTTGTTGTGTTTTGTTGACGTCTAAATTTCTTGGGTGTTATTTGAAACTTCAACGCTAAAACAATAATAGGAGTTTAAATTTAATTACAAATTCTAAAGTTAAAACGCTAAACCATGAATTTGAATAAAAATTAGGATTTAAAGAGCTTAGGAAAGCAAAACCCCAAAAATCCAGTATGGACCGAAAACCATCTGGCCATCCCGTCTTTCGCTTTCCTTTTTGGCTTTTCTTTTTCAGGGGCCGACTCATTCGGCTTCTCCCTTCTCTCGACCCAGCCGCATGGCCCGCTTGACTTGCCTTCTCCCGGTCTGTTCCCCTCTTCCTTCCCCGGCCCAGCAACAACAAATGAAATGAAATGAGTCGTCTAAACTAACTGATGAAATGAAATCATCGTGTGTGCAAAGGCAAGATGCAGAAGCCACTGCTCAAGGAACATGACCTACCAGCAGGGTTGTCCCCTCGGGAGGTGACCAACTACAAGTTCGAGCCAGAGATGCGACCGCTGATGGTGCATGTCCCCGCCACCTGCGAGGTTGGGTACGGGGATGGCTTCAAGCTACAGTTGTCACCACGTTGGCCGGGATGTTGGACAAGGGCCGTCTGACAGAGGTCGAGGGCCTTAAGACCGAGGTGCTCATCTGAGCCAAGGTCACCACTGTCAAGGCCAACACCGCCAAGGTCCACTTCATCGCTGGCATCAAGAAGTAGTGAAATCGCGACGCCTACGAGGTTGTCCGGGGAAACATCATCGTCAACGAGTTCTAGAGCACATTGAGATACGATCGTTTCGAGGAAATCCGGCGAGACCGACGGGAGCATGAGCATGAGCTTCAAGACGGTTATGGCGCTCTCTATCTTCCCCCTGTCCCAATTCCTCGGTTTCAATCCCTACTTGATTCGTGAGTATGCTAATCCCTCAACGTCGTCCGCTAGCTCCAGTTCTTGATTTTGTCTCCGGTATGAAATTGTTTAGCTTAGATGGTGGATTTTGTAAGGGCTTGGTTCTTGATTTAGTAGTATGAGTCCATGGACCAATTTAATCCACCAATCCATTCAATGCTACGTTGTTCAGTTGACCAGTACTTTGTTCACAAATCACAATTAACGAAACGTGTGACTTGTATGGCCTAAGTATCGAAGGATCTATGGTAAAAACGCGTGGGCCCGCATAGCTGACAGGTTGGGGGTAAGATGGACATTTCTTCAAAAAAACTGACAGGTATACACTATTTGACGGTGAGAAGTCCAAACAGTGACTGACGTGAGTGGCAAAAAAGGGGATGAAAGTTGAGATCTAATGGCAATAAAAGGAGGAGCAGTTTCACGATGGTATATTAGGGACCCGGCCAACATCCAGTGGCAAATAAAGAATTAATCCATCAAAATAATCTTATATTTAAAAGTGCTTACATGAGAATAGGGTCATAAACCATTAAGTAATTATTTTGGATATTTAGTTGAGACTGGTTCAATATAATGTTGCAGTCCATGAATGATAATATGAAAGGTAGATCCTATACAAATTTTATTATAAGGTTAATTAGGATATCATTGCTATTTAGACTTAAGTGCAACATTAATCGACATCCTATTAAGCATCCTACTAGAACCTAAGATGATATAGTCATATTTAGGCGTATGCATATACACATGATCAAATAACCGATGAGGCCCTAGGCAATTGTTATAATAATTATAATGAAGATAATGAATTAATTAAATGGTCAACGAGATTAGTAAAATAATTAAGTTAATGGAATTCGAGCAATTATGTGTTAATTTGTTAATATTAGGATGTAATTATCATTATATCAAAGGGCAACTTTGATCGAGAAAATTTTGGGACCCAAAATGCAATTATGGACTTTCTGTCTATAATGCACTAGTCCAGGATCACGCTAGTGCACACAGTGTCAACATAGATGAATATCGATCCACACAACACAATTAATAATATAAACGATTAACTTAAATAGCAAATAATAGTTTTGACCTTATAGTCGAGTTTACACTTATTAAGCCACGCAGGGTTGATATAAATAGGTAGCGATGTGAGAACAAAATAAACTTGGTGAAACCCATCAATTTGCCACGAGCAACCGGCTGGGATCAAGACCTAACGATCAACACCATCGTAGAACTCCTCCTTGAAGGCAGGCGATGATTCCTTCACTTCAGCTGAATGATTATAGCAAGATTGAGTACACAACCGTACTCAATAAGTTGTACCACAGAATGCAAATATACATGATGGCTTATTACAAGTAAAATGGCTTCTATGGTTATTTTGTAATAAAGCAATATTTGTAATTGAATACAAATACTAGATTGAAAACATAATTCAAAACAAATAAACAATAGTAATTTAATAGTTATTTTTCACAAATGACACAAAGTCTAATCAATTTTTTTCACACAGCCATATGGGTGAAATTACACAGCTACCTCTTCCCAATTATTTTATAAAAATCCACCCATCGTGTGAAATCCCCGAGCATGTCCATGACCGCCGATGTGGCTATTCGAATAGATTGATTAACACTCTGTAGAGGTTGTACACTTTACCCACACGATATAACCAGTGTAGCAAGCACTAATCATAACAAAACTTGTCAGAAGTTTCATCTCAACAATTGACACTCTCGATGTGCTTTACCACTGTACCAACCCATACACAGTGCTTTAGCACGACACACAGTGTTGAACCGGGAAGTGGTGAACCGTCCCTCGATGTGACTTTCAGAATAATCCACACCTCCACCCACACTAACCTACTACCTGAGTAGTCAATGCCAAGAATTCATAACTTACTAAGTTAGGCTCATCCCATCAGGCATGTGGTCGTACAGTAAGACTCAGTTCAATGGCGCACAAAATTAAGTCCTTAATTGGCCAAGGCAAGACTTTTAATTTCTAACTATCCCAAAAAGATTATCATTTCCAACCACAAAGCTCCACCATATCACATAGTTTCCACCACTTGCCTTAGTTTAAATATTTTCCCACCCTATTGGTTAAGTGCAACACATACCATCAACGAGTAATAGCACACAACACACAATTTTATCACAAAGTTCCATAATCACTTAGTCAATTTTATAATTGCAACTCAATTGAATGAATGACCCATTGCATGGCTAAGCAAACTACTCATATCTAACCAACCCATGTTGGTGGTACGATATTACCAACTAATTAATTAACCAATTGTGAGGACCCGGAATATTTAACTAGTAACACTTAACCTCCACATGGTTCTAGCATTACTAATTAAACATTCTAAGCGTCGATGGACATATGCTTCTCAGAATTGCAGCACATGCACATCATCACAAAATTACACATCATTTCCATACAACATACATTAACAAGTCTAGTAAAGGACATACATAAAGTAAGTTATTACAAAAGAGCCAACCGGCCAAATAACGCAATATACAAGAATGACAGCGGAAGCAAAAGGTGTCATAAGATGGCTAGAACAAAAGTCGACCGGTTAGCCACACAAACCACAAGGCAACCGACCGGGCCGCCAGCTAGACGCCTCTAAGACTACCACAGCACAACTCACAGAAGTGAGGCCCTTCAAGCTCACCTTCTTCCTCTGCAACAAATACATTTAAGCAAGATAACTGAGTACACAAAGGTACTCGCAAGACTGACGTGTGGAATAGCAGACCTATTCATATGCTACATGCAGGCTTATTTAAGTGGGGGTTATATGTCTCATTTTGCACAAAGCCAACCTTATTTGCAATAATGTAATACGTTTAAAAGCAAGTTTGCAAATCTGTTTTGATGTTGAATATAACAGCGAATTAATAATAAATACAAGTAACCACCTGGAAGTGACTATCCCAATAGCCACCACAACATAGCACAAATCGATTCGTACCACCCATCAAGTTTTAATTAAAATGTTGTAGTCTAACTCTTGAAAAGCTTACCCAAGCGTGTCCATAACCTAGGACGAGGCTATTCGAATAGTTTTAACCCTGCAGGGGTGTACCAATGTACCCACACTTGACCGCCTTTAAGCCACAAAGCACACTTAGAAGGTATGCTGACACGGCTAAGTCCTACGAGCGTTTCCAATCTTGTGCATTAACTACGAGCCGCTCGTATGGATAGAAACCCATACGCTTACATTGCAAGCCGAAAGACGACCAGCCATCACGGGGGAAGCCTTTCGGACACTACAATGCTCCCAGCACCATCCCTCCTGCGACCCGAAGCCAATACACGCCAAAGTACTAAGTCAAGAGAGGTCTCATACCCTCTAGTGTGGTTAGCACGCACAAATTGCTCGGATAACAGGTACTCACAAGATGTTCGGTCCTTAATTGACTTGGGCACCATTCCAGTCACACCCAGAAATCACACCGTCTTACCATTGTGCCCAAGTCCAAATATTTTTGCTTTTAGTTTTGGTTTTTGCAATTAAACATAGCATCAAGCCGAAATATAGATACATAGTGAGTATTTGTGTGATCAAGGCTATCGACAAGTCCATAACCGCCCATTTCTGCCGGAAGCTAAGCATGGCTAAGCAATTAATCCGCAAAACTACTAAGTGACAAGAGTTCATTCACGAACTCTAATCACAGCAATAACCTAGGCTCATGGTAGTAAAGGATAATCATTTGCCTAAGGAAATGCATCTACTAGGTAAACTAACGACAATAGTTTAACACAAACTAGCAATGCATACATATAATTTGCAAACAACATAAATACTTAAAAATACAGGCATTAACATGATCAAACTGCTTGCCTTGGTGGGATGTGTCTGGCTGCAGAGGGGAGTGCTCGGGTTCAATATAATCTTCGGAACCTAACGCGAAAAGGCGATAAAACCAATAAGAACGAAGAACACCAAACAAAACTCAACAGCAAAAGACATCCAAATCCCATGAAATTTATACAGCAGATAGAGGTTGATTTTAGACAATTTTAGGAGCAACAATTACTTCATTTGGACTTAGCATGAAAAAGTTATGGCTAAACTAAGTTCTCTCAGCCTGAAAATTCCTAATTAAATTAATTTCGGTTACTGTTCATGGCAAAAATTTCTAGAATGATCTGGAATCTGAAATTTTTATGGTAGGTAGCTAAGGTCATCCTAAGAACAGCAAAATTGAGTTTGCATAATTTGGAGTTAAAATGAATTAGTTATGATTTTCTTAAGTTGTAAAACTAGCATAAACCACTCTACGGGAATATAAACATGAACAAAACCTATGCTAAGTTAAAGTACATTACGAGGATTTTACAGACTTGGGTTTGCTCAAATTGGGGTTACACACATAAAGTTATATGTTCTACAAATTTTGAAGTGATTTTCCTAACCCTTATTTCATTCAAACTTCTCTGCAACATTTACTAAATTCCACCTAGAAAAGTGACCCCATACAATCTCAAATTAAAATTTATCCTACCACAAAGCTACTTTAATTTGAAACATTCAAAAGGAGTTAAAATGACCAACTTATGCACTTAAGAAATTTGAATCTAGAAAGAGTTAGAAAGCTGGAGCTCTCGGGAGGTCCAACCGCTTAACGAAAAGGGAGGTCGTGGCGGTTGAGATGAGATCCAACGGCTACGACCGGATAGGCGCCACGGCGCCGCGAGAGGAGCTCCTCGCGCGCTTAGGAGGTCGTGACCATCGGATCAAGATCGGCGGTCCCGAGCACTAAGGAGGTCCTAGAACTCCAATCCAACGGAGGAGTGCGGGCGGTCGAGATTTCTCGGGAAGGTCGACGGTCTAGATCTCCGGAGAGGTCCTACGGCTTAAGACCACCGAGGAGGTCCCGGCGGCTAAGATCTCCCAAGGAGATCTTAGCGGTCACGATCAGCGAAGGAGTGCGAGCGGTAAGATCTAAGGAAGGGGAGGTCGGAGCGGTCAAGATCTGGGGAGGTTTTGAGCGATCCGTTTAATCGAGGAGGTCCGATGCGGCGGGGTTTTAGCGGGAGGAGGTGCGGGCGGCTCGAGATGGATGCGGGAGGTCTGGGCGGTCGGTCGAGGCGGAGGGAGGTCTAAAGCGATAAGGTTTTATAGAGAGAGTGCAGGCGACTCACGATCTCCACGGGAGGTCTTCAACGGTCGGATCGCCCAAAGAGGTCTGTGACTAAGCTTCTCCGAACAAGGACCGGTGGGAGGTCTTGAGGTGGTCCTTGCAAAAATGACCAAGGGAGGTCTTTTGCAAAGAGGACCCGAGGGTGGTCTGAGGTGGTCTTTGCAAGAATGACCGGGGAGGTCTTTTGTAAAGAGGACCCGAAAGAGGTCTGGGGTGGTTTTCGTAAAATGACCATGGTGGTCCTTTGCGGAAACATAGAGTGGTCTTCTTGGTGAGATAAGGCCTAGGGAGGTCTCAACGGCTATGATTAAAACTAGGGGAGGTCTGCGGCTAAAGACCTTACAGAGGGAGGATCTAACGGCTAGAGCTAATCCAGTGGTCTTTCACGGTCAAGATTAACTCTAGGAGGTCCGGAGACTTAAGGTTTTCGCGAGAAAGGTTCTCTGCCTGAGATCTAACTCGGGGTGCTCTTAACGGTGAGATCAAGCGATGGGGAGGTCACGAGACTAGAGTTTTCCAAGAATTGAATCTAAGGCCCGATCTAATCCCGGGAGGTCATTGGCGACCAAGAACAACCCGAGGAGGTCCGAGGACATGTCGAAAATCCAACAAAGTACGAGCACGCGTTGAGCCAGCCGACACGTCGCGAAGCGACCAAGACCACGGCGGCGCTAACCAGCTGTGCGAAAACGTTCCTAATACTATTGCGCACATATTGGAACCACTCTCAACGGCGGGCGGGCACATGAACGCCGCGGCCGAGAGAGAGCGGGCGAGTGTTTCGGCAAAATCCGAAAAGCGAAAAGGGGCGCTGCGAGCTAACCTAGCTAGTGATTAAGCTCTCTGGGCTAAAGGAACTTACGAGGGCACGGGAGAGGTCGGGAGGTCGAAGAAGACCCGGTGGAGACCGACGCCGGCGCGAGAAGACAACGGCGACCAAGGGCTCTGGGCACCTGAGGTAAAGCGAAAGATCGCAATAAGCTTGCGTGCCCGGGTGATCGAGAGCAGAGGATTGGGCGGAAACACTCACCGGAGTTGAGGCGACGAAATCCCCAAATTCATTGCGAAGACATAGAATTTGAATTTGGATTGTTCTGAAACAAACCAAAATCAAGTTAATCACTGGGTTTGGATGATCGGAGGTCCAGCGACAAAGAAAAAGGGTCCAGGACCATCTGAAACACCCGATCGCGGTGGAACTCGCACGACAACAATGGCGGAGAAGCAAAAGCGGCCGAGATTTGAGTTTGGCGCTCGAGAGTGAGTGAATGTGTTAGCGAGAGGAAAGGAAGACTAGAAGAGGGCCTTAGAGCTTAATAAACCATCAAGCACGTCCACGAAGCGAAAGGGGGCGAGATGAGCTACGGCGAGCTAAAACGCAGCTAAGCGGGAGCTAGGGAAGCGAGCGGCGTGGAGCACGGCTTTGCGAAAGCTTGGCGCGTAGAGCTACCCCAGCGAGTGGGCGTTGATGCGGCGCTGACGGGCAGGCCATGCCGCACATTATAGAGTGCGCGGCGAGAGAAGAAGACGCGAGAGGAATCGGTGGAGAAGGCGGGAAGGTCGTGGCGTTGGATATTAATCCAACGGCTCGATTTGAGCTGGCTTGGTCTAACCGAGTCAAATAACTTTAGGCTCGGGTTTGACTCGAGCCCAAGTCGGACTCAGACCAGGTTTTGAATTTTAGGTTTTAAAGAGAGCTGGACTTTGGTGAGGTATCAAACAACTCTAAAAATTCTGAAATTTTTACAGGAGCTTGCTAACTAAGGTATTGACCTTGTGTAAAATGTTCAGAGGTTTTGGTGCTGTACATTTTCCTCCAAAAATTCTACAAGGTCTTGAGCGAGTTTGGTGAAAATGAAACAGGTTGGTGACCTCCAAATGTATTCAAACAATTTCTAAAAATTGTGAAATTTTTCAGAGGGGTCACAAACCATCCTTAGAACTTAGGAAAAATATTTTCAGAGGATGATCACATTGTTTGACATGATTTTAATTTTGGAAGATCAAAATTTGGATCAAAAGGACTTGTGACTTTGTATTCCCATAATTCCTTGTGCAAGAATTGTTTGGTTCAACAGGAAATACATGATGTAAGAAAAAGTTTTAATTTCTACTCATTTTCTTACATTTGAAACACAAGCCCAAGATTGTGACGTTACACCAATCTAGGGTGACAAAAGATCATGACGTTACAATAGACAAGGTGGATATAAACAATTAGGATAAATAATTAATCCCAAAGCATTTCAATAATTACTTAAATAGAATGTAGTAATTTGAATCAAAGTAATTTTGAAAACTGGGTTCAATATGATCAAAGGTACAACTTGCCTTCAAATAGATCTTGGTACTGGTCTTGGTCTTGGTGAAATCTTCCGTCCTCGAAATCTCCTGAAGTATCAACGTCTACTCGCAAACGAAGCAAATAAACAAAATAAATCAAAATAGAGAAAAACAAACTCCAAATAAATAAATAAATATCTTAGGAAAATAGAGCTTGAATTTAGATGAATTTAGAAATTTGAATGGGCTCAATCGAAGTTCGTATGAGGGAAAACGGGCTTATGGAAGATCTAAACCTAAAGAAATAGCAAAATTGAAATTTCTGGATTATCCTGAATTATTTCTCTACTGGAAATTCCAGATTACGACATCATGCTGACGTGAGCCCTCAAATTTGGAATTAAAGAAAAGAAGAAAAATAGGACAGAGAGGTGACATGTGGGACCCACATGGCATAGACCTGATGGACTAGATCTATTTGAGTTTGGATCTATGGTAGGGTTTGGGTGCCATGCGTATGCGCACATGGCGGCGTGGCGATCGAGGATGACACGCAGCGGCGGCACTATGTGGCTAGCTACATGGCATGATGTGGGCGACAACACGGCGGTGGTGCTCGGTCCGATGGCAACCAGCGAGCGGGATCTTCGGCAGCGGTGAGTGGTACGGCGTGAAGATGAGGTTATTACGCACTCGTTGAGGTGCTCACCGGTGGTCGAGGTTGACGGTGGCGGCCGCGGCGGGTTAAGCGTCGGGCGAGTTCGGCTATTGTCGGGATTCAACTCCGCGACATGGAGAGTCTTGGAGGTAGCCCAGCGATGGCGAGAGCGATGGCGTGGTCGATGATGGCGGGCTTCAACGCCGGCAGTGGAACTCGAAGAACCTCGGCCGAAACCCTAAAAGCTCAAATTACAACGGCCCTAGGGCTTGAGGGGCGAGATGGTGTGGGGTTCTCGATGAGGGCGAGGAGGCGGTCCTTGGGGGCACTTTTATAGGGTCAGGGCGTGGCTGAGGCGACGTATTGGTGGCGAGTCCTTTTCAGAACCGAGAAAGAATAAGGAGATTTGAAGGGATTTGGAGGAGATACGAGATTGATTCAGTTGCGATTTAGATAGGGCTTCTAGATGGTGAGGTCGACGCAAAAAATCAAGGCTATTTATGCCTTTGTTGGACTGAGCTCGAAGAACAGCAGTGATGGCTGTGAAAGGAGCTCATGCGAGGACGAAGACGACCTGACCAGCGGGCCCTACTAGTCGTGCGCGCGGCGACGTGAGCGTCTTTGGCGTGATGAAGCAGTGCGCATAATTGTGCCGCGAAGACGGGAAATGGCCCAGGGGTTTAGGGATTTTAGCCCAAAGCTATTTCCGAGATTTTAAATAGGTTTTCTAATTTAGAAAATACAGAAAATACAAATAGGAATTAGAAAATAGCAAATAAACTCGAAAAAATTCTAGAAAAATCTAGAAAATATATCCAAGCACATAGAATCCAAAAAAATAGTTTTGACAATAATTGATGTTGGGATTAATCACATTAAATTGTTTTGCTATTGAAAGTTCATATTAAGTTTGATTTAAATTCAAATAAACTATTGGGTGAATTTTCCAAAAGGCTAAACTAATCAAAAGGTTTTTAAGCTTCAGAAAATTGGGATGTTACAGTAATGATAAATGATAATACATCATAGAAACATACACTTACAAGTAGGCATTTACTAAATTGTTGATTAGGAAAAATGATTACCTTAGTTAAAACCCAACTAAGACTATGATATGTCACCGACACATAGACCTATACATTAGCGAGTAATAATAGTACTATTAGATAGTCATGAAGGTCAGTGGTAGCTATGACCTAGCTTCATGCTAGTAATAGTAATCAAGATGATATGGTTGATCGCTAAACAAGGAATAGTAGGTAAGAGCCCCTATGCCTTGTATAGTAGTTATTTGTTTTACTATAAGTAGTCATTAGCATACGCTATAGCTAAGGGCCAACCTAGTGTAATAGGTTCACTTTAGTGTATGTCGAACCATGTTAGTAAACCAGACCTCATGTGTCAGTGAGACTTATCTTTTGTTAGGTGCAAGTCTTCACACCAACACATAGATCTCACCTGACTTTCATGTAACTTCCTTGATAAATATAAACTAATAACAAAAGAAATCATTAAATGAACTAAGCCTCCCGTGCAAGTCCTGGTGAGATGCACTCAGTAAACACAATGAAGATTCAACAACAAGTCAAGATCGAGTTGATCCTATCTACCCCACACCAGTATCCGCTTCTAGTAGAAGTACAATTCGTAACCCGAATATGTATCGGTGAATCTTGCCTAATGAAGTGATCACCCTCATTCCAAATATCCCTGGATATACTTCATTTCATCTTAAGTATTTCCTTTATCAAACACCCATTGGGTGCATCTACTTTGATCCAAGTATTTCCTTCATTTCAAATATCCCGGATGCACTTCATTACATGCGAAGTGTTTCATTAATTAAATCCCGTTGGGTGTATTTCATTTCATTTGGAATACTTCCCTCTTTCAAGATACCATTATATATATTTAGTTTCGTTTGAAGTATTTCATGCTTAAAAAACTCTTGGATTTATTGACTTTCGTTTGGAGTATTTCCTTTTATTTCAAGTGTCTTTGGATTTATTGTTTATATTCAGGCGTTGTTGCTTTCGATCGTATTTCACGTAATTAGAAGTCGAAGCCAGGAGGTAGCAGTAGTTCAAGAAAGAGCGAGAACAAGACCAAAATTACCAGAACCTTGAGCAAGGCAAGAAAACATTTTTTATCTTATTGCACCTACTTTTGAATGCAAATTATATTGATTTAAATTATGAAATTGTATTGCTATGATTTATACAATTATGTTAACTAGCTCGTAGTTAATTTAATGATAATTGAGTATAACCTTCCCATCCTTGAACTTAGACACTATCCTTTGTCACCCTTGTAATAATGATATACATCACTAGTTACTAAGTCTGTATCTTAGTGTCATACTTAGCCTTGCTTAGATACATTAATATGTGGGCATTAAATTACCCTAACAACTTTTAAAACTCAAAACTAGATTTGGGCAGTTGAGACTAGAGCCTGGCTGGTATGTTGAACTAGAAAAGAATTTCAAAACAAAATAAAACCAAAAACAGATTTTTGACTTCAGCAGCTGGAAAGCATGGAGGGTGCGGATAAGAGCACGACAGAGTGGGTATGGGAAAGTACCACCTAAGTCAATTAAAGACCGAGTTCTAGTAATAGCCTTCTCAAGCAAAAATACTGAAACCACAAGTCTATAATGGGTACGACCTGGCTGCTAATTTGTTCGCCACAGCATTGCTTCATCATCCCACTCATGTGGCATTCATTATTGTCTTAGTTGACAACCACTCCAAGGTGGCGCGGCAGCCACCCGGAGGATTGGAGTCCAAAGGGTGACGTGACTATATTGCATTAGGAAACCACCATCGGTAGCGAAACCTAGCGGATGGGATTGTGTTGGGTAGGCCATTGTAAAGGCCTTGTAATGATTATTTTACTCACACCTACTGGTCATGTGTTGATAGTATAAGACAATTGTCTCTTATGGATAAAGTGTGTGACCTCTGTAGAGTGTAAACTATCCAGATAGGCATGCCCATGGTCATGGGTGGTGCTGAGAATTTACTAAGAAGTAGCTTTCATTTTTATAAAACAATTTATGATTGGGATGAAAAGCTGGGTGAGAGCCCAAGGATTTGATTTAACCTGGTGAGAGCCAGTGGGAAGTGATAGGTGTGTATAGTCACGAGATTGCAAGAGGAATGTGGCCTGGGATTTGCGGTCGGATACGTCCTAGAATGGCCAAGGGAATACAACTTGGATTCTTTGGGGATGTAGCACTGAATTCGCAAATGGATGTAGCCTGTGTCGTTAGGGCATCCAGTCGAGGTTCTAGGAACATCAAGCGAGTCGAGGGTATTCACCCAAAATGCCGGAGTAGTCCATGAGATTGCCGGGTGGTTGTAGCCTTGGGATCACCGGGTGGACACAACCGGGAAAATGGTATAGCATGAGGTGAATGGCCCGATATCTATGTTGGAATGGATGGAAACTTGCATCTGTTCTCCACTAGAGGTGGATGGAACATTCGCTACTATTATACAAAAACACTGAATTTCATTAAAACTTGGTTTAGTCAAAATGTTAGGTCTCAAGACTTGCCTACTATTTAATCTATTTCAGCATTGGCTTTATCAAAATAAAAGAACCACAAGTCATTCCTTTGATCAGCCTTGCATTGTAACACTCCGGCCCAACACGGAGCCCAGAATGCCACTAACTACACTAACTATCAATTTTAACATCATTTTATAATAAATTACAGCAAGTGTATCACAATAAAACACATCCACGGGTCACAATAATATAAGCATAATGATATGACAACCATAAATAATTTACTCCTAGGCGCATAGCAAGGTAATAAACCAAGATTAACATAAACCAATCGATTAAGTCTATTGGATGAATAATCAACTCTAACTTATCATCTAAGGTTATTCAACACCATCATGTCCTAAATATAAGTCATCATGCTAAAACAAAAATGTCTCATGTCCAATGAATCAAGCAATTGGGTGTAGTTTGTGATTCCAAGTGTGCTAGCCCTTCCCGAGTGGAGCGTCACCTGTGATCACCTAAAAACAACAATAGAGCAAGAATGAGTCTAGGACTCAGCAAATACATAATAAAGCCATAAACAACCGTTTGTCAACCATAATCAAGGCAATCATCATCATCATCTATCTATTGAATGTCATTCTCATATTCAAATGAATAAGCCATATTTCATATACGTAAAGTCGCACAATTTAACATTTTACTCATATATGTGAATGAACCATCATGCTCATGCCCATATGCATCTCATCAGCTGATACCGGTCTAGCGGAGTGTTCACCCATCGATGAACCACTCTATCCTTCACTCCTGTGAAGTCCCCACCGAAGTAGAATTTTATCTAGAGCACTCTGGACTAGTCATGTATCTTTCTCACCGACCTCACCGGACTAGTTACATGACTTTCTCACCGACCTGGCTCGTGTAATTCTTGTCATGATAAATATAAATGATGCAACATCTTTAATTATTCATCAACATAATCCATCTCATTAACTCAATATCTCATTCTCATTAACGCAATATCATAATCTCATTCAATCCATGTCGTCAATACCATATATAAGAATAAGCTTAACAAAAGCATAATAAATAGCATGATAAGTAATATCAATGACAATGGCGAACAATCTATTGTTCACCACTCTACCATGTACTTGCCTTTAGCGTTGCGATGCGTTAGGAGGCAAAGATGATGTCGCTAACCTCGAATCCTCACCTCCTACACCATTAGATTACTCAATAAGAACCACGACATCAAAACACTACTCGCAGCACATACCCCAAAATCCCAACGTTTAAATTACATTCTTTACTCGAATTGAACTACAATCTAGCAGGAAGCCGTAAAGGACAGCAGTAGTAAAAGTAACATAACTTTTGCGCTGAAATTCATAAAAATGCAAACTTAGGATTGTTTGAAAGGTAATGAAATTATCTACAACAATCTAGTTGGTGGAAATCCCGAATTCTGTATACATCTAACTCCAAAAGACAGATGAACACTGTCTGTCAAAACTACTCGACAAAACTGGGCAGCAGCACGAAAACAGCCATAACTTCTAATTGGCTAAACCAAACTTAGCGTTCTTTATCAATATCGAAAGCTAAGACCAAGGCCTACAATAACCTAGTTGAGTGAAAACCCCGAATCTTCCATTAACACAATCATATTTTAAAATACAACTTGACAGTTCATTCTCGTCAGGATTCTGGACAGTAGGGATGAAAACTATCATAACTTTTGATCCGTACGTCGGAATTAAGTGATCTTGGCGGCCACTGAAAGCTAAAAACATTATCTAAATATCTCTAGAAGATGAAAACCTCTAATTGGGATTCTAAGAACCGAAAATAGTCGCACAACCTTCGGACAGAATTGAATCTCGACCGCAGCAATTCGAACCAATCAATTCTAAGCGAATTCACATCTACTACTAATAAAACAACGAAGATCGACACCCATTACCCTTCAAGTACCCAGGAAGACGATGAAGAAACCTCACGAAGACCATCTCTCCTCTTATCCTCCTCTTCTCTTCTTTCCTTCTTCTTCCTCTCGTTGATCTTCCTCTTCCTGGCCGGTAGCAGCGGAGAGGTAGTGCTACAGTGACGCGTGGTGCTACAGTGCCGGCGGCGCTACAATGCGTGCTACAGTAAAAACTGCTAAGGTTTGTACCTCTTAAGCCCCTTCCCCACTTGGGCCAAAGAGCTATGGGCCGAAGGCCCAAGTTGTAATACTCCTCCCAAATTCTGAATTTTCCTTTCTAATTATATTTAATTTCAGTATTAATCATTTATTTGTTGTATATGACTTATTTGGATTGTGAGTTTGGCACCGCAATAGTAAAAATAGCCCCCTTCGGAGCGAAATGATAAAAAAAAAAATTGGGTTTAGGGTTACCATACATGCTGATGTCACGATTGTATTGTTTGCATAATCGATTCCTTTCGAAAAAGAGTACAAAATTAGAAATAGATGAAAGGTTGGTGTGTGTGGTTATTTCGGTCTGAAAAAGGTGAAGCGGTAAGGTGTAATATCCCGATTTATAATAGAGAGGTCATTTGAACTAGAAAGGTAATTAAGTGAATTAAAAAGAAAATTCAAAAAAAATTATGACAACCTAGACCTAGACCGTGGGCTCCTGGCCCATGGCAACCTGGCCCAAAGGGAGACCGGCCATAGAGGTTTAAGTGGGTGGGGGGTGGGGGATTGCAGCCCCAAACCCTAGCCTTATCTCTGCACCTAGACGTATTCATGGGTAACCCAGCCTGCCGGCCCAGCTCGAGCCCAACCTTGTTCGGACCGGGCTTGGGACCGGATTCTTGACCCGAAAGCCAGATAAATGCAATTAAAAAAATAGAAATCTATTAATTCTCGAAATGAATTAAATATAACTTTTTTATTCTAAAAATAATTAAAAAATAATATATTTAAATAGAAAAATCAATTTCCAAACCAAGCTCAGGCATGCCTACTGATTTGAGACCAAGCTTTTCGAGCTTACCCGACCTAGCATTTGATAAGGTCTACCTACGCCTCCTCGCCCAGGGAATTGCTCGTCTCCCGTCGACACGACGCAGCAGAGGACTTCTTGAGGGGCGTGCACCTTCTTGGTGGGTGTCGACGATAAGGCAGGTCCGAGCAAAGAAGAAAGAGGATAAGGCGTGTAAGATGCTGACGTTGCCCGCGAGGACCGGGGGACCACGATCCAGGTGCCGTGCGGAAAGCCCAGGTACCGGATAGGCAATTTTATATGGTGTTCGCGTATGAAGTCTAGAGCTACACCTTGACATAACAACAAGGTTCAAGCAACACTTGTGGAAACAAATTGGCCATTATTAGAATGACATACAAATTGGCCGCTCCTTGCAGAAATACAGCTACCTGCAATTGTTCCATGACACTTGTACACTCCTATTAGAATCTAGGTATGTCTCACTGAGATGACCAGACACAGTTGGCATGACATCATGATATACATGTATTGCTTTCAAGATGTCAGTTACGCAGCTGTGCAGGATGCATGCATGTGACAGATTCTCTGTGCTGGTGCTGCTACGGTGACGCTGTGCTGCTGCTGCTAGGGATACACCAAGAAAGAGAAGGCAAGGATAAGGCAGAGAAAGAAAGGAAGGAAATGGAGAAGAGGAGGAACAGGGAAAGATGAAGGGATTGGTGATTATCGATGTTTTTATATGGGTGACATCTGGTAATCTCTGGATTTATCATAGGTTAGTTGTTGTTCGATTCGTAAATCAATTGGTCTAAGGAAAGTGTAGATTTCAGATGTTAGTCCAATTAGATAAAAGTTAGATAATATCATTAGCTTTTCAGGAAGGTCTGGATCACTAGAATCAAAGCAGTGAGCGAAGAGTTATGGCCTCGGGAAGGTTGTTGTCTAGAATTTGGACGAGCTGGCAGATGTTGTGTGGATGTGTCGGTTTCATCTAGTAGATGGTAAAATTAAAATATCGTGATAACTTAAATAAGTTAGAAAATTTTGTGTAGTTTCCAAAACTGATATCATTCCTACTTTTTTAAGTTTTAGAATTAACGATATAAAATTGTGAAGCGGGCTATCCTCACAGATTTTGGGACGGTTTTCAGGAAAGAAAACGGGGAATAAAATGATAGAATCAGAAGTTTGTCATAACTAGAAAGTTGTATGTTTTTTCGTGATGATTTCATAAAGTCTTGGTTGGTTGAATTTGGAGTTTGAATAAATAAGTTAGAGAGTTTTAACTACTGAGACAGCGAGTAGTGCGTCTGTTAGAATTGGGTTAATTCTGTAGTCTTGGCGTAGGCATGCAAGGGCGACTAGTGTAATATTTTGGTATTGTGATGATGTGGTTTTGATATTGTTTTAACTTGCTTGTTCAGCGACTGTGGCCTCATGCGCCGTGCCACAATTTCGTCACCCGACTTCTAAAGGCTAAGAGGCAAGTACGTGGTAGAGTGGTGAACAATTTCGTCATTGATATTACTTATCGTGCTATTTATTATGCTTTTGTTAAGCATATTCTTATACGTGATATCGATGACATTCAGTGAATGAGATTATGGTATTGAGTTAATGAGAATGAGATATTGAGTTAATGAAATGAATTATGTTGATGAATAATTAAAGATATTGTATCATTTATATTCAACATGATAAGAGTGCACAAGCTAGGTCGGTGAGAAAGTCATGTAAATATTTCGGTGAGATCGGTGAGAAAGATACATGACTAGTCCAGAGTACTCTAATTAAAGTCTTACATTTGTAGAGACTAGTTAAAGTCCTACAATGTAGGGATCTTATCCTAACGAAGATAGGGGAAGAGTGTGTCATCAAAGGGTAAACACTCCGCTATACCGGTATCAGCTGATGAGATGCATATGAGCATGAGCATGATGGTGCATTCGCATATATGATTAAATTGTTAAATTGTGCAAATTTACCTATATGGAATATGGCTTGTTTATTTGAGTACGAGAATGGCATTAAATAGATAGATAGATGACGATAACCATGATTATGGTTGATAAACTATTGTTTATAGATTTTATTATGTATTTGCTAAGTCTTGGACTCACTCTTGCTTTATTGTTATTTTTAGGTGATCGTTGACAACATTTCACTTAGGAAGGACTAGCGCACTTGGAACCACAAACACACAATCATTTGCTTGATTCATTGGACATAAGAACCTTTATTATAGAATGATAAATTATATTTAGGACTTGTTAGTATGAATGGCCTTTGATGATAGATTGGAGTTGAATATTCATTAAATAGACTTTATTCAATTGGTTTTGTGTTGTTCTTGGATTATTATCTTACTTTGCTTCCTGAGATTAATTATGCATGATTGTTATATCATCACACTTTTTTAATGTGACTCACGGACGAGCTTTATCGTTGAGATGGTTGTTGTAATTTATCCTTAATTGATGTTAAAACTGATAGTTATTGTAGTTAGTGGTATTCTAGGCTCCATGTTGAGTTGAGGTGTTACACAGGGTGTTGTTATTTCATTCTAAAAAGGTGTAGTGGTAGGGTGTGGTCATTTTGGTCTAATAAGGTGTAGTGGCAGGGTGTTGTTATTTCGATTTGAAAAGGTATAGTGGCAGGGTGTGGTTATTTTGGTTTGAAAATGTGTAGTGGCAGGGTGTGGTCATTTCGGTCCGAAAAGGTGTAGTGACGTGGTGTAGTCAATTCGGTCCGAAATGGTGGTATTAGTGTGTGGTATTTTCTATCTGAGATGAACCTAGGTACACAATTTAATTTCATCGTGGTATTGAAGTGTTATTTTGTAATGCAATTGTCCCTTGTCATGTCACGTTCAAACAGATCCAGTTGCCAAAAGTTAAAGACATCTTGTAATTCATATACAAGTATATAACATCGTGCATACATGAATCTCTTATGCAGACGACGACTTTTAATTACTTCATACATATTGAATATACAACTAGTAGGATACACACACATATAAGTTTCTCGAGCCAATTCAGGTGGTCAAGAATCCTATCCAGACGCTCATCTGCAGGTGGCATGTTCACCATTGGACCACATGGAACTAAAGGTGGATGTTCAACTGCTCTTTCTAACACGGCACCAACAGAGTCTGCCCACTGAAATTACTGCCATCAGCCGGCATGAAAACCACACCGAATAGTGAAAAAGAAGTGACAAACAAATCCAAAATCCAAATACCAGCATTCGCGGAAATAGAACACACGCCTCCTGTTCTCTTTGGTGTTGGAGTACAGGACATTTGCTTGGTTCCTGTAGTTTTGGCAGTTCACCTGCCTTGCATTCGCCAGCGCCACCGCTCTTTGGCTCATCGAACTAGACGACTGAGACACCGAGTAGAGTAGTGAGCCAAGTGTAAGCAGATGAGAAGAGAAGGGGCTGGAGTTTAGTTGGTTGGATGAACTTTTAAAGAAGTGGGGTTCGACATACCACCCTGTAGGTAATTTTTTTAATATTAAAATATAAGCAAATCGTCATTCGAAATGGCAACAGGGACCCCACAAGTCCTTGTCGCTATTCTAAATAGTGACACAACCTCCCCTATATAAGACCCCAAAAATTCGAGCAAAATTCACTTTTATTCAAAAAAAAAAAAAAAAGAGAAAGAGGGGAGGGAATAGAGAGGAGCATAGAGGAGTAAAGTAGAGAAGAGGAGTTACTGAAGTGCTGTCTGTAACATCCCAATTCTCAACTTGTGTTTTAAATGTAAGAAAATGTGTAAAAATTAAATTTTTTTCTTGCATTTTCAAGTTTTTGAGCTTTTTGTAATTCTTGTAAAGGAATTGTGGGAAATCAAAAACCCAAACCTCCAAATCGACTAAAGTCATGACCCTTCTTTTCCCAACCCTTGTCAAATCTAGTGATCATCCACTGGAAATAATTTTCCTGGGTTCTAAGGATGTTGTGTGACCCCTCTGAAAAATTTCACAATTTTTAGAAATTATTTGAATATTTTAAGAGGCGGTCAAACTAGTTTAACCCTTGGTACCTAGAACCTTGACAAATTTTTGGAGAAAAATGCTCAGCATAAAAACCTCTGAAAATTTTACACAAAGTCCATCTCAAAGTCAGCAAGCTCCTGTAAAAATTTCAGGAATTTTGGAGTTAGTTTCCTACCTCTAAAAATTCCTCAAAGTTTCCAGCCCAATATCTAACCCTAGGGCAAACCCTTGGTTTGGGTTCGAGTCAGACTCGAGTTCTGGGTTGAACCCCAACCTCTTAGAGCACCTCAGTCTCAATCCTTTAGGCACGAGCAATTTCAGCCGTTTGATCTCCTGCCTACCGCTGAGATCTTCGGGACCTCTCGGAGACCTCCTCCAAGACCTCCTTAAAGACCTCCCTTTGGACCACCCTTTGTATCTTTGCAAAGACCACCTTGGGTTGGGTCCAAAGACCTCCTCAAGGACCACCCTCATACCACCTTTGGCATTTTTGCAAAGACAA
Source organism: Ampelocalamus luodianensis (assembly GCA_036346255.1). Taxonomy (NCBI): domain Eukaryota; kingdom Viridiplantae; phylum Streptophyta; class Magnoliopsida; order Poales; family Poaceae; genus Ampelocalamus; species Ampelocalamus luodianensis. Next base: position 236,401 of record JAYEVH010000170.1, read on the forward strand.
CCCTCCAAACCACCTCGGGCGACCACCTCTATTAGCGGCTTGGTGATCGTGGGCCGTCCATATTTTGATCGGTGTCTCTGATCTCCTTGAGCGTTAAGACCTCCGAACCTCCCTTTAAATCTGGGCCCTCCGTTTCTAATCCAACTACCCAAACGTCCTGACTCAAATCTAAGTCTACCCCAACCGTTATGTTCTTTTGACCAGTCCTCCTCAGGTTCTTTCTCTGACTGGTGGGCCCTCTGAGCCTGGTCATCATCGTTTTCGTGCGCGTGCGGGTGTGCCAGAGCCATGGCAGTGTGGAGCAGTGCCTTGTCATTTCTTGTCCTTGTCAACGGTTCCTTACTACCAACCTTAAATGTGTGCCAGTGACTTTGCCCTAAACTGTCCTGGTCTCCAACTGCTCCCGTCACTCAAACCTGTCTAGAGCAGTACCCTAAGCTTAGTGCACCGTGGAGCACTGCCCTTGCTCGACCCTTGCTCCCTCAGCTATAAAAGTCCCTTGAGCTCCTCCTTAGCATCTTTTAGACACCACCTTGCAACCTAGCTCCCTCTCTGTGTTCTTGTGCTCAAAACATCCGAGAGTCTTTGCCGCCATTGCTGGACCTTGGAGCTCCTCGGTGACCTCAGGGCTCTAGTGGTTCAATTGCAACTCTTGGCGTGCCCTTTTGTTTTCCTGACCACCTTGAGCATTTTCTCTAACTTATTTTGTTTGACTTCACAGAGGGGTCAAATTGGGGATTTGCTCTTTGTTAGCCGGATTTGCCCCTTCTTCCTTAGCGCCGGCCAGCTCCTTCTTCGCCGGAGTTTCTACGACCACCTCTGGACCTTCTCTGTCCTCAGGTAACCTCTTATTAGTCCCTAGAGGCTTGGGCACCTGCTTTCGGAACAATGCGGAGCTCCTTGTTGTTTTTCAAGTTTAGCCGTGTCGGTCCTCATTACCTCTCTCGGCTCGCCGTGTTCACGCCGCATGCCGAGAGTGGGCCCGATAGGTGCACGATACTATTGTGAACCCATTGGTGCTCTTGGTTCCCACCTCCGTGACCGGAGTCGTCGGTGGTGAGCTTAAACTCGAACTCGGATTTTTGTCGTGCCTTACTCGGACGGTCACTATAGCTTGATGATTGGCATTTAATGGTTATCAGAAATGATTCTTGTGTCGTTTACATGTGAGCCATGATCCCCTGTTGTCGTGCGCTAGACCACCTCTTTGATAACCTTGAGGACCTCTTGGATTAGATCTTAGCCGTTAAAGATCTCTTTAGATTTAATCTGGACCGTTAGGACCACCCTATGAGTTTCCGCAAAGGACCTCCCGTAGTCATTTTGCAAAAACCACCCTCGGGACCACCCTCGGGTCCTCTTTGCAAAAGACCACCCCTGGGTCTTTTATGAAGAAAACTCCAGGACCTCCTTTTTGGTAAATCCTAGCAGTCCAAGACCTCCTCGGGTATATCCTAACCATTCAGGACCTCCTCTTTTAGACCTTAGGACCTCCCTATGGAAATCTGAACCGTTAAGACCTCTCCTAAGTAGATCTTAACCGTCTAGACCTCCCCTCTATTAGATCTTAACCTTGAGGACCTCCCTCTGGAGATCTCGACCGTTAGGACCTCCCCCGAGAGAATCTTAGCCGTCAAGACCTCCCTCAGTAGACCTCTACCCTTATGACCTCTTTGTTAGATCTAGGCCGTCAAGTCTTGATCTTACGGTTAAGACCTCCGCTGGGCGCGTTGAAGTCTTTTCGCATAGGTGCTCATGGGTGTTGCGCGCCCGTGCTCGTGAGTCGTGCGATTTCGGATCAACAGCCCAAGACCTCCCCAGATTGAGTTGGTTTTTAAGGAAAAGGCCCGAAAGCTTTTATTTGCAAATTGTTAATTGCTTTGAACTTCAAAAATGCATAACTTTCTCTCTGTAACTTCAAATTTAGCAAACTAAGGGTTGTTAGGTTTCTCTGTTAGCATACTTTAGTGTAGAATAGGTTTTAATGTGGTCATTGTCTCTGAAATTGATTATGCCCTAGTTTCATAACTTATAAAAATCATAATAAATTCATTTCAACTCTAAATGAAGTAAACTCAATTTTGCTAACCTTGGGATGTCAATATCTGCCTACCATAAAAATTTCATGTTCAAAAACTTTCTGGAGATTTGTGTGATGAACAGTAATAGATAGCAATTAATTTTAAATTTTCCAGCAGACAGAGCTTAATTAGGACATAACTTTTGCATACTTAATCCAAATCAAATGATTCTTGTTGCTAAATTTATCTAAAATCATGCTCTACCTGCTGTGTAAGTTTCGTGGATTTTTGAGCAATTTGGGTTTTGAGTCTTGATCGATGTTTGTCGTTCTTATTGGATGTTCTTGCTCTTTCGATAGGTTCCGACGAGTGCGTTGATCTTGAGAGTGATCCTCTACAGCAAACAAGTGATCCTCAGCAAGTCAAGCAGATGTACCATCATTTGATCATATTGCTCCTATTACTTTTAAAGTCTAATATCTTGTTTACAAAAACTAAGTATGCATGCTTCTTTGTGTCAAGATTAATTTTGTCGATTAGAGGTAGTTAATCCTATTGCATTATTGCCCTAAAATTATTCACCCCTGCCATCGCCCTAGGTTATTATCATCACTGGTGAATTAGAGCCCGGTGAATGATTTATGGTATTTTTATTGTCTTTACAATATGATGTTTAGCAAGGCTTAGTTACCGGTAGAATTGGGCAGTTATCGACTTAGTCGATGACCTTGATCACACAAAACTTGTTGTTACTTATGATCAATACCTTGTGCTTTGTTTATTTGTGCAAACCAAAACTGAAAAAGAAACAAAATTGTTTTAGACTTGGGTACAATGGTATGATGGTGTGATGGAATGGTGCCCGGGTCATCAAGGACCGAGTTACTTGTGTCACTAAGCCAAGCGATATTTGCCTGCTAACCACACTAGAGATATATGGGACCTCTCTTGACTTAGTACTTTGGGAGGCATTAATTGATGAGTCGCTGGTGGTAGTTGTTAGTGTTTTGTTTTGGGATGAGAGGGATGGGGATTCCGGTTAGGTTCTCCATACCCAGTGTAACATCCAAAGCTCGAGTTGTATTTTCCAGTGTATGAAAATGAGAAGGATTTAAAACTTTTTGAGCATGTTTGAATTTCTGGAGTTTTTGCTTGGTTATTTGTTTTTGGAAATTTTTGAAATCAATTGAAACATACAACTCAAATCATAACTACAAAAGAAATCAGAGACAAAAACTTGTGATCATCCTCTGGAAACAATTTATTCAAATCTTATAATATTTATCATGAATAAATATGGTTTTTCTAAAAATTTTGGAACTAGTTTCAGTCCTTAGAAAATTCAAACACTATTTAAATGACCTAGGTTAAAATTGAATATATATTATACAAATTATAGTATCAAAAGTGGGTTTAATAATTTTTATGAGCACTAGGGTATCAGGAGCACCTCTGAATAATTTCAGAATTTTAGGAATTTTATTTCTAATTTTAAAGCACTAGTCAAAGTGGGAAATCACATTTTAAATCCCAATCAATATTTTCACTGTTCATCGGGCTCGGACTCAAACCCCGGCTCGAGTTCGACCGAGTCGCTCGGGTCGACCGCGCCGCCTAGCTGCACCGCCCAAGCCCGATCGCCATCAACCGTCCGATGCAAATCGTGCGGCCCACGTGTGCCCGATCTGTTCGGACAGTCCATATACACCGTAGATCTCAACCGCCCATTTTAGATCTAAAGGTCTGCGTCATCTTGATCGAGTCAAACCATCTATTCGTGCCGCACCAGGCTCCGACCCGCACCATTTTTCTCCCTGCCGCTGACAAGCGGACCGCACTGTCGGGCTCGCCCTCGTCTTCTCCGTCGCGCCGAGCGTATCGGCGTTCGCGCATGCATGCCACGTACCTCGTCGCTGCCACCTTGATGCCCTCGTGTCCGGCTGGGAGGCATCGTCGCGATCCCATAAAATCTCTGAGCTCACCCACTTTTTCCCCTTGCTTTCTCGTGCTTTCTCCGCCCGTTTCTTTGTTTCGGTCGGAGTTGAAGCCGAAGTCAGCGCCGCCATGTCAGAGCCGCCCTCGAGCCCGCGACCTCACCATCGTGATCCTCAATCAGCGCCGCTTCCATTTTACCCAGCCCGGGTCCTTGGCGTCCAGTGAATCGCCAGGAGCGACTTCGTCGTCTCCGCCTCCGGCTATCTCGGTCCCGCTAGCTTATTAGCATTCCAGTGAGTATCTTGCCTCAGCGTTTGGTCCTTTATGATCGCATTGCTCCACTGAGTCTAACGGGGGGTTCGTTTTCGCTTTTGGTGCATCGTTGAGGTCGTGCGGCCGTTTCTTCTCCGAGCTCGGTAAAGCGCTGTCGTGTCGATTCCGGCGCCACCGTCCTCCTCCGTCATCAAGGTCATGGGCGTATCGTTCCTGGTGTCCCCGCGATCTCTAGGCGCTCCTTCCCGAAGCTTCTCGTCGCTCGTAGCGCCTCCGCCTCAGGAGCCCCTTCTTCGTCTTTGCCTCCGACCATCGCGAGCTCGCCGTCGACTTTCTCTGGACTCCTCGTCGTCACCATCGTGTTCGTGAAGCTGCTGTGCACCCATTCGTGTCGTCCGCAAGCCCAGAACTTCAGCCGTTCTCCAGTTCGCCTACCTCGCGTTGCGCGCGCCGAACTCCGGCAGCCGCGGCGACATTAGGGTATAACCCTGTCATTAGTTTTAACCCATTTTTATCTGAGTCCATGACATGTGGGCCCATGTTACCGATTAAGTGTTTGTGTAAACTTTGAAAACACGTTTTCTCTTAAAGGAAACGTATTTTTCGGTACGTATAGGTTAGGGTTACGTTTTTGGAAAGCCGAAGATGTATTTATTTAATACGCCTTCGACGTCGGCTGAGTCAAAGTTGACCCAGTCAGCACCCTCGCTCGGCCCCACTAGTCAGTGGCCGTGGGTTGCTGAGCATCGGTATAAAAAGGATTTAATGCTTTTAGAATTTCCGAATTGAATTTCTTTTGCACTGTTAATTCAATTAAACTTAGAAAATTCATAACTAATTCAATATTGCTCCAAATCGAATGAAACCAATTTTGTTAAATTTCATTTTTAATGTACTATTTACCAGAATAAGTTTAAGTATGTCTCTGTTCATGAAATTTTGATAATTAATTAAAATGGTGTTTTTATGTATTTTTAACTTAGAAAATTCTTGGAAAATTCTTCATAGCTCCAAATAAAATGTTCTCTGTTTCTAAAATTTTATAAAATCATTCTCTACCTGCTGTATGAATTTCGTGCATATTTGATAAAATTGAAATTTTGGTTATTGTCGGCGTCATTCGTTCTTATTTGTCCTTTTTGCTCGATCGATAGATTGCGACGATTCTGGTATTATCGAGAGTGAGCCTCAGGAACATTTTGAGCAGCAGTAACCAGGCAAGCAGTTTGATCATGTTAATCCCTTTATATTCAAACTAATATTTCGTTTGCAACTTGTATGTATGCATTGCTATTTTGTGTTAAAATATGGTTAGTGGGCCCTTTAGTTGCATAATCTGCAGGTAAATGATATTCCTCTACTACCTGAGCCTAGGTTATTTGCTGTGATTGGAGATCGTTGGATGATCTCTTGTCACTTAGTAGATACGAATTCAACTGCTTAGACATGCTTAGTTATCGGTAGAATTGGGTGGTTATCGACTTAGTCGGTAACCTTGATCACACAAAATTATTATAACTTTGTGTTTCAGTATTTACGCTATGTTTAATTATGAAAACTAAAAACTGAAAATAAAATGATTTGGACTTGGGCACAACGGTATGTTGGTGTGCTTTTGGGTGTGACTGGAATGGTGCCCGAGTCAACAAGGACCGAGTTACTCGCGCCACCGTACTGAGCATTTTGCGTGCTAACCACACTAGAGGGTATGGGATCTCTCTTGACTTAGTACTTTGGCGTGTATTGGCTCCGAGTCGCAGGGGGTCGCAGGAGGGATGGTGTTGGGAGCATGGTAGTTGTCCGAAAAGCTTTACCCTTTGTGGGTAGTTGTCTTTTCGGCTTTACCATGTAAGCATATGGATTTCTATCCATACGAGCGGCTCGTAGTTAATACACAATATTGGAAATGTCTCGTAGGACTTAGTGTGTGCAAGATACCTTCTAAGTGTGCTTTTGTGGCAAAAAGGTGGTCTGAAGTATGGGTACATTGGTACACCCCTGCAGGGTTTGATCTATTCGAATAGCCTCGTCCTAGGTTATGGACACGCTTGGATACGCCCCGTGAGAACTAGACTACAACCTTTTAATTAAAACTTGACATGGGTGGCATGAATGGGTATTTCATGCTATGGTCGTGGTGACTAATGGGTTAGTCACTTCCAAGATGTTGTTATCTACTTACTGTTATTCTGTTGCTATTATTTCAACAATAAAAATGAATTGCCAACTTGCTTTTAATTGTATTACATTATTGCAAATAAAGATTGCTTTGTGCTAAAATGAGCCATACAGCCTGCACTCAAATAAGCTTGCATGTAGTTTATGCATAGGTCTGCTAGTCCACACGTCAGTCTTGCGAGTACATTTTTGTACTCATTTGCTTTGCTTAATGTTTTTGTTGCAGAGGAGGCAGGTGAGCCCCAAGGGCCTTACTTCTGTGAGATGTGCGGGTTTTGGGACGACTAGCTTGGCGGTCCGGTTGGTTGCCTTGTGGGCTAAGGCACACTGATTGGCTTTTGTTTATAGCCATCTTATGGCATTTTTGCTTCCGCTGTTTACTTTGTTATCTGTTTGTCTTTTGGCCGGTCGGCCCTCTGTTGTAATAACTCTACTTTGTTGTCTACTGTTTGGTATCGTGATGTTTGGATTCTATGTCTAGAATGGAGTTGATGCATAATTTTGTGAAGAGGTGTGTATACTACAGTTCTGGGAAGTATACATATCTCGAGGCTTGGTTTATTTGATTTGTGATGCTAGGGCCAGGTGGTTGGTTAAGCATTACAAGCCAAATAAACTGGGGTCCTCACACCCAGGACACCCACAGTTGCTTTGTGATGGGAAGTATACATTTTCCTATAATTCTGAGAAGTATATATTTTTTTTGAGGCACGATATATTTTGTTTGTGATACTAGAGTCAATAGAAGGCTAAGCATTACAAGCTAAATAAACCAGGGTCTCACACTACCCAACCGGTTGTTCACCTTGTAGGTATTATTTTTTTTAACTGAATGGATTACATAGTTTTAGATGTATGGTTACATAGTGTAGTATATTGTAGTATGTCCTTTTTGGTGTGTGTAGTTTAGTTTTAAATATATGGTTAATCGTGTAATTCTTATTTATGGTGTAGTACGTACATATATCAGACGCGATCAATTTCAACATTTACTATAGTTAGGGGACTGTTCTAAGGGTCCCAAGGGGGGTGATTTGCATTATTTTCAATTAGCAACCGTAAGCCTTACAAGACCAGAGAAGTATACATGGAGTGCTGTGATGTAGTGATTGTTCTACACATTAGAGTTGGACCATGCTGTGTACGATCTAAAATTGAGCTGCCTTGCCAACCGAGCCACCACACGGCACATATTAGGAATTAGTGCAGTTGAAGGGAACAAGGTCATGACAATCATGTGTGCAGGGCTAGGGAGCAAGGGTGGTATTTGGTCCTTCTAGCTAAGGCATATGCCAAGACTATTCCTACATCTACGGCTAAACAAGGGGTAGTTGATGGTGATGCTGAAGAAAAAGTTGGGGACTCCAGCCATAGCGTGGTACACACAATGGTCGAAGGTCGGCGAGTTGCTAATGTCGCCGATGAAGACGGGGTCGAATAAGCTTCTTTGGTTTGGGAAGCTAGTGGGATTGCTGACGAAGGTGAGGAGATCGAAGCCCTAGTTAAAAGGATGACGCTCGAATACCAAGATTACGTGGCATTGTCAGAAGATGAAGGTTCGGATGACGAGGATGGTGGGGAATAGTAGGCGGTTCTATGCGAGTGGAACACATACCAATTCGATAACCTTATCATGGACGAAGGATCCCATGTACCATGGGACTACGACAAGAACAAGGTCAGACAAGGAGCCATATACAAATGCAAGAAGGCCGTGTAGGAGGCTATCAAATTCTGAGCCTTGTCACTTGGTGTACATTCACAGTAGTGAAGTCTAACCCAAGGTTTTGAGACACATACTGGAAATGCTCTATAGTAATCCATCACATATGTGTCGTCTCTGAATCAATGCAATCCCAAAAGAACCGATCATCAGGTTTCATCGCAAATATCACATACGACGAGATCGTAGATAATCTAGATTTCGAGCCACGATCCATCATTGGAGCAATAAAGTCAATGTTCTAGTATACAATCGGCTATGCTAAGGCATGGATGGCAAAACAAAAGGTATTGGAAGCAAGGTTCAGTACGTTCAAGGACTCCTACCACAATCTGCCTAGTCAACTCCGAGTCATACAGGACAGGAATCCTGGTACTTATGTCGACCTTCATGATGCTACACATCCGCGGTGGGCCGAGAAGAGGTTACTGAAGCGAGCATTCTTCATCTTTAGTGCATGCTTCAATGCATTCTAGCATTACCATCCGATCTTATGCGTGGATGGCATGTTCCTAACTGGGAAGTACAAGGGGCAGATACTTACTGCAATTGCGATGGATGGGAACAATCAGGTTCTTCCTGTGGCCTTCACATTTGTTGAAAGCGAGAACACGGACAGTTGGTTGTTGTTTCTGAGGAACGTAAAGATTTCTATTGTACAAGGTCATCCTAACACATGCGGCATACATGATCGGTATGTAAGCCTGTTGAGTGCAATAACTCAGGTACAATAAGGGGAAATGAGCCATGCACTTCCGTGGGTGGATCTACAGAGCGGGTGGGCATGAGGCACTTGGGTGTAAACTTTTACATGTCGTTTTACAACAAGGACTTGATGAAATTTTCAAGCGGTTGTGCAACCAGAACTAGCAAATAAAGTTTGATGCACTCTGAAAAACTTTGTATGAGTGGACGAAGACACGTAGAAAGGAGGCAGCGAAAAAGCTCGCTACAAGTATTGACAACCTCCCCGAGGCATTGTCTGAGTTACCCACAGATGGTTCTGGTGTGACGAGGAAGACGGGGGAGGGGGGAGGGTTGAGCACAAGCCTAAAGTGAAGTGGTCGTTGCTATATGACAAGGATAGTGCTCAGTATGATGTCATGACAACGAATCTAGCTGAGGTGTATAATTGGGTCATGCGTGGTGCGAGGTGCCTCTGTTTGGTATGGTAGAGGCAATTCTGCACGGTACCACAAAGTACTTTGTTCACCGAAGCAACGATGTGTCACTCTCCATGGCAAATGACAGAGTATCGTACTCCGCCAGGATCCCCATGTACATGGAGGTGAAGATAAAAAAGGGTGAGATGCACATGGCATTCAAGATGGACACAAGGGAGCTTCGCTACGAAATACTTTGTAGGTAGAAAGGACGTCGTGGGACAAACCACGAGAGGATCATCCACGATAGCACGATTTGCTGCACTAGTTGCACATGCACTTGCAATAAGCACTTGCTGCGCTAGTTGCATATGCTCTTGCAATAAGCACTTCTTCTGCATAGACCATGCTCACATGTGATAGCCATATGTTTGATGGTGGCGCAGCATCCCGTCTAATACCTTTCTCAACATTTCAGCAAGGAAGAGGTGATGCAAACCTGAAGTGCAGAGCTGTATGGTTATGACGTGGTTGACCATTTCACCGGCCATCCTAACTAGGAACAACTCATCTGGGCTACGGACATTGATAGGCTGGAGGGGAAGGTTGGCCAGCGTTAGAGATGACGTATCAGGAATGAGAAATGAGCAGCATGAAGGAGAGATCGTACAAAGGAGTGCTATATTTGTAGAGAGTCCAGGCATACCTACAAGAATTGCCATGCGAGATACGAACAGCATGAAGGAGAGGTCCGCAGTCCAGACGACGCCGCGGGAACCTCATCCGTTTGCCCTACTCGAGGCGGGCACCGTGTAGGACGTCGATATGGCGGACGTTGAGGTGGCGACCACGGGGATGGTTTATATTATTGAAATATGTTGTGCTGAATGTTTTGCATTGTGATTTGTCGAGAAACTATGTGATGACGTCTGCCCTATTTAGTTGTGTTGTCCAATGTACGGATGCTATGTCGTGCGTCGAATTATTATGCGTAACCTATGTACTACCGCTAATATTGTTTCTTATTACTTTCTGTTTCTGTTTCTTACTATGAACAATGTAATCGCCTAATTTTATGTCTTATGTTTGCCGTTACTTTAGTTTTCTTTTGAAAAAAAATCCCCATCTCCTGTCACCAATTCAATTGGCGACTTAAGTCTCTGCCACCATTCAGAGACATTTTCACACTGTTGTAATGGTGATAGGGATCCTGTCGCCATTTGGAATAATGACAGTGACCCATTTTTGTAAAAAAAAATTCTGGCTATTTATTTTTGTAATTATTTATTAAGATAGTATTATTTTAATAAAAAAATTCCAAAAAAAAATAGTAGGTCCTATTTGTCAGTTGTGCCAACGGGGAGTGTGGGCAGCGAAGGGAGCAGTGGAAGAGTGCGAGAGATCACAATCGTCATACCATGCAGTAGTATATATTGGGTATGAAATCTATGGATATTCGGCCAACCGATAGTTAGTACAGCTAGTATAGCACATTTGTCTTGCGGCTAATAGGCCACGATTTAAATCCAACTAACTACACGTTGGGTGAGTTCATTGGTCTCCATTGTTGAGCTGTAACGATAACTTTGACAGCCACCTGTACCCTTGGCAAAAGAAAATAATACGTGGATATCCTCACATTTCAATTTCTGCATAAATAAATAAATATATATATATATATAAAAACTCGCGTTTCCAATGAGGCCTTGCATTATCCTACACGATTGCATCAGATTTGTCTAACCAGACGAACAACAAAGATCCGTAATTTCGTAGATGAGATGTAGCTGACGACGAGTACCATGTGCGTGCCTAGGCGCCTAGCAGGTGATTGGTGGGCAACGTTGCTTACTGTACCAGTCCTTGATCAAGTGTGCAAGCCCAGATTGCCGGCAGACCGGACGGTCGCTCCGTTCCGCGCCGCGCTCTGTGCTCCCTTTACGCGCGCCCAGAGTCGAGAACTCTGAGACGAGTCCGCTGTTTGAGGCTGACCTCATGGAGCGTGCGTAACCACGCATACTGATCAGCTTTTGTTGCGCCGGCGCCCGCGGCAACGGCAAGAAAGAGGAATCGAAAAGACGAAATGTTTGCGTCAATGCGTCTGGAGTGCTGCAGCAACCCCCACATGTGGAGTCGATGAGTTGCAGTCTTTGGGCTGTCTAATTTTGGTAATTATCTTTGGAGACTTCTACACCAAAGGAGCGTTCTCAAACAACAGAGCACTAGGATTCCAATGTTCATTTCGAGAGAAGAAGTTTATAAAGTCCATGCTAATAAGAAAGGAATATACTAATGCAAACACAGTCAGCTCACTTTATGCTCACATTCGGCTCAGGTTAATCAGAAACGCCCTCAAACACCCCAGTTTTTGGTTGGTATGAGCTACATGCGTTTTCATGATAGCCCTAAGAGATACTGGACTTTCTACTGTGCTTAGAAGGTATGACTATTTATTAGTTGCAATCCAATGATCCACAATTAAAGGTACATGTGCAAATATACTTAACTGTTGGCCATGTATTAACTTAAAGATTGGGCCAAAGGTTAGATAAGTAATTTTGTATCCTTATTAAATCGGGAGGAGGGCGATCGGACTAGGAGAAGGCTACACACGGCTGCACATGCAGAAGCCTGCACGGTTCAGCCGTGCGGCGTGGGGGCAACAAGCGCTGCGCGTGGAAGCGTGGCAAACCTGTGCCAAGCGAGCCGAGGTGTGAACGGCCGGTGGGTAGCCAAAGGTGATCCGATCCGAGTGGTCGAAGCGAGGATGGCTGGACGGGGAGGCGACGAGGCGTGGACTATGTAACTAAACACTAAACTAAGCCAAGTAATTTAACATGAATTACGTGATTTCCTAGGACTGAGTAACTGAATACTAGACTAAGTGATTTAACATGAATTATGTGATTTCCTAGGACTGAGTAACTGAATACTAGACTAAGTAATTCAACATGGATTATATAGTTTTCCTAGGACGTAGATGGAAATTGTCACAACGGCTTTCCACTCTCGTATGGACGAGACAACAGTGCAATATATACTCATATGCTGGATCTAACTTTGGATGAGTGGAGGCGGGGTGTTCTGTAGAGGTGGCAAAGGGAGGACTGCGGAAGATGGGTGGCGGAGAAGGGGAAAGGTGAAGAGTGCAGGTGTTCGCAGTTGGTTTGGAGGAGCGCCGTCGACGAATTGTTGTTGATCTTACGAAGTAAATGCGGAAGACACAACCTAGGAGATTACGCAAAGGAGACAACGCGCTTATGTAGGTTTTTGCTTTTTCTGAAGAGAATAACAACTATACTTCATGTGTTCTTATATTAAATGGGATGTACCGTGCTTGAGATGAACATGGTGCGGCTAAAACTATGTATCCTTCTCTTCCCTCCCTCTCTATCGTCTGACTCTGCCCCTTATATAGCGTCGAAGGAGTGGTAGTTACTGCTTGCGAAGAGACGCCTTATCGGTTCCTTGATCTCCCACGTGGGCAGCGGTTGTTGTCAGCGAATCTCCTTCTTTGCACAATCGTCAGGCGATTATTATCATAGATAGAAGGCGAAATCGTGCGGTTATGTTAGAGAGACAAGAGCGCAAGTTTTCTTTTAATGGTCTATTGCGGTGGACATACTACATGGTCAGACAATTAGGCTTGTCTGGTGGTGATACTTGCCCAACCAGGGGTGGTCGATACTTGAGTCGACTTAAGCATGTTCTTCCCGACCAGGGGTATACGTGGAGGCTATTGACTGAGTTTTTGTTCCCCGAACCACTGTAATCGATAAGCTCATTTATTAATGATTATTTGATCTCGTCAAGCGCTGGCGCAACAGATGAAAGACCACGACGAGTGACAGGAGATGAGGATTAGGGCGAACATAGAGCGTTAAGTCAAAGAACAATGACTAAATTAATTAGCCATGCTTACAAAATTTCCTCTCCTAAGCTACCAATGTGCACATCAACAGTTGATGTTTTTAATAAAGAAGGTATACCTTACCAAGCACCGCAGAAAGTCTCGTATCTCTTTGGTTAACATGCATACACATGTTGCTCATACCAAGAAAAAATTGGGGTGTTTGAGGGCGTTTCTGATTAATCTGAGCCGAATGTGGGGATAAAGTGAGCTGACTTTGTGTTTGCATTAGTATATTCCTTTCTTGTTGGCATGATGGAGTTTATGAAGTTCTTATCTCCAAATGAACATTGGAATCCTAGTGCTCTGTTGTTTGAGAGCCTCCTTTGGTGTAGAAATTTATAGTGCCATCATAGTAGAGCTCTTTTATCATACTCTAGTAAGAGCATCACTTCGTAAATCTAGAATACAGCATCACTTTGCAAATCACCTAACAGGTCAACAAACTTCACGAAATACTCGAAGATCGAATGGATCGCCAAGACCGATGTTGATCACACAGGAACGGCAGAGACCGGACTTCATTCGAGTTGACGTCATTCAAGATTGCAAACAATTACGCTTGTCACTCCCTGAACAACAGGTACTTCCGTGCCCAGCGCCGTTGTGACGCCCTTGCTCTGGGCGCCGCCGCAGCAAGAACGGCACAGCCTTTGCAGATTCAGCAGCTCCACCACCTCCCTTCGGTTGGACGGGCACCGGTTGCTCCTGATGCAGAAGTGCACCAGCAGGTGCACGACGAGGTACGCCACGATTGCGGCCACGAGCGCCACGATGTACGCCGACGTGCTCACCTTCCGGCAGCTCCCCGCCGTGAAGGCTCCCATGAGGCCGAGCAGGTCCAGCACCATGGCCGCCTGCAGCGCGCGCAGGCGGTACCCGTGGAAGCTGAAGGTGTTGCTCAGGAGCAGCATGATGATGATCAGGACGCCACGAACGCTGTCGCGTTGCAGTAGAAGAACAAGCTGTACCGCACTGCGTGGTGCGCCTATCGATTAACTAACCAAATGAGCATCGAAATATAGCAGACCGCAAGTTGGTTGAGACAGATATGTAAATGGTTTGGTAACCTGGAGCATGGGATCGCCGGCGCGGTGGTCTTCGCCGTCGTCGGCCCAGAAGCCGCCCGGCGGGTTTAGGCCGGCATTGTACGTGACGGTGGCGGCGAGGATGGCGAGCAGGAGGAGGTACTTGTGCATCCGCTCCAGCACGCCCTTCGACCGCCCGTCCGTTGAATCGTGTCCCATGGCCGGTGAATGATTTGACGCCATGAGCGATGGGCAATGTTTGAGGCTGAGATTTGGCACGATTTTATAGTGGATGCGTATGACGTAGTAATGAAGAAAAGTATTAGGTTCCTTAACTAGTTTGCACAGCTTGGCGGTAGCACCTTGACGTGTAGCTGTAGCATGCAGCTGCATGCTGATCAAGGCAGGAATGTTTCAGGTGTCATGTAAACGTGCCATGAATACGTAGGACATAAATTCGTGCAGGACAGCAGCGGTCGTGTGCTTGGTTTGCTACTTTGTTTTGATAGGAAAGAGGTGCCGAAATGGTCCTTACGGACAGTATTAGTATGCCAGTTTAATTAAGTCCGAGACCAGCTCGGCCCGATCCAGACAAACCCAAGTTTAGTGGGAGGTGCTATATGCCGCGAGGGCGGGCCATAGCACCATGCCGCCGGCCTTCAACATTTAGCAAGTTCGGCCGCCCATGCGGGCCTTCCCTTTGGCGCGGCCTGTACGTTTCGAACGCCCGCGCCATCCTTATACGAGGCACTAACTCCGTTTTTTGTTTCATTTCTTTTTTTTCCCCACCGTATGGATTAACCATAAATACTGTATTTGCTGTTTTTTTATTGATTCCATGATAAACACATATTTTTATACAATTTTAGTTTTTTTTAGCAGGGAAGTGGAAGGATAGGGGGAATGGAACTGCTGAGTTCAAGATGTTTCGTACTTGAAAACGTAATGTTCCATGCATCTTGTTATACTCCGAAACTTCTTCTTTCGCTTAGCAGCCCTCAGATCATACCAGAGTTTATGAGACACGGTACGAGTGTGCACGGTATTAAGAACAAAGTAGATAGTCTCGTAAAGAGAACCGAAATTACGGCGACGAAGCAACCACAATAAGGGAAAAGGTCCGTCGTTTCATTTTTTCCCCTGGAAAGTGGAAAATTTTGGGGATGAAATGGGAGGGAGAGAAATACTTCACGTATGGCAAATATTAATGTTCAACGCATTTCACCTTTTTGTTCCAACATTTCATCGACATTGTTGCTCATTTTTTTTTCGGGAAAGTGGAAAGTTAGGAGATGAAATGGTGCGTGACGATGTTCCATTTTTTTCCGACAAAGCACACGCAAAAGATTTGCGTGTTATTTTATTAATAGGAGGAAAACATTCTCTAAGCAACTGTCCAAAAACAGATGAAAGCAGTCATCCAGGAACTATTTGAGCTGTCGAGGGAGCCCTAATCCCACCCTCTGTCTCCCTCAACATAGCATCTCTCTCCTCTTCACTCCAGCGGCAATCTTGTTGCAAGACCATCTCCTAGTCCCAAAGACCCTTGTCACGGAAATGTCCACGCTTCAGCAGCACAACATTCTGCAACACCTTGCACACGGTCGTGAGGATTCTCACAAACAAAACCTGCCTCTTTGCTCCCTTGAAGCCGGCCATCACCGCCTCCTTCAGCCGACGGTGCTGGAACTCCAGGAGGAGGCTTATCAACGGATGTCCCATGAAGAAGGCATGTCCGCGACGTGCAGCCTCCTCAGCTTAACCAGCGGCGTGTCAAGATCCACCGGCACGATCCACCTCTCGGGCCCAGGGAACCGAACGACTTAACCTGAAGGAGAAGGAAGGCTGTGGGTTCGTCGAACCTTGGAGCTGCACTATTTTTTGCAATTTTCGTTTTAACTTCAGAAAAAAAATCAAATTTTGATTTGAAAATTTCGGCTAAAATTGACCGATTTTTGCAGAAAATCAGCGAAATCGGATCTACAGGGCACCCGGTAAAAAAAAATAAAAACGATTGCCAAAACCGTGGTAAAAGGTGAGGTTGAGGCGCGTGAGACGCGGCACGGAGCCGAAGCTGAATTACACGGGGGCACCGAGGCAAGTCAGACTCTACTCTCTAGCCTCAGTAGAGCGCTTAGGTAGATCATTCGAACGTGCAACGTGAACACACAACGACCAACACACGCACACGTGAAGGAAACTCCCAATCGGCAAATCAAAGACAGAGGTTTTGGTGCCGCTCTGAATGCCTTACGCAGCTTTTCTATTTCTTCATATTTAAATGCAAAGAAAGGTTACAATCAAATCAGGATTCAATCCCGTATACAATTCTAATGCTAAAGGAAAGAAACTAATACATGCAGATTTTTTTTGTCTCCTGCCGTGATCTGCCGACGGAAAGAAATACCGAGCAAGGAAACAACCATGATGGAACTACTACGGAGAGGGTCATCATAGGCGGTTCAGAACCGTCATCACAGAAGGTTTTTGAACCGTCTGAATAAGTTGGTCTATGATAACAGGTGATTATCACAGACGGTTTTTTTTAATAAAACCGTCGTGAAAGTGATATCACGAGCGGTTGCTCGTATACTGAACCGCCGCGAAGGCCAATATCACAGACGGTTCTATTAACAAACCATCTGTAAAACCGTCTGTGATACTCTGAGTATCACATACGGTTTCTTCATAGAACCGTCTGTGATACTCTGACTTCACAGACGGTTCGTATACAGAACCGTCTGTGATACTAGCCTTCACAGACGGTTTTATTACAAAAACCGTCTGTGATAGTTCATTACACTAACTACATTTTTACTGATTTTTGGTTAGTCTGAGGAATTGCTAGCCATGTCCTCTGAAAACAAGTATGCAGAAAAACAGATACATCACATATAATCAATTGTCGATAAACTCTCTGTAGCATCTAAACAGTGCGGACAAGCTTTGGTTCATTTTGTACTGAAGCCCGACAGCTTACCAAGGGCAGGAAAATCATTGATGGTGCAGAACAACATGACATGTAAAGTGAAGTTCTCTCGTTTGTACGCATCCCATACCTGTACCCCTTTGTTCCACAGTGTCACAAGATCTTCCAACAATGGTGCTAGGTACACATCAATATCATTCCTATGTTGTTTTGACCCTTGGATTAATAGTGACATCAAAATGTACTTCCGCTTCATACACAACCAAGGAGAAAGGTTGTACATGCATAGATTCACATGCCAGGTGCTATGTTGGCTGCTCATGTTACCAAAAGGATTCATTCCATCTGTACTCAGCCCTAACCTTATGTTCCTAGGTTCTGCACCGAACTCTTCGAAGCTTCGATCGAAGTTTCTCCACGGAGCAGAATCAGTAGGGTGTCTTAGCTTTCCATCTTTCTTACGGTCCTCCGAGTGCCAACGCACCAATCTTGCCTCCTTTGGGTTCGCAAATAAACGCTTCAAAGGTGGGATCACAGGAAGATACCACAACATCTTAGTAGGAGGTCCTTGCTTCAACCTAGCAGTATTCTGACGCTTGTATCGGGATGCTTTGCACACGGGACATACATGCATGTCTGCATACTCTTTACGGTAGAGGATATAATCGTTTGGACATGTATGTATTCTTTCTACTTCCATTCCCAATGGACAAAGAACCGTCTTTGCTTGGTAGGTGGTGTTGGGTAACACGTTTCCCTCCAGAAGAATATCCGCTAGGAGACCTAACAACGCCGTAAAACTCTTATCGGACCAACCATTGCTTGCCTTCAATTTAAGCAGTTCAATCACGGTTGACAATCTTGTGTATTCCAGCTTGCAGCTAGGGAATAAAGGTCTCACCGAATTTACAAAACTCTCTCTCACTGTAGTTCTCTTCTACAACGCGTAGCATCTGATCCAGATTGTCATCGTGTGACCTATCCTCATCAAAAGCACAGTCTACATCCGGCATATCGTTGACTTCCTCGGCGATGTCGTCATTACTAACTTTCTGTGTAATCTGCTCTTCACTGTGACTGGTCCAACATGTATACCCTTTTTTGAAACCTCTTCGAATCAAGTGTGCTTCTATCTGCGCTGGGTTGGTAAACATCTTCAGATTACCACAATCAATGCATAGACAACACATAAAATTTATCCCCTTCTTCAACATATCCTGCTCGGCGGCTCTTCTAAAAGCAACCACGCCATTAATGTACTTTTGACTCACACGGTTCATACTATACATCCAGTTTTGGTCCGTCTACGCTACACATGTAACAAAACAGTGTCAAATTAGATTAATAAAATCTCTCTCAATCGCTCTCTCTCTCTCCATTTTATTCCCCCTCATAGAACTTAATGCATATACTAACCATCCAATGAAAAATATTATTCTATTCACTTGCATCCGGATGCAAAAGTTTGCATCGGTTCCTAGAGTTTTGCTTCGGAATAGGCAGCTTCCACGTGTGGAATCGGTTCCTAGCATCAAATCTAGCCATTTGAACCGGCTAATTAAGCACGTAAATTACAGATGCTCTAAAGGGTTATAGATTGTTACCCTCGGATTTCACGATGAAAAACACCAAATCTCTTGAGATTTTTCTCCTTCTCCCTCCCTTTCTCCTCTCCTTCTCCTCCCCTCCCTCTCTGTCGGCGGCGCAGTGGGCGTTTACCTGGGTGGCGGCTCAAATGGGAATGGGCAGGGGGTAGTCCAGGTATTTATAGCGTGAGGATATCACAGACGGTTCTTATTATGAACCGTCTGTGATATACAAATATCACCGACGGTTTTTAAATAGAACCGTCCGTGATATTTCACATACGATTCTATTTATGAACCGTCTGTGATACAGGAGATTATCACAGACAGTTTACTAATAGCACCGTCTGTGAAATATCACGGACGGTTCTATTAGTAAACCGTCTGTGATATGAGAGATTACCATAGGTGGTTCTATAATAGAACAGTCTGTGATATTTCACAGATGATTCTGTTCATGAACCTTCTGTGATATATGCCTATCACAAACAGTTACTAATAAGAACCGTCTATGATAGGCCGGCAGTACAAATGCCGCGTCCCAACAGACCCAACATAGACGGTTCCAAATGAACCGTCTGTGATGGGGTGTCTACTATAGCCTGTTTTGTAGTAAGCCTTCGGAAGGAAATACTAAAGAAGGAAATGATCAATCAAATCAATCTCTAATCAGATCAATCAGCATTCAATGCTTGCATGCTTTGTTTCCAAAAACAAAGTCACGTGAATAAGGTTTCGGCCCACATGATTAGCTCAACAAATCACCCCTCTAATCTTGTGCCTCCTTGACTTGGACCAAACCAATTTTGGCTCGCAACTCCTGGAACTTGACGCGCCCCAGTGGCTTTGTAAGAATGTCGGTGAGTTGATCATCCGTGCTGATGTACTCAGACCTTGATCTTCCCTTCTTCAACACATTCACGAATAAAATTATAACGGGTATCAATGTGCTTACTTTGATCATGGAAGACGGGGTTCTTGCAAAGGGAGATCGCCGACTTGTTATCCACCTTGAGACTTAGACGGCTGGGCTCCTTGTTCATCAAGTCACTGAGCAAGCGTCCAAGCCAAATACCTTGACACGCCGCGGTAGTGGCTGTGATGTACTCGGCCTCGCACGAGGACAAGGCCACCACCTTCTGCTTTTGCGGCTGCCAACTGATTGGGCTTCGATCAAGGAATAATAGCACCCCCGTAGTGCTTTTGCGATCATCCACATATCCCGCCATGTCGGAGTCACTGTACCCCGTCAGCTGTAGCTCCCCGCCACTTCTTGCGTAGAAGCAACCGTAGTTGAGCATCCCAGCAATGTACCGAAGTACGTGTTTCACTGCTTCGAGATGTTCGGTGGTAGGCGCCTCCATGAACCTGCTAACGTAACCCACAGCATAGGAGATATCCAGCCTTATGTGAACCAAGTACCGGAGACTCCCCACGATGCTTCAATAGTGGGTGGCGTCTACAAGAGAACCACTGCTGGTCTTGCTCAGTTTGAGCCGTGCCTCCATCGGCACTTGGCACAGATTGCAGCCCACCATGCCACTCTTCTCTAGGATCCTAAGCGCATAGGAAGCCTGGTTCAACGTGATGCCATTGTTGTGCTGGTGCACCTCGATTCCAAGGTAGTAGCTGAGTAATCCCATATCACTCATCTTGAATACTTTCATCATCTCCTCCTTGAACTTGGCGATCTCTGGCGGATGTGAACCGGTGATGATGAGATCATCCATGTATACACCCACGATTAGATGCGATGAACCGGCTCCTCATGTGTACACAGCGTGCTCCGACGGGCTTCGCTCAAACCTGAGGGACCGCATGCTGCTGTCGAGTTTGGCGTTCCACGCCCTTGGTACCTGACGGAGACCATAGAGGGCCTTTTGGAGTTTGAGCACCATGTGCTCGTTGTCATCGTCGACGAAGACTGGCAGCTGCGCGACGTACACCACCTCCTTAAGATCGCCATTGAGGAACGTCGATTTGACGTCCATGTGTTGCAACTGCCAGCCCTTTTGTGCCGCAAGTGCAACCAGCAGGCGCACAGACTCCACCCAGACAACAGGCGCGAAGACTTCCTCGAAGTCGACACCTTGTCACTGCACATACCTTTTGGTGATGAGGCGCGCCTTGTGCTTCACCACGGCTCCCTGCGAGTCCTTCTTGACCTTGTACACCCATTTGAGGCCGACGGGACAATGGCCTGGCAGATCGCACAACATCCACGTGTCATTCTCTTCAATAGACCTCATCTCCTCCAACATAGCTTGGCGCCAGCACTTGTGCTGCTCAGCTTCAGCAAAATTCACGGGCTCCTCTGTGTGGCCAGAAGACACAGCTCGCAGTCCTCGACTGCAACCTCGTCGGTGGTGTCGTAGAGGTCCGTTATGGTGCAGTACCGACGCAGCGCTTCATCAGATGCTTGTGATGCGCCAGTGCGAGGTGAGACCAGCGTCGGCAACCCTGGGATGGGTGCGCGACCCGGCGTGGATGGCGTTCCTACCACATCACCCCATACTCCGGTGCATCAACTTCTCTGTCACCTGTCACAGGAAGAAAAATGTGTTCCGCGGAAAAAAAAATCATCAGGAGCGGTTAGTGGATCGTTAGCTCCAGGTGTGCCCCAATCCCATTGTGCCTCTTCATGGAACACCACATTGCGTGACACGTGAACGCGATTTCCCACGGGATCATAGACCCAGTACGCCTTGGACCCCAATTTGTAGCCGAAGAAGACTATGGGCATGCTTCCGTAGTCAAATTTCTTCAAGTTCGGCTTCACCACCTTCACATGCGCCACACAACCAAATGTGCGAAAATAATGCACATTCGGGCACCGCCCGTACCACTTCTCATAGAGCGTCTTGTCGTGCACACTCCGCGTTAGTGCACGGTTGAGGAGGTAGACTGCCATAGTGATAGTCTTGCTCCAAAACCTCTCTGGCACGCCTTTCGCCTTCAACAGGTTGCGCGCCATGCCGACCACCGTCTGGTTTCGGCGCTCCATGACACCATTCTGCTGAGGTGAATACGGTGTCGTGAGCTGCCGCTTGACGCCGAGGTTTGCGCAGTACTTGCCGAATTCTATGGACGTGAACTCACCGTCGTGATCAGGGCGCAACGTCTGCAGCTTTCACGTGGCCTCCAGTTCAGAGTGGGCCTGGAAGCGCTTGATGGCTGCCGGCGCCTCGTCTTTCGATGTCAGGAGCATCAGCCACATGTATCGGCTGAAATCATCCACCAGGAGCAAAAAGTACTGCTTCCCTCCTGGTGTCACTGGCGTGACTGGTCCGCACAAGTCACCGTGCACCAGTTCGAGTTGATCCTAGGTACGGTAGCGTGCCTCCTGCGGGAATGGAGCACGCCGTTGTTTCCCGACTAGGCAAGTGTCACAGACTCGATCCACCTGATCGATCTGTGGTAACCGATCGATGAAGATGTGTTGAGCTTCGCGTCGAGATTTCGCCCGCGGTTCAATGGGTCGAGACGGCGGTGGTGGTACCAACGGTAGTGTGGCGGGAGGACGTCGGTGACCCAGAACCAAGGAAAACAATTTCGCCGAAATTTCGGTGATTTCGCACCCCTTCGAAATTTTCATGATCCGTTAAAATAATTCGGAAATATTTGAATTTGGACAAATTACATCCTAAATTTGGTAACATTTGAATTTGGAAAAATTTCAGTCAAATTTCGTTCCGTTTGAAAACCCGTCGAAATTTTCAACCGAAATCCCGAAACTTCGATGATTTTGCCTCCCCCCAAATTTTTTCCAAAAAGAATAGTGTTCCATGGCCTGAACTCGAGTGCGGGGAGCTCGCGCGGAAAGCCCGCCCAGCGCTTGGACAGCGCGCAGCGAGTGTTCAGGCCGCGATGGATGAGGTCGAGCACGTGGTCCGGGAGCACGCTGAGGCGGTCCTTGCCGCCGGTTGTACTCCTCGCACTGCGCGAACCACTGCTCGTACACGGACGACGCCGTGTCCATGTCCATCCAGCGAGTGATCTGGTCTCGCTTGCTGAACTGATGGCGTTTCGATTGGTTGGGGCGACAATGCAATCGAGTGGGTCAGGGTGGATTTATTAAATATGGGAACTTATAATGAACGCGCGAACGAGTTGTTATGATTTCTTAGTGGATTGGCAACGACGACTGCGGTAGTTTTTTTAGGTAAGGTGGACGTACACACAATCAACTAATACCATACATCATACACGCGTGTGTATCCCCCTACACAACCTAGGAAATTAATTGGAAGCTTCACAGTCTCTGGAGTGCAGGTGCCGGATGCACACACAATCCACTAACCGTACACTCACACCACACATGTGTGCGCA
The DNA here is from genome assembly GCA_036346255.1 of Ampelocalamus luodianensis. Taxonomy (NCBI): domain Eukaryota; kingdom Viridiplantae; phylum Streptophyta; class Magnoliopsida; order Poales; family Poaceae; genus Ampelocalamus; species Ampelocalamus luodianensis. The sequence goes on from JAYEVH010000170.1 coordinate 259,416, forward strand.
TCCCCTACACACCCTAGGTAATTAATCGGAAGCTTCACGGCCTGCGGAGCGTGGGTGCCAGACACACACACAATCCAATAACGCCACACTCACACCACACACGCGTACGTGTCTTCTACACACCCTAGGTAATTAATCAAAAGCTTCACGGCCTCTGGAGCGCGAGTGTCGGACGCACACACAATCCACTAACACCACACACGCGTGCGTGTTCCCTACACACCCTAGGTAATTAATCGGAAGATTGACAGCCTTTGAAGCGCGAGTGCCGGACACACACACAATCCACTGACACCACACTCACACCACACACATGCGTGCGTGTCCCCCTACATACCCTAGGGAATTATTCGGAAGCTTCACAGCCTTCAGAGCGTGGATACACACTATCGCATGAGGTTCGAACCTTGGCAGGCTACTCCCTCACTTGACGTAGGTAGCCCCTCAAGCAAATGCTCGGTCCTCGGTGATTGCGGTAGTTTGTTGAGGGGGTACAAGACGGATACACATACAATCTACTAACACCACACTCACACGACACACACGCATGTGTCCCCTACACACTCTAGGGAATTAATTGGAAGCTTCATGAGTGTGGGTGCCAGATGCACACACAATCCACTCACACTGCACACACGTCTGTGTCCCCTATGCACCCTAGGGAATTAATCGGAAGATTCACAGCCTCCAGAGCAAGGGTACATGCTGTCGCACGAGGTTTGAACCCTGGAGGGCCGCTCTCTCACCTGACATAGTGATGAACCACGGAGGTCCTCATTTGGCCCGATCTTTCGATGAGAAGATAAGTTCGGTAGGCGTCGCTCAACTCTCACGATCCTGGCTACGAACACGCAAGGCTCGAAACCACGCAATCGCTGAACTGCTTGACAAGTCGTTATCAACCGTGCACGAATACCCGGATGACCTGATCACGAAGGTCGATTCCTGCATACACAGAAGAAGCACGCAAGAACAAGATAAAGCAATCTGAAATTGCAAATAGGAATTAAAATATTTGAACTGAGTTGAGATTCTAAATAAGGATCTTAATTGGGTGGTCTAGTTGACACACGCAAAATATACAAGTTGCAACGAAGGCAAACTAAACATAAACAAAATCCAAGAAAAACTAGAGGGGTACGGCCTCCTTATATAGGGGAGGGGGAGCCGCACATATCCAAGAGTTAAAGGGGTGGTACAATTCATGGGTACTGTTCATGTGAATAGTATAGCATGAATAGTGTGGCCCAAAGGGGTGTCTAAGGAGGTGGCCGGCCCAAATAGGTTACAAGGCCCAATTTGGCCCAAACAGGTGACACATCACCTTATTTTGATGATTGCAGTGCGTACAGAGGGAATTTAGAGGTGAGGCTAGACCCGTTTGAAAGAGGACAAGATAAGCTTTCAATCAAGTACTCGTGGACCTCAAATGGAGTTCGTATGTGAAAGTTATGCCTGTTTGAAGTCGAGGCTGTCTTCGGAGGCCGAACTGGATTCCAAAACGTGTCCAACTTGAACTCTTACTTGGCTTGGACCCAAAGTAACATGAGAACCTTCCTTGTACCATGGGGTGGAGTAGCGCTTGTATCTGGAGGGTTGATGTTCTCATCATCCTCCCCTTCTTGCATTTGAATTGTCCTCGACTCAGGCTCATCTTCCAATTCTAAGAAAAGCTTCAAAATTTGTAGCAATGCATGCTCATCTTTCAGCAAAATATTTGCAACAGCAAGTGGCAAAGAAATAGAAAAAGCTTTGAAAATTAGAGGTGATTGTACGTGCATCAAATCAGCAAAGGTATATTTTCTCATAGCAGTTAGTTTACAACTCAATTTGCAAGTATAAGTGAAGTATATAGTGGAGTTATTTATTGCTCTGTGAAAGGGCAGCACAGTAATTGAATTCAAAGAGCACAAGTCGTTCATATAATCATATTTCAATTGAGCAATAGCAAATTCATCTAGCAAGGGTGAAAATATGTGTAAATTCTTCCATACTTCAACATCATGATGCAAATTGTCCATACTAGATGGTGCAATAAGAGATGAACACATAGGCATTGGATGATCACTAAATTTTAATTTTCTCTCATAATGAACAAGATTCGACACATAAGAATTGTTGTTCAAAACAGCAAGCTTCAATTCATCCATGTAATCACAAGTTATGCATATTCGATAAACAAGAAATTGATTGTCTACACCATAATATCCAATCAAATTAAACTTATACCCAGAGGTATAGGCACTAGACAAGCATTTTGAACATACGATTTTAGAAACTTTCTCCATAGCATGTGATAATTTTATAGGTGAATCCAATATAATGTAACACAAAGAATCAGTAGAAGAAATTCTAGTCAAAACTTCTTTATGTCTAACCAATTCCACATGATCATTATATGTGATTAACTCATCACATGAATCACTCAAAACAGCAGGCAATTCAATTATTTCATCACATGGTGTACTCAAGTCGGCAGGTAAATCAACAATTTTATCAAATGGTGTACTTAAATCAATGCAATCTGTATTCTCTACTTGAAATATGTGCATATCATAATTGTTTTCCACTAATTTTTGCTCTAAATAGCATGAACAGTGGACAATTGTAGTTCTTCACAAGCATACTCACCTTGAGTGATGATAGCACCATGATCTTTACCTTTTTGGCTCTCCTCAGATGATGTAGGTGCATTCATCTCCTCATCTTCCTTCTCAACCAATGGAGTCGATGGTTCAATCAGCTTATTCTCCTCTTTGGCATGGTTTTTAACTTCCTGCAAATTGTTAGTCACAGAAAAAGCCATAAACATAGGTTTGTTCTCATATTCCCTATCATCAAGCATTCTCAATTTCTCCTCAATCTGACGTTCAACCTTACAAGCAAGTGTAAATAAATGAGGGAAATAATTATATTATTTGTGAACAAGAATGTCCTGAATTTCTTTATTAAGCCCACTTAAGAATCTATTCTCTGTAGTTTCAACATGTTCCTCTAAGCCACAACGCAATAAACGAGTTTTAAATTCATGATAGTATTCCCTTACAGTTCTACTACGTTGTTTTAAACGTTGTAATCTAACTAACAAATAATCAGCATGATATTTAGGAACAAATTCATCTCTCAAAAGTTTCTTTAATGCATACCAAGTTTGAGGAACTCTTCCATGTCTTCGTAAATACTTCCACCGAAGTATTGCATCTTCAACAAAAACACTAGTGGCAGCTTTAATCTTTTGCCTATCAGACAATTCATAATATTCAAATTCTTTATCTAAAGCTATCTCCCAGTCAACATAGGCATCAGGATCAAATTTACCAATAAAGGATGGCAAAGTGAGTTTAGTTTTACTAAGTGCAAGCGTACTATCACGATCATGTACCGTCTGTGGTGGAGAAACTTGGCTCAAGCTTACATCTTTCTCATGGACTTTCTTGCGCTCCCGTTCAATGGCTCGAAGAAGACATTGATCTATCTCATAATCATCCCGTGAACCTGCCATAGTTAGTAGGAAATAAGAAAACAAATCACAAGTATATGTTCCTACGAACTACTAGGATCTAGAGGTTCAAAGTCGCTTGGACTCAAACTTTTACCAAGTTCTTACAAGCTCTTACCAATGTAGCAAGGAAGTGGTACAACCGGTGGCTGGTTCGTGATACTCTCACCTGTGAATAGTCCAACGATTGCGAGGAACGACACCTGCTGAGTTAGTAGGAAGTGGAGCTTGGAAGGCTTCAATATGGTAGCATGGATTAGCAACAATCAAATCAGTAATGCTAGTTGAAAAATTATTCAAAGTACTAGTCAATGTTGCTGATCCTAGCCTAATCAAAGCTAGCTAATCAAAGCCCTATGTAGAGAAGTGTATGTACGCACACGCAACGATCAATGTGACTTGATGCAAGCAAGGGAAAGCCTCACAACAAGTGCTGTGAGAGACGCTAGCCAACTACTCAAACTTCTATAAAGGGCACAAGATTGTTCGCACGACATAGAGCACAAAAGACAACAATATCAGTGGAATGCAAACAACACTCTAGATTGAGCAGAAACAATAGCTAGTCTCAAACGATGAAAAAGCAGAGTTTTATATGGCTTATATATGCTCTTCTAAAAGGTTTCGACGAGATCTACAACTTTCCAGTTGAGGCAAACTCCAAATCCCGAAAGGAAGATCGAAGGAAATAGCAAAAACAGAAACCGAAAAAGCGACGCGAATTCGGAGCTGAAGATGGCCGATTTTGGGGCACCTGGAGGGCAACAAGTGGCTTAGGTAGAAAATATGCACCTCGTCGTTAGCTTTGAAACAAGCATAAGAACGTAAAAAACGGACACAATATGCAAAATTTATGCCCGTTTTACTGAAGGTGTCTCGGAAACAGAATCCTACTTGAACTCGAAACCGTCCCGGGTTTAAATTTGAAACTGCTATATCTTTCAAATCCGTAGGCCAAATTTTCTGAAATTTTTTGTATTAGTTTTTGGCTATATTTAGAAGGTCTCTAATAATTTTTTACACACTTTTCTTTTTCATTTCTTTTCTTTTACCGCGGCTTTTGTTCTTGCGGTTGCCTCTTTCGCCTTCTATCTGGCTGGCCCTACGGTTTACCGCAAGTCGCAAATAACATTAAATCTCCCAAAAGATCACAACAAACCTCTTTTTTTTTTTGGATTAACAACATGACGAATTTTCTATTTTTGGTGCGGATTAGAGGAGTTCTAACCCACAAATTTTCTGTTTTAGATGCAAATACTAAGAACCCTAAAAGAACGATCAAGCAACGCGAAGAAAAACACGAGAAGTAATCTAGACAACGACCAACTAGACAATAACTAGAACTAAAGATCAGCAACTAGACACGACGATGCAACCAATGATTCAACAAACAAAATATTGAAAAGAAAAATTGCAATGGCTCAAAGGGGTTCGGACAGGGATGATAATGGCGCAACAAATAATTTTTGTGGGCAATTTTCTGGTTTCTAGGTATGAAAATGAATCTACTACTAGAAAATTGGAAAATCTCACCGATCAACTGAAGCTCTGATACCACTTGATGAACCACGGAGGTCCTGATTTGGCTCGATCTTTCGATGAGAAGATAAGTTCGGTAGGCGTCGCTCAACTCTCACGATCCTGGCTACGAACATGCAAGGCTCAAAACCACGCAATCGCTGAACTGCTCGACAAGTCGTTATCAGCCGTGCACGAATACCCAGATGACCTGACCACGAAGGTCGATTCCTACATATACCGAAGAAGCACGCAAGAACAAGATAAAATAATCTGAAATTGCAAATAGAAATTAAAATATTTGAATTGAGTTTTGATTCTGAATAAAGATCTTAATTGGGTGGTCTGGTTGACACACGCAAAAGATACAAGTTGTAACGAAGGCAAACTAAATATAAACAAAATCCAAGAAAAACTAGAGGGGTGCGGCCTCCTTATATAGGGGAGGGGAGCCGCACATATCCAAGAGCTAAAGGGATGATACTATTCATGGGTACTGTTCACGTGAACAGTACAGCCATGCATAGTGCAGTCCAAGGGGGTGGCCAAGGAGGTGGCCGGCCCAAATAGGTTACAAGGCCCAATTTGGCCTAAACAGGTGACGCAATACCTTCTTTTGATGATTGCGGTGCGTACAGAGGGAATTTAGAGGTGAGGCCAGACCCGTTTGAAAGAGGACGATATAAGCTTTCAATCATGTACTCGTGGACCTCAAACGGAGTTCGTATGCGAAAGTTATGCCTGTTTGAAGTCAGGACTGTGTTCGGAGGCTGAACTGGATTCCAAAACGTGTCCAACTTGAACTCTTGCTTGGCTTGGACCCAATGTAACATGAAAACTTTCCTTGTACCATGGCATGGAGTAGCGCTTGTATCTGGAGGGTTGATGTTCTCATCACATAGCTAGCCACTCGAGCATTCCTCGACAATTGCGGTAGTTTTTTCAGGGGTACAAGGCGGACACACACATAATCCACTAACACCATACTCACACGCGTATGTGTCCCCTACACACCCTAGGGAATTAATCAGAAGCTTCACGGCTTCCAGAACGCGGGTGCCAGATGCACACAGAATCCACTCGCACCACACACAAGTGTGTCTATCCACTACACACCCTAGGGAATTAATCGGAAGCTTCACGGCCTCCAGAGCGCTGGTACAAGCTGTCGTATGAGGTTCAAACCCTGGTGGGCTGCTCCCCCGCTTGACATAGCTAGCCACTCGAGCAAATGCTTGGTCCTCAACTGCGGTCGTTGGTGGGACGAATTCTACGTGCAGGCAACATGCTTGGGCTGTGTTGGGTTGGGGTTAGGCTGTGCTGGGCTAGATTTGACATTTTTTTAATAAAATTATAGAAATAAATGTCTTTTTAATAAAATTACAAAAGTAAGTTTCTATCACGAAGTCATTTGGCGACAAAGCCCTATCGCCAAATGAGTTGACGACAAGGTGATGTGGTAGATCCTGTCGCCCATTCATTTGGCGACAGGACCATGTCACCAAATGATTTGGTGACAGGAGCTTATCCGTCAAACTACGGCGAGGAGCAGTGCGCTGACCACGGTGTTGGTGGTCTCAACCAGGATGAGCACCGTGGCGGTGAGTAGGGCATTATTCTTAGTGGAGAGAGAAGAGGTGGGTAAGTAAAGGGGGGAGAGGATGGGTTTGTTTCAAGATTGGTTCTTTGCAGGGTTAACAATTTTGGTTTGGATTTTTTTTTCGTTTGGGGGCAAAATGGGTGAAATTTCGGTAATTTCGTATGATATTTCGGTGATTTTCGGCCAAACAGGTTGATCAAATTTGAATTTTTAAATTTAAAAATTTCCAAAAAAATAAAAAGAAACCAGCACCAAGGCTGGGATTCAAACCCACCACCAAGACTGCACAAGCGCTAGCATACCACTGGGCTACATTTGCCCTTGTGGTGTATTCACTGCTTTGATTGTATTTAGCTCTCAAAATTCAGACCAACCGAATTTTTTTAACGAAACCAAATCCTTTCGGATGGGGACGAAATGAACGAAATTTCGGATATTTCGGTGAAATTTCACCAAAATCGTGAACCCTGGTTCTTTGACGGGTGGCACAATCCTAGGAAGGGCGAGGTAGGACTTGAGGCCCGTCCCATAGAATTTTTCTCCCGCGCGTGGTACCTGACGGCTGACGTTCTAGTGTTCTACTCCTCCCACGCCGCACATCAAGCCCAAAGGTTCCCTCGTCGTTCGGTCGTGCCCCGTTTTGCGCGAGAACACTGCTGGGCAGGGTAACAACACCGCGGCTCGCCTGCGCCCCGCAGGATTAATGAGCTTTTGAGAGGCATACATTTTTTCCGAATCGAGAGGTCCATAAGCCTTAGAGCACATCTAAGGCTTATAAATTTGATGCGGAGCACAAATTTTTATTTTTGCGAGGAGCACAAAGGTTTTTAGTTGAGTATTGGTTAGCAATTTCGAACAAAAGTGAAGGGAAAGATTGCCAATACATGATCGTGTCACACTGTTGAGTACCATTATAACGAGCTAAAACGAGGAGCTAAAGCGAGAATGGGTTGTTTGTTAGGACTTAGCAGTTTGTACAGGTTTCAGGGTGGGATTGGGGAACATGCCACACATCCCCCACCCTCTTTGCCATTGCTCGCTGGCCACTGCAATGCCGGAAAGCACGCTACTACCCCTTCGCCTCTGCCCGTGCCGGCGCAACAACATTCCTTGGCATCGGGAAGGTTTCAAGTTGAGAAATCAGTCAGGAACTTTTGACTCGAAAAGTCAAGGAGTTTGAACTCTCGACATCTTCAACTCCAAATAGGTGACCTTCAACTCAAACATGAAAGCTTTGAACTACAAACTGAGAACTTTTAACTCAGTCCGGAAAAAGGTCAAATAGTCCCAATCCTAGCTTCTTTACCATGGGGGTGAGAGCACCGCTAGTCGTGGGATTGTCAAGGGGAGGGTGGTGCACGATCCAAGTCAGATGATGGTTAACCACAAACATAAGGATGGTGGTGTGTGTGCGGCTGGGAGTTGTGAAGGATTTGGGAACTGCCGGCGGATCAGGGGTGGAGTGATGGCATTTAGTCTGGCCACTATCGTTGTGAAAGTGGGGGTGCGGCTCCACCAGGTAGATTTGAGCAGATCAAGACCGTTGCAAGGTGATCCGAATTCGTCACCATGTCCAAAGTGGACATGGCGCTGGCCTGCACCTAACTGTTGGGAAACCATGGGCCTGACCCTGCAGTCGGTCCATTAGTGGACGCCTCATTCCAAACCCTAGCAGGGTCGTAGCTAGGGCTGGAAAAATAGCTCGAGGCTCGACTCGGGCTCGTCAAGGCTCGGCTCGGGAATTTTCGAGCCGAGCCTACTTTCTGGCTCGGTGAGAATTCGAGCCGAGCTCGAGCCGCCCGCGAGCCAAACGAGCCAAAAACGAGCTGCTCCAGGCCGGCCTTATCCCCTTGACCCTTCCGCCCTTTTCCATTCGGCCTCTCGCCTCCTCCCCCCATCCCCATCCCCCAGCTTCCCCACTCCCCCAGTCCCCCACAAACTCCCGTCGCCGCCTCCTCCCGCGCCGACCGGCCCAGCCCCTCCCTCCCCACGCCCGCGCCTCTCCTCCCCCGCGCCGACCGGCCTGGCCCCCTCCTCCCCCCACGCTCCGCCGCCTCTCCTCCTCCCCACGCGCCGCCGCCGCCTCTCCTCCTCCCCGCGGCCTCCTCCCCCATCTTCCTCCCCCAGCTGTGCCCCTCTTCCTCCCCAGCCGCAGACCACCTCCTCCCTCCTTCCCCGCGCTCGCGGAGGATCCAGATCTGGATCCAGAGAGGTGTGTGAGACCCCGATTTATTAAACTTGTAATACTTAACCTTCCTCTGGTTCTAGTATCACAAATAGAATAATCCGCGTCTCGATGAATATGTGCCTCCCAGAACAAGCAGCACACATACATCATATCAAAGCATGCATCAATTCCATACAATAGAATATGACAAGTCTATCAAAAGACATACATAATATAAGTTATTACAGCACAGCCGACCGGCCAAATGACATAAATAGCAAATAAGTAACAGCGGAAGCAAAAGTTGTCATAAGATGGCTTAAACCAAAAGACAACCGGTTAGCCACATAACACCACAGGGCAACCGACCGGGCCGCCAAGCTAATCGCCCCTTAAACTGCCACAGCACAACTCACAAAAGTGAGGCCTATCGGACTCAGTATCATCCTCTGCACAACACAAGCAATGTAGGTGAGTACAAAAATGTACTCGCAAGACTTACGAGTAACAAGCCTATACATAGCTACATGAAAGCTGTATTCAAAGGAATGTAGTTATATGGTTCTTTGGACGCACAAAGCAAGTTTTATTCGCAATAGTGTAATAGGTTGAACAACAGTTTGTAAAGTCTGTTTTTAAGCATTTAAATAACAGCGAGTAAACATAAGTAACAAGTATCCACCTAGAAGTGACTTTCCCTAAAGCCACCACAACATAGCATGAATCCCTGATTCATACCACCCATCAATTTTTATTTAGAAATGTTGATGTCTAACTCTTGGAAGACTTCCCCAAGCGTGTCCATAACCTAGGACAAGGCTATTCGAATAGTTTTAATCTCTGCAAGGGTGTACCAATGTACCCACACTTCAGACCGCCTTTTTGCCAAGCTATTAAGCACACTTCCTTTGGTATGCCGGCACGGCTAAGTCCTACGAACCCTTTTCAATGGAATATGCTAATCAAGAGACGCACGTATGGGGGTTAACCCTTAGTGATCTGCCGACGAAATATGGATCACAAGGACCCATACGTGGAGCAGGACACACCGGCCTCGGCGGGTGTTCCTCTCCCCACAAACGTGTCCATGTTGCATATAATCAAATATGCAACCCACCACGCGACTCATTAATTAACACAGCCCAAAGTACTCAGCCAAGAGAGGTCCCATATCCCCCTAGTGTGGTTAGCACGCACAAATGCTTGGTTCGGTGTAACAAGTAGCTCGATCCTTGATTGACCCGGGCACCATTCCAATCACACCCAAAAGATCACACCATCGTACCATTGTGCCCAAGTCTAAATCGTTTTCATTTTCAGTTTTAGTTTTGCAATTTAGACATAGCACAAGGCTGAAATATACAGATTATAACAGTTTGTGTGATCAAGGTTATCGACAAGTCGATAACCGCCTATTTCTACCGATAGCTAAGCATGGCTAAGCGTAATGACACGTAAACTACTAAGTGACAAGGGTTCATCCAGCGAACCCAAAATCACAGCAAGTAATCCTAGGCTCAGTAGTAGAGGATTAAACATTTCCTACTGATTATGCAACTACTGGGCCAACTATCGACAATAGTTTAAAACAACATAGCAATGCATACATAAAATTTGCAAACAACATATTAGAATTTGAAAATAGTAGGAACAACATGATCAAATGAATGCTACATCTGCTTGCCTGGCTGAAGTGCAGGATTTGGCTGTTGTGGCTCAATATCAGTAATAAAATTATCTTCGGAACCTAACGCGAAAAGACGATAAGCAAATAAGAACGAAGAACACCAAATAAAAACCCAACAGCAAAATATATCCAAATCTAATGAAATTTACACAACAGCTAGGGAATGATTTCAGACAGTGATAGGAACAAGAATCATGCAATTTGGACCTAACATGCACAAGATATGGACAAAATACTCTTTCTCAGCCTTAAAATCAACCTAATTAATTAATAGTACCGTTCATAGCGAAATTTTCTAGAATTATCTAAGGTCTGAAATTTTTATAGCAAGTAGATTATGACATCCTAATAACAGCAAAATTGAATTTACTAAATTTGGAGTTATACACATTTACTTATGATTTTTCTAAGGTGTAAATCTAATGCAAGTCATTTTACAGAAATATGAACATGCTCAAAACTTATTCCATATGAAAGTATACTAACAGATGAATTTAACAAAATTGATTTTGCACAAATTGGATTTATACAGAAAAAGATATGCATTTTTCAAGATTAAATCCATTTTTGGAATATTTAAAGTGACAGAAATCAAGTTATTTCTAGTTACACAATTTTCTGCTACTGAACTATGCTTAATTCTATTTTTATAATAAACTTAAGTGATAACAAAATTTATTCTGATTGGAATCATCTAAAAGGGTTTAAAATGGATTTGTTATGGATTTCTAAAGTTTTATATCATTTTGATTGTTAAATAATCACTTACCAACAGACAAACCCAAACAAAAGAATAAGACGTGGACACTTATCAACCTCGATCTAAAATCCTCACGGCTACGCGCGGAACAGCGCCTGTGTATGAAACTTAACGGAGCCACCGTTGGATCAAGATCCAACAGCGCACCGCAGTGTATGCATTCGGACGGTCGCGGTGCTTGGGCCAATAATCCACCGCGGTCGGCGAGATGGGCGGTCGAGCGCACCAACAATCGGATTGTCCGATTGCATACAAGATCTCGGCCATTGATTACAAGATCGGCGACCAAGAAGCAGCGAGGCATCCGGAGGTCCGAATGCATCAAAGATCGGGCGCGATTTGAAGCGGACGGCCAACGATCGAAGTTCAAAGAGTGCTGACACGTGGGACCGCTTTAGTGACCTTGAGTCACCCACGCGCTGCTTTTTAACACGTGCACAGTGCCACAGGGCCCACTGTCGTCGGCCCGAGTGGCGGCTTAGGACAGAATTAATGCCACTAATGATTATCATTAAATAAACCTAAAAGAGACACTAAGGACTTCTGGATTTTGATCTTAACCCCTCGGGCCCACATGTCAGTGACCCAGAGGTGATTTCCGACAGCGATTAATGACGACACATTAATTAATCAATGATTAAGCATTAATGATGTCGGAACAGTGCGGGAATGCGCCAGCGGGTGATCAAAGGATGTTGGGCCCACTGGTTAGTGGCTCAACGACAAGGATTAAGACATCATTAATTAACTAATGATTGGCAATCACTGTGCAATTAATGTGTCCTAAACAAATGACGAAAACAGGAGTGTTGCACCGGCAAAGTCCCGAGCGACTTTAACGGCTAATCGCCGGCGACACTGGCCGCGGCGGCGCCGAACAAGAACTAAAATGGAATCGCAATAGCACTACGAACCTAGTGGTGGCATTCTCGCCGGCGGTGAGGGACTAGAACGCCGGCTAGCCGGAAAAACGAAAATGGAACCCTACTGCTAAACATGAAAATAGCGATGAGCTCCGCTGCAATCCAAGGAAGCGGGTGCCAGAGCCTCTAAGGACTAATAAGAAGCTACCTTGAAGAAGGGAAGCTTCAGAGATGGCCGGAGAAGCTTGATCACGGAGGAAGCTCGCCGGACTTGGTAAAGAAAGGTTGAAAACGGTACCCTGAGCCAAGTGAGTGATACCAAAGCATCAGTATAGCTTCATTATGGTCCACAGAAGCTACATGAGCAAGCAATTAGAAAATAGAGCACTCACCTGAGCTGAGGAAGAAGATGACCACTTTCGGCCGAATTTGAACAAACCCCAAATTGGACAATTCCTGAGAATCAAATTCAAAATTAAGTGAGGAAATGCTCAAGATAGTAAAGAGATAAGGATAGGGCAAAGAAACATGAAGAGAACCTTTGGAACACCAAGAACACGGAGGAGCTCCACGGGTCAACAATGGCGACTTGCCATTTTTGAGGTGTTAAGCTCCAATCGTAAATGGAGCTTGATGGTGGTCTAAAGGAATACCAGGAAGTGAAAGGGGTGCTTATAAGGCCTTGGAGGCATTAGGGTTTGGACCTAAAGCTTTCGAGGCGGCAAAGCACAGAGCACAAGGTGCGTGAGCAAGGAAAAGGGTGGTAGATGTGCAATAGGGTATGGCACGGCTCGAGTGTCTCCCATACCCCTAAGCGTCGGCTAGAGCATTGTAGGGGCATGATTTGACACTGCCATCTCCCCTGCTTGTTCATGCGGCTAGAGGTTGAAGAAGACCGGGAAAAGCATTTGGCGACTTTCACCGTTGGATAAGACCTGACGGCGAGATTGCGCCACGCCAGCGAGGTTTAAAACACAACGAAGGAGATCGCAAGCCCGAGATTGAACATGAGCGACTCAGTTGCTCCACGTCGCGAGCGTGGTTTACATGAGAGGACAAGCGGCGTTGGATCTTAATCCAACGGCTGGGATTCAAACTAACAAACGAGGGTCGGTCATTTCGGTGAATCGGGCGGTTGGTTGGGGATCAACGGTTGAGATTTGAACTTGCAGCGGAAAGTCCGAATGTTTAAGCGCGCGTGGGCGCGCGATCGAGATCTAACGGTTGAGATCAATGCGCGTTTTAAAGAGAGACTCGGTGCGATTAGTTGGTGGACCGAGTCGATTGGCTCGAGCAGTCGACTCGAACCCAAGCGAGTGGATTTAGGTTTTGACTTTCAAATTAGACAGAGACTTTAGAGGATTTATTTGAGGTAGCAAAACAACTCTAAAAATTATGAAATTTTACTGGAGGTTACTAACTCGTATATAAACCTTGTGAAAAATTTTCAGAGGTTTTTATGCTGTGAACAAATCTCCAAAATTTCTGCAAGGCTCTGTTTTGAGGTTTGGTGAAAGTCAAGCAGTTTATTGCCTCTAAAAATATTCAAACAATTTCTAAAAATTGTGAAATTTTCGAGAGGATCACAAATCATCACAGAAACTTAGGAAAAATATTTCCCAAAGATGATCACAGAATTTGAGAAGATTGTTTTTGGAAGGTCAAAGTTTGGATCAATTAGACTTGTGACATTGCATTTCCATAACTTCTTACAACAATTGTTCAAAGCATACAGGAAATACATGATGTAAGAAAAAGTTTTAATTTCTACTGATTTTCTTACATTTGAAACACAAGTCCAAAGTTGGGATGTTACAAGGTGCTTGCTTGCTTCTTTGCAGCTTCAGGGTGGGAGCCATGGCGGCGGCAACGCTGCTGTTCTTCTCGATGGTGCAGGCCGAGGTGGTGGCCCTCTACTCTGCTCCCGGTGCCGGCGACGACGTCGATGCAGTCTTCGCTAAGTGGGAGGGTGCGGCGGACCGGCGGTGGTCGGTGGAGGCCCTCCTGCCTCCTGGCTACTCCTGCTGCTCTGTGATTGTGCTGTGATTGTGAATCTGTAATGTAAATCATGTGTGTGATGCACTGATGCTTGCTAGTTGTTTGTCCAATTTTATGCTTTTGTTAGAGCAATTTTGATGCGTGATTGTGTGAGAAATTTTGATTCATGATTGAGAACCGAGAGGAGCATCGATGCATGAGCGTGATTGTGAGCCGGGAGGCTCGCGAGCCGTTCGAGCGGCTCGAGCTCAATTTCGAGCTGAGCCGAGCCTTCCTCCCAGCTCGTTATCGAAACGAGCCGAGCCGAGCCTACTGTAGAAACGAGCCTGGGCGAGCTCGGCTCGGCTCGTTTTCAACCCTAGTGGTAGCCTATAAATAGGGGGTGCTATTCATTGTAAAGGATTGATCGATGAATGAAGGAATAAAGAGAAGCAAGGCGTCCCCCTACATCTCTGTGTTCAATCTCTTATTCTGTTCTTGTGTTCATGCATTGTTCTTACAATTCTGAGTTTGTCTAAGAGGTAATCGCTCGGACTGGACTCGCCAGCGACGGTTCCTCAACACGTTATCAGCACGATCGACTCTCCTCACATCGAAAAGGTAACCGTCGATGAAAGACACTCGTAGATTGAATCGTTTTCTAGATTGCTTTCAATTCTGCAAATTTGGCTTTCTAGATTGATTTCCTACGGTGCAAATCCGCTCTAATCTACCGCGAGCCGACTTGAAGTTGCCGGCCAAGCCGATCGGTGGATTGCATGAAAGAGTAGATGATGATTGTACCGTAGATAGTATATGCAATCGCATGAAAGACACCATGTGCAAGGCACCGCCTGCAAGCTGCTGTCACTACCTCCGCGATACGTTACCGGTCGGCATAGTCCGCCACCATGTACCGCCACGGAGGCAACGACAGTGCCACACCGCTAGCACGCGGCGAGCACGCACATGACGGCATGATGCCGCGCCTCCGTTGCAATCTTGTACCGCATTGCACCACATTACATTACATTGCATGAACAATAAAGAAAAAAAACCCGGCCGGCGCGGCCCCGTACGGCCACGACGTCGCCGGTCGATCGCCTGCCACCTGCATGTGGCGGCACCACCACCACCGCCCGTAGTGGTGCCTCCTGACGTCGGCGCCGCCTCGCTGCATGAGGTATCGCACCTACGCTCAGCGGCCTCCCGGCCGCGCCGCCACCATGGCGGCTGCCGCTTCGTCATGCCCGCCGCCGCGCGCGCGCCGCCGCCACGCGGCCACCGGCTTCATCCGGCCTTGCATCAAACAAAAGAAAAAGAAGCGCCGCCGCAAGCAAAAAAAAAACAAGGCGGCACCACGGCCGGCGCCGCCGCGGCCGCGGCGTCACCTCGCGCTGAGCAACTCGGCATTGCATGGCCCGGATCGTGCGCTTTCGGACAACCGCGCCCGCCGCGCCGTGAGCCGGCCGCCGCACGTCCGGCCAGCCGCATGGCTCGGGCGCCACGACTCGCTGCGCGCCGCTTCGGCTCGTCGCCGCTCCGGCCCGCCGATCGCGCGCCGGCCGTCGCGCCGCGTACCCGCCATCACCACCACGCCCGCCCCCGTGCACCAGCTGCCGGCTGGTCACCACACCCTGCCTCGGGAGCGCCGCCCGACCGCCGGTTGTGTGCCGCTTTGAAACAAACCGCCGCCCTCGCCTCGGGGCCTTTGGGAGCCGCCGGAGCCGCTGCCTCGAAGGGGCCGCCCAGTCGCCTCGGGCTCCTCCAGAGCCGCCGCCGACCGCCGCATGGCCGCCTCGGGCACCTCCGGAGCCGCCGTCGCCGGCTGACTCGGGACCTTGTGGAGCCGCCGTCGCCGCTTGGAATTGAGGGTGAGGGGAAACCCTACCCCGTGCTTTTGGAGCCGGCCGGATAAGGCTCCCTTCGTGGGCCAAGGATGTATTGGGCCATCAAAGGCCGGCTTGTAGCCGGCCCACCCGGTGAAAAAAAAAAAAAAGGGAAGAAGGGGGCAGCCGGTGGGAAAAGAAAAAAAAAGAGGGGCACGGTGGAAAATTCTGAAATTTGCACAAAGACCCTCGTGATTCTGGAAATTACGAGGATAAGTATGCGGTGATGAAATTTTGCAATAAGGTCCTTGTAATTCTGAAAATTACGAGAATTTTTTGCGAAAATTTTGCGAAAAACCCCCTGGAACTGGGGAATATACGGGATTATATACATTCTTGTAGAATAACCACTCAGAAACCTGAAAATAGCGCGTAAATTTTTCTCTTTACTGAAATTTGCGTGTTAACTCCTGAAAGTGGCAGAATTTGCCAAAAGTCATTTTTCCAGCAGAAAATGGCATCGGGAATCCAAATTTTTGCATATTTTGAGCATTTGAAGCATGTTTAACTTTGTTATTGTTATTTCTATGCAATTTATTTATTGTATTTACTGTTTTGATTACTTTAATCACTAGAAATAGCGATAAATCATGTAAATGCATAGAAAAATCTGAGAACATGAACACAGAGTTCAATGAGCATTATGAGAATTTTGCAACCATCTTACGCAAATTACTGCGGTAATATTATGAATTTTTGCATGAATATGAAGATGACGGCATCTCAAATCGAAATTGAAGAATGACCTAGCATGGCGATTTTGTATAAAATTTGTATCAGTCTTTAATTCGGTGGTAATGTAATCACGGATGCGCAGAAGATTGAAGACTCTCTCTACCTTTCACGAGCGTGGTGCAATCCGCGCGCAACTATCGTCAAGGCGGCTACATGCGGTATGCGAATTAATTGACATCATGCAAGTTGCGGAAACTCAAGATGATGTTTCTGAAAGAACTACATCTCGCACCACCTAGTAGTAATGTTGGCCATGAAGCCCTTGTTAGCGACTACAAGGTAATGAAGCCTCGGACGAATGAGAAGAGCAAGAAGGGTAAAGTCGTGCCATGCGTTATTGATGCTTTCTAGTCTAAGAAAAATGGCAAATGATATAGGATGAGGCACACCTCGCCATTGCGAGCACAGAGGACTCACATCCATTAGTTGCACTTATGAATGTGGGCGACCTATGTGACCCCATCATCCTCCTTTGGATCTCGCGGTGGCGCATGCGTAGCGACGAAGAGGAGAAGATCGCGTATGGAGCCGATTGAGACAAAAGTTCACGAATACTTCGCGATTCGATCTAGTGCACGCATTGCACTTGGATCTTTATAGAAACTTGTAGTTTGTAATTGAAGCGAACCTTGAATTATTGGATAATGGTTGCAAGCTCTAGGAGAGCAAAGCATTAAATTCTTATTATGAGTCTGCAAGACTTATTTTCCGTCTTTATAATAGCAAGTTATGTTACGATATAAAGTATTTTATTTATGTGTTGCTTGCTTTACGCTACATATTAATAAAGTACATTATATTAGAACGCGTGTGGCGCCCTATGGAGGAAGTGTGCTTAGCGGTAGCGGCACTGCGAATACCATCTGAGAGAAATGAAAATTTTCTAGTCAATCGGCAAGAATCTTTGGTAGTCTTCGACAATCATGACATGATACTTGTCTAATAGGCTCGGGAAGGGCCATAATTATACTCCCAATGGGCACAACTTTGGTCATTGAAGAAGACTTGTTGTACCAGAATCGACTATAACTCTCAAGGATATTTAAGCTATGGTTTCCATGTAGAGACTGAAGAAGATTATGGTACAGAATACCTCCTCATTACAAAGTGTGAAGAAAGTGAAAAATAGCATTAGAATATCTTCCTTCATATGAAACTGGGCTATACTACACTAATATTAAGGCACTGTGACCTATCTTGCTACAAAACCGTATTTAGAAATTTGAACTTTTCTATCTATGGCATGATAGATTAGGCCACCTCGGTCTTAGAATAATAAGAGATATAATTAACAATTCACAGGGACATATTGTGAATGTAAAGAATTTCCCGAACCAGAAAGATTTTGTGTGCCCCACATGTGCCACAGAAATTAATTACTAGACCTTTTGCTCTAAGCGAAGGATGAAGTACTGCATTCTGGACCGTATCGAGGAGACATTTGCGGTCCTATACACTGTAAGGGTCATTTTGGTATTTTATGGTGCTCGTCGATGCTTCCTCGAAATGGTCGCATGTATGCTTATTGTTTCTGAAACTATGCTTTTGCAAAGCTAATTTATGAATAATTAAAATAAAGAATAATTTCCCTGATCATCATGTGAAGTCTATCAGAATGGATAACGCCGGAGAATTTACTTCAAAGGCATTTGATGATTATTATATGGCAATGGGAATTACCGTTGAGCACTCGGTACCACATGTCCACACTCAGAATGGACTAGCGAGGCATTGATTAAAGAATTAAATTCATTACTTGACCGCTTTACGGTGTAATTTACCAACTACGTGTTGGGGACACGCAGTCCTGCATGCAACAACTCTCATCAATTTTAGACCGTCGGCATACAACATCCATTCACCTATGCAACTAGCGCAAGGGTCAACACCGAAAATCTCTCATCTTCGAAGGTTTGGTTGCAAGGTTTATGTACCTATACCACCACCGCAGCGAACTGCAATGGACCCTCTTCGAAAGTCTGGGATATACGTTGGTTATGCGACATCATCCATAATCAAGTATTTGGACCCTATGACTGGAGATTTGTATAATGCCCGATTCGCTGATAGTACATTAGATGAAGTTAGTTTCCCGTCATTAGGGGGAGGAAATCAACCCTTGATAATAATGTCGGGAAATAATTGAAGTCTAGAAGACATTTGAAGTCCAGAAGATAATTGAAATCTATGCATATGACCCGAGCACTAGTGAAGCAAACAGAGAAGTCCAGAAGATAATTGCAGTCCAGAAGATAATTGAATTGAAGTCTAGAAGACAATTGAAGTCCAGAAGATAATTGATTTGCAAGTATTAGCGAATCAACTGCCAGACTACTTTAGTGATTTGAAGAGTGTGAATAAGTAGCATTTGCTTGCAAGAAATGCACCGGAGAGGGTTGAAATACCATTGAAGGTATCCCTAAATACCGTCCAGAGGCTTCAGAATAAAAGGATGAGAACTCCGGTCCCTCGAATCCGAAGTAACCGGGGACGCCTGGTGAAAAAAGGATAAGAAGGACTTGACACAGCCGGTCACCGAAGTGCCCCAGAACTAGAAGGGGAGCCAGTTGAGACCTGGCATCGGTATGGAATCTTCAGGAAAGGCATACCAGAATTGAACATCCCTATGAAGGGAGACATCAGTATGGATATGTGCGCACACATCGGAGTTGAAAAACTAAAGGGACTTACCCCGCAATTGGAAGCAGCGGTGAGCAAGTAGAAGCATTAGAAGAATCGCCCTTTGAAGAAATAGCTATAAACTTTATGACATCGGGAGAATCTTTGAATAAGACAACAGCCAATGTCAACATTTACTTTGCAAAGAAACTTGCCACAATCATCAATCTTGATTTAGAGCCTGCATCGCTCGCTAAATGAAAGAAAAGATTAGATTGAGAAGATTGGGAGAAGGCAATAGAAACTGAATTATTCTCTCCGAATAAAAGAAAGACGTTTGGGCTGTAGTCGCATGCGTCTCCCTTGTGCACCCGTAGGGTATAAGTGGGTATTTGTTCAAAGAAATGAAAAGAAGCAAGACTCGTTGTACAAGTTTTCACTGGACATCCAGAAGATGATTATGAAGAAACCTATTCCCCGGTCATGGGCGGAACTCCATTTTAAATATTTATCTCAATGGCAGTGAACTTGAAATTAGAAGTGAAATTGATGGATGGGGTACCAGCACACCTTTATGAAATGTTGGATGCGGACATTTATATGAAGATACTGAATGTATCACCGTCTCTGAACCAAAGCAGAGCAAATAGAAATATGTACATGTGAAACTCAAAAGTCATTGTCGAACATAAGCAATTAGGCAGAATGTGGTATAATTGCTTGAAGTGACTTTCTATGCAAGAAAGGCTACACGAACAATGAGAATAATCTCTGTGTATTTATACAACGATCCCAGAATGGATTTTGTATAATCTCAGTGTATGAAGTTGATCTGAATATCATCGGAACCCTGAAGGATATTAAGAAAGCAAGCTCTTACCTGGAGTCGGAGTTCGAAATGAAAGATTTGGGTGAAAACCAAATATTACCTAGGCTTGCAGCTTGGGCATGCCCCTGAAGAGATATTAGTGCATTAGTCAGCCTACACTCAGAAGGTGTTAGAAAGGTTCGACTTTGCAAAGGCATACCCTTTGAAAGTGCCAATGGTCGGGAGATCTTTATAGCAAGACAAAGACCCGTACCGACCTAAAGAAGAGGGGGAGGAAGTCCTGGGACCGGAATTCCCACACTTAAGTGCAATAGAAGCACTAATGTATTTAGCAAACTGTACTAGAACGGACATTGTATTTGCCGGGAACCTACTAGCAAGGTATAGTGCAGAACCTACCAAAGGCATTGGCAGGGAATAAAGGATATCTTCTGATACCTCTAAGGAAGCAAAGAACTTGGTGCATTCTCTGAGAAAGAACAAAGACTTAACTATGAATGGCAATGTAGATAACGGTACTTGTAGGACCCGATACGATAAATAGCAAACATGCTATGTATTCCTATGTGGTGGAACCGTAATTCCATAAAAATCGTTTAAGCGAGTCTTGTACCGATTTCGACGAACCACTGAAACAATAGCACTACACGAGGCCTCACGAGAATGTGCTTGGTTTCGACGGATGATTCACCACATCCAGAATCATGTGAATTGAATGCCGCACTAAACCCCACTATTATCTATGAAGATAAATGCAAACTTGTGTTGCACAAATGAGATGAGTTATATGAAGAATCCTCTCACAAAGTATATCAACCCCAAGTTCTTCTATGCTCATGAATTGCAAAAGATGAACGTATTTAAAGTACTGTATACTAAGTCATGTGAGAATCTTGCAGATTTATTCACTAAGTCACTTCCAGAGTCTAACTTTGAAACATGGATATGTGAATTGGAATGATGAGACTTAGAGAAGTGCAGAATTTAGGGGGAGAACCTTCACGAACTCATTATTAAAGCTTGATCATGAAGATCGAGTACCCAAAGAATAAATCCGAGATTAAATGAAATTGGGTGAATTGTACTTTTTTCCCTTCACGAGTTTTCCTCAAGTTTCTCGGCTATGGTTTTTAATGAGGCAATTCGTGCATCACGTGACGTGTATCATGTACTTTTTCTAAATTTTCCCACCGGGTTTTTATGGAGTTTGTGAGACATGAACATGAAAGATGGGTTCCCAAGGGAGTGTTGGAAACCATGGGCCTGACCCTATAGTCGGCCCATTAGTGGGCGCCCCATTCCAAACCCTAGCAGGGTCGTAGCCTATAAATAGGGGGTGCTATTCATTGTAAAGGATTGATCGATGGATGAAGAAATAAAGAGAAGCAAGACGTCCCCCTACATCTCTGTGTTAAATCTCTTATTCTGTTCTTGTGTTCATGCATTGTTCTTACGATTCTGAATTTGTCTACGAGATAATCGCTCGGACTAGACTCGCAATGCGGCGATTCCTCGACACTAAAAGGCATCGAGCGGCGCAAGGGTGTAGCGCCAGGCGGCACAGCCGTGTGCCGGCCCGCGCACAACCGACTTTGTCTCAGTTTCTTTTTCTTGTCCTTTCAGGATTCTTGTTCCTAGCCCTGTAAATGTACCTCTGTAGTCATATGTTTTAAACGGCATATCGTCCTTTGTGCTTGTAATTCTCCTCACATGATGACTTCCGCCTTCGTACATTGTTTTTCCTGTAAGCTTGTTTTCCATATAAAATTTGTGTCTCCTATCTATTTTTACCAACAGTTGCTTATAATTCACGGACTAAATCAATTCACGTCAACGCTGCTTCTCCGGTAGCAGCGACCCTTTTCACCGGCTCGATGGTAGCATGGCCGCGCCACAAACCAAAGCGCGGGCATGACTCACAATCATGGACCCTACCGCACGACACCGAGGCATAGTGCAAGACCGGCCCGGCCGACCTGCCTCGTCCTGGGACCTCAACGGTGCAATCCCGGCAGCTATGCCGCATTCCGCAGTCACTACTCATGGACACGGATGACATGACGAGGCGACATGAGCATGGCAAGGAGGAGGCCAGTGGGGCTCGTGGCGGGCGGCACCACGCATGCCAGCGACCACAGGGAGGTCGTTCGGCTGAGACAAGCGGGAGACATGTGCGTGAGAACCCGTATCTGGGCTTCTGGAGTACCTTGGGTGCCATGAATGGAGGAACAATAAAAGACCCGCAGCGGCGGGCGAGCCGTGTAGGCTATTCCTGGCTTCGCCTGTGGATCCCATCTTGGAGATGCAACCAGTTCCTTGCATTAATTCCCTCCCAAATAAACTGCAAATGATTCGATTTGGTTTGCGGTTGACTCGTGAAATTGTCTCCTTTTGTTTGAGTTGGATTCGTGAGACTAGTTCCTGGATCAGAGCAGAGCCACCACGGGTATGGGGGAGAAGAGGTGTGCTGCTAGTGGAGAAGAAGTGTTGATGTGGCTTGATCTAGTCTTAAAAAAAAAAAAAAGCAATGGTCTTGATGTGCTGAAATCTACCAAGTGGAACGTGATGGGCAATGATTATTCTTTGTGAGCATATTAGAAAGAGAATCAAACCATGCAAATAATGCTATTCAGTGTAATTTACCTCTCCAACTATTTTGGAATGTAGAATGAACGAATTAGGAATTGAACTGATTGGTACATTATTCTGCATTTCAGGCAGGGCTGAATGCATTAATTAGCTGTAGCCTTTAATTGATAATTAAGTTCACTCGGACACGCACTCACGCAAAAACCAATGCAACAAAAAACGAAGCAAAGACCAATGCAACAAAAAACTAAGGACAAAAAAGCACGAAGAAGCGAGTGCATGCCCGAATGCAAAGCTAGCTTAATTAATCAGATCACTGCCCCTCCATGTCGCGCCTATCGGACGTCGTTGATGGCGCACAACAAAGGCAGCAAGGGTTCCTCGTCGCCCTCCTGCGCACCTCCGCCTCGTCCTGAGACATGGCGTTCGTCACCACGTCCGCCGGCACCGGGCACCACCTGCGCTTCGCAAGATTACGCATGCAGGGCAACCTTCTCAGGAAGAAAGCGCATATTTTCCCCATTACCCTGCATACATCGAATTACATACGAGTATCATAGATTGATTTACATGTTCTAGCAGCATATGCGCGTATCGATATATGTACGTACTCTCCCATGTAGATGACGCCGACGAAGGAGACGCAGGTGATGACGATGATGTAGATGCAGGAGGACGTGTAGCGCGTGCTGCCGGCGATGTAGGCGCTGACGAGGCTGGCGAGGTCGATGAAGGTGGTGAGCATGAGCGCCATCACCTTGGCCTCCGTGTGGTAGAACCGCTCGCTCATGAGCAGCACCACGATCACCAGCGACGTCACGAACGCCGTGGCGTTGAAGTAGTAGAACGTCATGTACCTCCCCCAGAGCTTGTCACGCAGCACCGGGTTGCCGGCGGTGTGACCGTCGTCACCGTCCTTGTCGTCCTGCCAGAACCCGCCGGGCGGGTTCAGGCCGGCCTGGTAGGTCACCGTCGCCGCCACCGTGGCCAGCACCATCAACCACCCGCGCATCTCCTTGAACCACTTCTTGCGCTGGGCCACCGGGTCGTCCTTCTCTTCCTCCCGGAGGACGGGGAAGCCCTGGAACGCCATGCTCATCTCCGGAGCAGTGGCGCCAGCAGCCGCCCCTCGCTCTGGTACGGCGCGATGAGCACCGGGATGCCGCGCTTCCCGGTGGCGACGATCTCGGTGGCCGCTGCCGCCGTGTCGCCCGGAGCCGCGTCGACGACGCGGACGGCTCGACCTTCCTGTGCTTCATTCTGGCAGGACATTCTGGGGCGTGTTGGGTTTAGGACGCTTGTTAAGAGATAGTGTAGTACAGTAGCATACACATGCCATGTATATACAGGGTTTGTGCCTTCCTCTTAACACCCGTGTGAGCATCGTCTGCATGGCAAGCAAGCAAGCCTTTTCTCAATTATTCTCTCTTTAGTAAAGACGACGAAACAGTGCATATAAAGATGTGCAATCCTACACGGGCAGGAAAGGAATTTCCAACTTTTCGTGATGAAGAATTATATACCCTCTGCGCCTCATGTACCCTGTTCCATTTTTAGTTTTCTTTTTTTGTGTTGATATATATAATTGTTATTACTGTACGGATGATATATAAGATTGGTTCCTTGTATGATGAGGTTGCTGGGCGAAGGTGAAAAGGAGCTAAACAAATATTGATTGGTTCTTGTCATGGGCTATACCTGGAAGGAAAGAACAAACGTGATGCTTGTTTGCGATGGAAAAAAAAAAGAGCAATATGCATGCCAACATCTCACGTCAATCGATTCTTTTAAGCATTGCGCATGATTGTCCCTACCTTTACTTTGATGCGCTATGTATTTTAGATTCAAACCTTGTTATGTTTGACTAACAATCAATCCAAAAATACATATGTTTAATTATGTAAAAGTGATGTTGTTATATTGGTATTTGAAAGTACTTTCAAATTAACACAACTTCTTGATCTTGGCTCGCGTATTTGCGTGGCTAGATTTGTTTGAAGTTTATATAAATGATTTAGAATATATTTACGTATCTTATAAGCTACTTAGATTTTTAAGATTCGATAAACATTAGAAATGACAATAGAAGTTTGAAGGAAAATACAACCGAGAAACGTAATTGAAGTATGAGTTTTGATAGAAAAAAAAATCATAGAGCATAATAAGTTTTGGGGTTTCTAGAAACTAATCACTCTCTATTATGCATAAATATTGTAGCTTATGCCTATATTCTTACTCTATTAGTTTTTTTCAAATTGTATGCATGCACATATACCTCTATTTAATCTCAAGCAATACGTTAATTATGTATGCAGTAAATTATCTTATTAGTTTACATAGTATTAGAGTATCTTGCACGCATACACCCGATACACAATGGGCTACCTACCTTGAACTTATCTTCCCTCACACACCGGTGTCCCACGGAATCATGTGTCTTCTATCTCTTGTCGTCATAGCTTTTTGCTTCAACCTCAACGATAAACCCAAATCTTGATTGATCCTCTAAGTCATTTACCCTTTTCAATGCAATACTTTACCACATAGTTTTCTTCTAATTCTCAATTATTGCTTAATGATATCCGTTGCGACATCAACACGCATACACATACAACCGTCGCTGAACCCAGCTGGGAACACATGTCGCTCTCTCCGGTGACCCTAAGTCTATTCCCTACGACTGCGCTATCTCTGCTCCAAGCTTTTTTGCTCCTCTACCTCTGTACAGCTGTGCTTGTATTCGTACGGATGCATGCATATACATACATATGTATGATGTTATACATGCTCGATGTCCTCTTCTCTCGTGTCGGTCGTTCCTCTTCTTCGACGTTGGGCAACTCAACGCTGTGGCTTCCTCACTAACCGCAACAACCTCCTGTTTTCACTGATGTCGGCATATATGATTTAGTCGTTGTCTAACGATACAGAGAATCTTTTCACCATCGTCAGCGATGCGTGCCCCTCACCGATGACATGTTCCTAGCTACCCGATGGCTCCATATCGTCCATAGCTCGTCTTCAATGCAAAGCTTCATCGAGGCATAGAAATTTATTATAGTGAGAAACATCTAAAAAGGAGTTAAAGCGATTTAGTTATGAATTTTCTAAAATTTTGATACAATTATCACTTGATAAATAATTGCTTACAGAAATGAAATCCAACTTAAACGAAAATGAACGACGTAGACGCTCGAGAGCCCTCGATCTAACATCCTCACGGCCACGCAGCGCGCGAGAACAGCGCTGCGCTTGCGATCGGTAAAAGGAGCCCACTGTTGGATCGAGATCCAACGGCTCACGAGGAAGGATACAACCGGACGTTGCGGTTGCCTCAACTATCCACGACCGCAGATCTAAAGATGAACGGCCCTGAGCACATATCTAATCGGAGAGTCCGATTGCACATACGATGTCACAGACCCAACTAATTAAATGGGATTAATATGTATTTCACTAACATGCATTATCAAATTCAAATCATTTCATAATATATTGTACTTGGAAAATCTAATTTGAGGTGAACATACACATCAAAATTCAGATTTCACTTCAAATCAGTAATAAAAAGTTGTGATCATCATCTGGAACCAATTTATTCAAATACTAAATTAATTATCATGAATTAATATAATTTTTCCAAAATTTTTGAGACTAGTTTGAACCTGTTTAAAATTCAAGCAACATTCATAGACATACAACATATTTGAAATTAAATATCACAAACTATATTATGAATAGTAGGGTTTTATAATTTTTATAGGAACTATATCATCCCAGGAACCCCCACAAATTATTTCATAATTTTTGGAAATTTATTTCTATTTCTAAGCCTCGGTCAAAGTAGAGAGAAATAAATTAAATTGCAGTCAAACCGTAGCCCAAACCCTAGACATCGTTCCTCGGACTCGAGTCCGACTTCGCTGATCGGACTCAACCCAACCGCCTACTCGCACTCTCACATGCGCCGTTGGATCAAGCCTCCGCGGTCCGAGATCTAAATCACCCGTCGACTGTCCGAATGCCCCCACTCATCTCGTCCGTCCGTCTCGTCATCCAACGGTCCCGATTTATCCCCATGTTGCACCGAGCGCCACCTTGAGTCACTACCATCGCGGGCCCACTCGCCAAGATTGTCTTCTCCAACGGGCAGCAGGCAAGCGGAGCGAGCTCCCACGCGGCCGTATGCGCTGGCGCCTCGCACTCCTCGCGCCACCGCCCAAATGAGCCTATCTGGAGCTTCTCTCATGCGCACGCGCGCTCCCACCGCCCCTCGGCCATATTACCCCCTCTGCTCCTCCTTTAGCCTCACTTCTCCTCGGTTGAGGAGAGGGAAGCTTCCTTGAGCTCAATTCTCGGTAAACTTCTCACCTTCGGCGCTCCTGGCGCCTCCTTTGCTTGCCATCTCCCTTTTGC